>NW_019776091.1:487090-655806 GCF_001039355.2 Lingula anatina | reverse complement strand
GAAGTCTGACCATAAGTCATATGTGAAGTTTTCAAATATGCCCTTGGATTTACCTTTGACCTTAATTTCAGTGTCAAATGGGCCAAAATTTTGTAAATGTCTTCATTTTTTGCAAAAAGAAATATTTGTTTGTGACAATTTTCAACATCTACAAAAACCCATTTTTCTCCATTTTGTTTAGGAGATGTAATATTTCAAAAACTGCAATGTCGCAGTGTTCAATGGTGCAAGCAAAATGTTAAAAACCTCCAAAAATTGGTAGAGATACACCCATAGTTACTATTGAACATGAATAGGAAGTCATAACTTACTGATCTTGAACTTGACCTTAAACCTATTTTCCCTTGAACTGAACTTACTGAATTTTATACCTCCAAAACTGGTAGAGATAAATCCATAGTTACTGTTGAACTTGAATGGGAAGTCATATATTGGTAATCTTTATGTGACCTTGAATTTGACCTTTGACCTTCCTTTTACCATGAATTGAACTTTGCACATTTTCCACCCATAGTACTATTGAACTTGAATAGGGAATCATACATTGGTCATCTTAATGTGACCTTGAATTTTGCCTTGACCTACTTTCCCTTTTAAAATGCACTTTGCATATTTATCAGACCTTATTGCTCCACAGCTAAAACAGATGCATCCATAGCTACCATACTTGGCAGTGGTATTGAAACTCTCATCCTCTAGTTGGATTGTAGACAGAAAGGAAAACCAATGTTATGTTTTCTGACATCTTGACCCGCAAGATACAGATACCATCAATGGATATAGCATGAAATGCATTCTTAATTTTGCTAAAGTCATTCTTATAATAAGGAGCACTGTTCTTGTTTTTACTCTAATTAAAATAGGATTTTTTGCGTAAAGTACACATGTTTACAAAAAGAAACACGCGGAAGAAGCCTTTGGGGCACTACTGCAGGTTATTTGAAAGGAAAGCAGAAAGATTATTTAAAATGAAGAATCCACAAATAGCTATCTGAACTTCACAGAATTGCATAAGCCTGTCAGTGTGACTCAAGGTTATGTCAGGGTGACCAGAAGAACTTATTGGTATGTTTTCATGTTATGTTATGTTGTACACTGGTTGTCATAGGCTTAGTACACAAAATAAGCAATCATGTTGTAAGTGGTCTCACTTTAGCCTATAGCCTTTGATTGGGAATCAGCCTTCTTGTGTTTACTATTCCAGATGTTTTAGATTAAAAACAGATTGGCTATTCATATTTATCTGTTTTGCAATATATGTCAAATCCATGCTTTACTTTTTTAAAATCCTAAGTTACTTAGCTGTTTCTCTTGTTTTGCCCTTCATATCACTGAGAAATTTTGGTTTAGATAAAAATATACTTGAATGATAAGTTAACGCAATAAATAAAAAATTGACAAAAATTAAAAATAAAAATAAAATAAATTGTGCTTAATTGTTGTTTCAAAACAGTGTGGATTTCACATCTGCAGTAAGTATATTCATTATCCTGCTTTACACAAATGCTGTTGTTGTTACAGAATGCCAGTTATACAGGTCAGAAAAGCCCAAACCAAATACTATCCTCATACGTGGACTGCAGTGGACCACAGTGGTGGAGCGTATGTTCTATGTGGAAACTGCTGAGGAAAGGTAAGCAAAAATAGAGGGTAATTTTACATAGGGTCTCCACACACACACACACACACACACACACACACACACACACACACACATGCGCGCATCAGCTTGCAAATATTGCATATATATAGGAATAGCTATGACATAAAATTAGAAGATAACAAGGTCTTGCATTTAACTGTTGAATTTAAAAAAGGAAGGTGCAACTAAAATTTTGAATGTTTACATTTATTAGAAATTGAATGCTACCTATCAGTACAAGTCACAATATATATATTATATAATATTTCAGGTTACATATTGGTAAATATTTTTCTTTTTTATATTTTTTCTATAGGGCTTCACATTTAAAAAGCAGATATAAATGGTGCTGGGAAAATGTGTCATATATTCTGTTCATTTCAGGGAAGAATGGGTCCATGCCATTCAGTCAGTGTCTGCAGGACTTAAGACTAGTGAAAACCCAGGCTCTTCACAGCTGCATACCAAGAAACCTCAAAAGAAAGTGGTACGTCATGCAGTCATTTCTAAGAAATGGCTCTGTCAGTGATTTTTTTTAACTTGAGCCTGACTACTTTGATTTATTCTGTGCCATATTTAGATATGTTGTCTTTGCCAAAATGTTGATTAGAAGTATGTTTAAAGAGTTTTTAAGTATATCCTTAATGATTAAATTAAGTTTTGTGGACAGACTTTTGCCAGCCAACAGGTGTTTGCAACTGCACTGCTACACTTTGATTTAGATAAGAACAATGGTGCGCATGCTCAAGGATACTTTAAACGTTTGCCAAAAACTCCTTATTCACTGCCTTACATCCATTTTTTTTGGATAACAGATAAATCTTCTTTGTTCAGTGACCAAATGAATTAACATTTATACACGTCATCTTACAGGTGACTTCATAATTGTGATTTTGGGGTAAAAATGGAGAAATTGGTTTCTCAAATTTCTCCTTTACCTGAGAACCCATAAAACATAGTTTCAACGCCAATTTAATGACATCATTAAGTACTCCAAAACACGGCAGCAATTTTTCTTAAAAAACTTAGTTCAGATTTTATTGTTGACAAAGAAAAATAATGCCTTTGTTTAAAGAAAATCTATAATTAGGGGCTCATAACTCCGTAACAAAAAATGTTTGAGCCAAAATGACGCTACAGAATTGAAGCCCATAGTAGTCAACTATACCAATTATTATTGATAAAATCTTGTTCTGGGGTGAAGTTACGCGCCACATCGATTGCTGTCTCACCTCAAAATAGAAAGGTGTTGAATTGATGCTAAAAGCTTTGAGTGGCCTATGCCAACTTAAAGCATATGTCAGAATTTGTTAAATATTTGTCACTGAAAACACTTCATTTCTGTAACTACACAAACAATCTTTCTGTCTAGATTTTTTTTTTTTTTTGACTATTTACTTTTTCAGCCAGTATGGTATTTGGTAGGAAGTAAAGCACTCACAACAGGGTCAAAAGTAGAACATGTTTTCTGTGGTCACTAATTTGACAGACCCTATTACAAAGTGCAGTCTCTTTTACTCTAACACGGATTTATTACAACCTATTTGAGACTTACTTGGGAAGTAGCAAAAATGATATGTTTTGAATCACTAACTGTTTTATTTCTTGATACATTTAGTTGTGAAGCATCTGTTGACGGATAATACTTGTTAATAAAACCTCAAAATAATGAAAAAAGAATATTATTTACTTGCTACTTTAAATGATATCAAGTAAAAGGGAATTCCTTCAAAAAGTGAACAAATGAGTAAATAGATAAATAAAAAAAAAAAATCACTGATTCCGAATAACTTGCATGAAAGTTTTAATGAATTCCTATTGTGAAAAAATGTTTAAAATCTGAATTTTGCATTTAATTTTTTTTATTTGTGATGATCTTTTAGGGCCTTGAAGACTTTGAGTTCTTGAAGGTGCTGGGAAAAGGAACATTTGGTAAAGTCATTTTGTGCAGAGAGCGTGCCACAAACAACCTGTTTGCAATCAAGATACTGAAGAAATCTGTTATAATTGCAAAGGTAATATTACTGCATTACTGTAAAATTGCATCATTATTTGCTTTAATGTCTGTACATTTACAGTTTTACCCCTTTTTTCTATTTCAAACATTTTACAAGTTATTTTTTGATTACACAGTCACATATTATTTTTTGTGTTGTGTGCAGTTGAATGAGAAACAACTGTACTACTTTATTTTGACATTCAGCAGAGCTGAATGATTACCCTTCAAAGGTGACATTGAGTGTGAAACCTATGCTTTCATATTGATTAATGCTGGATCTGATATTGTGATCTCCTGAGAAAAATATCTTTTCCAGTAATCATTTGCAACAGGCAATGTTATGAAAGCTTTTCAGTAATCAATTAAAACAGGCACATGTTACGAAAGCATCATGAATATCAGGAAGTGCATATGCGCCAATGTTTAGAAGTAGATCAGTTATATTTTGTGATGAAAACATGGTGTATTTTTTGTTTATCTTCCTTGTTTGATTTTGTGATTTTGTGAGAATTTAGCCCTCAGCTAACAGTTTTGTGACAGTTTAATCACTATTCAGACATGACTAATCTTCCTTTTTATGTACAGACACAGATGTGTCTGGACATATAGCTGTCGCCTGTGTCTGTCTTTGCTGCTGTTGCGGTCGTTGCTGTGCGCTTTCAGCAATAACACTGTAAATGGAAATCCATTTTACATTTTGTCTTCAAATATACGGAACTGATGAATATTATAAAATATAGGTCAAGTTTGAAAATCAGCATGATCGGGCCATTTTTTCAAAATTTGAACATTTGAGGATCACGTAGTCATTGTCTTTTGTTAATCAAAATGGCACATAGTGATTAGTCCATGTCATTTGTTTTTTTTTTTTTCTATCATTTTAACAGGATGAAGTAGCTCACACTTTAACTGAGAATCGAGTTTTACAGACCACAAGACATCCATTTCTCACTGTAAGTATATCAACAACATACTTTCATCTTTGATGTTTATGAAAATCTTAACCACTCAGATCAAATGGCATCATTTTGAATTATAAAATATGACTTCATAATTGTTAGTTGTTATATGAATGAATGTATGTATAACCTATTCATGCCTTTTCTCCCCAGCAACTAAAATATTCATTCCAAACCCAAGACAGGCTGTGTTTTGTAATGGAATATGTGAATGGTGGAGAGCTGTTTTTTCACCTGTCCAGAGAGAGGGTTTTCTCAGAGGAAAGAACTAGATTTTATGGTGCAGAAATTATATCTGCACTGGGATATTTACATGAGAATGACATAGTATACAGAGATCTAAAGGTTTGTATTTTTTTTTCATGCCACAGAAAATGTATAGGACACAAAATGTTTTTAAAGATTTTGGAATTATAATTATTAAATTACACAATATGATTTTACACTAATATATACCCAGGTTAAGATTTTGCTATCTTCATGAGGAAAAAAGGAAGGTTTTAATATTATTGTAGCTTCCACAATTATGAAATATATAAACATAATTTTTAAAAAAGTTCTTTTTTATGTTGGCAAAAAGGTAAAAAAACCATTTGAAATGACGTAGCAGAGTCATCCTCTCGCTACTGGAGGATCATCCTTTCATTACTTATTATTTTCATCACAACTAGCTTTTGAACATAATTTGCTTTAAATATTAAACTTGCCTTTTAGCAGCTGGTCTTGTGATGTTAACCATATACAAGAATGATTAACATTATCTTGATCTGTTTTTTCTCCATCAGTTAGAGAACCTATTGTTGGACAAGGATGGACACATTAAGATTGCAGACTTTGGGTTGTGCAAGGAAGAGATGTCATTTGGAGCCAGCACAAAGACATTTTGTGGGACCCCAGAATATTTGGCACCAGAGGTACAGACTTACTTGCATTCAGGGTTATCAGCTTTGGTCTACAAATGAGTGGTGTTGAAAACTAAGAATTTACTAGCAAGTTTAATTTTTTCTTTCTGTTTCATTATTAGTTGCATTTCACAGATGTGTCATACCGGAAGGAAAAGTTTGATTTTTGGACCATCCAAAAATGTAATAAATGGAAAATTTAGAGTTACTAGTACTAGACCAATTGGATTAATGAAAATTTTAGCAGTTGTTTTTACAACAATTTTATCAGTATCTGAGATTGTAGACATTGTTTATAAGCTAGTTGTTACCACTGGGTTTTCATATAGTTTAGAACACGTAAGTGTGCAAGGAAGAGATGTGCATAAAAAGTGTGCATAAAAAGTAAGTTTTAGATAATAGTTGTTATAGCATAAGANCATGCCACAGAAAATGTATAGGACACAAAATGTTTTTAAAGATTTTGGAATTATAATTATTAAATTACACAATATGATTTTACACTAATATATACCCAGGTTAAGATTTTGCTATCTTCATGAGGAAAAAAGGAAGGTTTTAATATTATTGTAGCTTCCACAATTATGAAATATATAAACATAATTTTTAAAAAAGTTCTTTTTTATGTTGGCAAAAAGGTAAAAAAACCATTTGAAATGACGTAGCAGAGTCATCCTCTCGCTACTGGAGGATCATCCTTTCATTACTTATTATTTTCATCACAACTAGCTTTTGAACATAATTTGCTTTAAATATTAAACTTGCCTTTTAGCAGCTGGTCTTGTGATGTTAACCATATACAAGAATGATTAACATTATCTTGATCTGTTTTTTCTCCATCAGTTAGAGAACCTATTGTTGGACAAGGATGGACACATTAAGATTGCAGACTTTGGGTTGTGCAAGGAAGAGATGTCATTTGGAGCCAGCACAAAGACATTTTGTGGGACCCCAGAATATTTGGCACCAGAGGTACAGACTTACTTGCATTCAGGGTTATCAGCTTTGGTCTACAAATGAGTGGTGTTGAAAACTAAGAATTTACTAGCAAGTTTCATTTTTTCTTTCTGTTTCATTATTAGTTGCATTTCACAGATGTGTCATACCGGAAGGAAAAGTTTGATTTTTGGACCATCCAAAAATGTAATAAATGGAAAATTTAGAGTTACTAGTACTAGACCAATTGGATTAATGAAAATTTTAGCAGTTGTTTTTACAACAATTTTATCAGTATCTGAGATTGTAGACATTGTTTATAAGCTAGTTGTTACCACTGGGTTTTCATATAGTTTAGAACACGTAAGTGTGCAAGGAAGAGATGTGCATAAAAAGTGTGCATAAAAAGTAAGTTTTAGATAATAGTTGTTATAGCATAAGAGAAATACTGGAGTAGGTATTTATTTTGATATGCAGGAGTACTGTCTATTTAAACTGTTCTTTGCAAGTGTAGAACAGTGCTTATTGCAATTTGTATTACAGAAGAGTGAGCTAAACTCCAGTGATGTCAGTAGCTATTGATAACCCCTCCTAAATGTGCAGAAATATTTAAAGTGACTAGTAAACATAATTTTATTCTTTTAGGCTCTAAGAAGTGATATTTTGTGTTAAGATATGAATTGATCTGAAATCTTTCTTTCAAAGGTGTTAGAGGACAATGATTACGGTCGTGCAGTGGATTGGTGGGGTACAGGTGTGGTGATGTACGAGATGATGTGTGGAAGACTGCCCTTCTACCATCGTGACCATGAAGCACTATTTGAACAGATCTTAATGGATGACATTCGCTTTCCAAAAACTTTATCACCAGAAGCCAGATCATTGCTTGGAGGATTTTTAGTTAAAGATCCAGCAAGAAGGTATGTCACATTATGGTTAGAATGGTCATTGATTTTTAGACAGATTTTAAATGGTGTCTCAAACTAATCTATTCTTCATATGGAAACACAACTTCTGTTTCTTTTACTTCACAGTATTCTTCAAGTCATACTTGATAAGTTAAATTGTTCTATGTATGGAATTTTAGTATAAGGTAAATTCATTGAAGTGAAAATGATTTTTTGAAAATGTTAGTGCACAAAACAAGTCATGTACTTTTTGTTTTCAGATTAGGGGGGAGTGAGGATGACATTAAAGAGATCATGGTACATCCATTTTTCAAGGACATCCCGTGGGAGGATCTTGTCAACAAAAAGGTAAGGTTACTGCAGATTAAGATGCTTTGTCTTGACCAATGTATTGCAATACCTTGAATGCTTCTATTGATCTCATGGTCTTGTCAGCTTGTTAAATTGTATTTGCATACTTTGTCTGGATTGTAAGTAAACAGCACTATTTTTGTTATGGCATTTCAAGTCTTCCCTTTATTAATTCATCCGATTTTCTCCATCCTTTATGTGGCACTCTGCCATAGCAACCCCTCCTAGACTGTGATGACAGTCAGATTTAGCTTTGGTTTGTAAACATGTGTTTTTGTTAAAGTTTAAGGTCTGATGTGATTTGTAGAAATTTTATTGTGTGTTTAAAATTCATTTCCCATCATTTGTAATTTCATAGTTGGATCTGTGAATTTTGATTGGGACTGGTAGTTTTCCTAGGTGTGCTAGTTAAATTGACCAGTGGGATGTAAAGTATTAGATGCAGACTGCTCAATTGTGTATGTGTTTATTTTCATCAGGTGGAGCCTCCATTCAAACCCCAGGTGACCTCCGAGACAGACACACGTTACTTCGAACAGCAGTTTACAGGAGAGGATGTCCAGCTTACGCCTCCAGAGCAAGGTGCTATGGACGCCGAGAACATGGAGGAGGATCTGCCATATTTTGAACAATTTAGCTTTCATGGAAGTCATGGTAGTTTATTTGCCTCTTCTGGTCATAGCTTAATGAGCCTGGCCAGGTCATGAATATTCAGTAGGGTCATGAATATTTTAAGTAGGGTTATGAACTCTGGTTGATTATTGACTGAACTAATGGCATTTCTATCCTGAAATGGATGGAATACAATTTTATTATTACTATTATTATTATAGTGTCCAATATGTTGTAGACCAATTAAGTGTTATGTGACAAGCTTGGCATACATTGCTGTAAAAGTTTACCATAATTTCTCTTCTGAATCTAGTAACAATATATTTGAATTGAAGAAGGATATGTTGTCACTGTCAATATCCTAAATAAATGGAGAAAGATGACCAAATTTTAGTTGTTGTCGGTATCACAAAGTTAGGTGTAATGTTTTGTATCAGATGAAATCTGGAGTCTCAGACTACACTAGGGTGAAGAATGATACCACAACAGTCGCACACACTTGTGCCTTGCTATTGTTGAATCTGTTTAAGAAAAAAGTGAAGATGTATCTTACCATTTTTACTTCTCTAAGTGTGTATTATTATAGGTATAAATATTATTACTGTATCCACTACCATCATGCTATCAGAATTGTAAATTTATCTCAAAACATTAACTGTTGTAAACAATACTGAAAGAGTTAACTGTAACACAAGTTCTGGTGTTTCAGATCCTCCCCCTTCCACAAAATTAGTATTGTAGCCAAACGTTGATCTTAACGTGTGGCCATTTCCTGTGAACCAGGACGAAATTAATGTAAAAGTAAGTGACTGATGTGAAGTGTTATTACATTTTAGTTACATTTTAACAATTTGTTAGGCAGGCTAAGTTGCTGCTTTAGTGGACTAGTGCCAAATTATCTGTGGTCAGAATAAACAGTCTCTTAAAAGTTAAGACCAAAATTGAAAGCTCATTTGTGAAACGGGGCCTGGCACATTGAACATGTCGTGTTTTGATAAAAAGTGAAAAAAGGTATGGCTTTTAGAGTAACTGGTTAGTTAGGCTGAACTGCTTTTATTGAAATAGATTACAAAGCCACATCCATGTGGATGTTTAGGTGTGCCCTTCATGAGGAATACAAAATGTGTAAGGTGCATTTTTTTTTTTTTTTTTTGGGGGGGGGGGCAAGGGTTAGGAAGTTCTTGTCCTGGCATGCTGGAAAGTTGCTTTTATTACCAGCATTATTGCACTGTTGGAAAACCTAATGTTAGTAAGAAAGAAGTAACTAATTATTATAACTCTGAAACCCTTTAGTAGCAGCACCATACTAGTATTCAAGAAAATAAGAGATGCCTAGAATTGAAAAACAAGAATTCTTCTTGGATATTAGGTAAATAAGAGAGGCCCAATTCCTGAAATGGGATACTGTCACTTAAAAGGAAAACCCATCCCTTATCTAGATACTGCCATTTTTCGACTTAATTTTAGTTGCATAGACAGAACTCTTCTCCCGTATAAACAACATTCTCATAAGGAACTAATTTCCTGAAGGTCTGTGGGTTATCTTTACCACTTTGTCCTACATTAGATTTTCAGTGCAAATTTACTTATTAAAAGAACTGACTTGTGAAGTCCTTGCAAGGATTTGCTGCAAACAAGTTTGCTTACAGTTCCAATGGAGAGCAGGTTGGATACAGATTTCGACAAGCACATTCAGTGACATTGGCAATCTAACCCTACACTTTATGGTGTGTATGTCATCCACATCATTGCTTAACTATAATGTATGCCTCACACCATTTCTGTAGTTATTATTTCTGTAAAACAAAAACTGTGACTGATTTTAACAAGGGCAGTGTCTGTCTTGAAAGCTAAAATACCAGTAGAGCAGTTGCGAGACGGCAGTAGATAATGTAATGACAGCAAGTCTGTTCAATAAACATTCTGATATTTACTTTGTATATTGTGTTATTGACAGTTATTTATGTTTACAATAATATTTAAACATGTCAATTTAGACTGTTAAAAAACCTCCAAATACTTCGGATGAAACTAAAACACATCAACTCAGTATCATGAGTTTTACATGAGAGTACATTTCAAAGTCCCACTCTCCTTTCCCCTGTCCTTACACAGTTGTTCATTCATTAGTAAAACTGGACATGAAATCGATTTTACTCCCGTTTTCTCAAGAGGATCGTGCCGCAAACGAAATGAAATATATCAGTGACTTGACTCATTTTGTGTAATTGCATAATTTTGACCTCTCAAATTATTATCGGGTTTTCATGGTATAGTGCCCAACAGTATGGAAAGAAGTCGACAGTGTTTTTAAAGTTATATAAATATTGGTTGTGCAAGTATTACACAAAAATGTGTGTCAGCAACATGACTCAAATATCTACATTTTGTGGAATGACGCCAGAATTCGATCTAAGACCCATTCCCATAGACACCATCGGTCTTCGTGGATCGACCCTTTCAATGCTCTCATGAGATATCCCAATCTGTGTTTTGATTGTGCTCTTGAAAAGGAGTTAAACATAATCTGGCTTATGCAGTCTGATTTACTAAACCTTTTATCTTTTATTTGCGGTTTTTTTTATCCGTCCAAATGAACCTGTCAATAGTTCTCGCGGCAGTTAGCAGGAAGGGTGGAGAGCAATAGATGTAACCGCCTGTGTTACACCATGGCGGTGTCAGACAACAGGGTTATACTGGTTTATGGCTTCAATCTGGGGCTTTTATTTTATGCCTTTTCCTCTGGAAGGCCAACAGCTTACTACTGACGACCTGATCTGTGACTTTGGGCCCTACGTGTTTAGTGGTTATACATTTTCTCCTCACCTGTCAGGTGTGGTAGGGCCTAGATTACCAGCGAAAAAACCGCCATAGGAGACGCTAGTTGAAGACACTATCGGTAAGCTAATTGTCACTGTAGCAAACGTTGTAAATATATAAAACAAATACTGCTTATTATCCACAAAACTTAGTTGCGCACTTCTGATACTTGTTTAAATCCGATCCACGGGTAGTAAACGCACGAAAATACGACGCACTGAGCAACAATAGTGAAAAGCAATGGTCATTGCCCAACAACCACAATACTAACGTAGTAGTTACTCGAAATGCGACAGTTGTGGGACGGGGCCTACACCGGTCACATTCAGGCGTCGGACAAATGCACTGCCTGTCTTTTAGCCAGACTATCCTCTCTACTTCTTATGTCTTTTCTAACACGTGTCGGTGTGTAAATAATGAACTAAATGTAGGTCGTATTTTGAAAAATATTAATATTTTAACCACTTCATAGATTTACTACAAATACCCACATTTTCATAACCCACGGACTTACGGTCACAAATCGGCAGTTTATTTGTTAAACACATTTTTGAGATTAGCATTAGATATATAGCTCAGTAACAAATAATCGTTGCCAAATAGGCTTTCCATAAAATAAACTGATTTTGGTTGAGTTTTCGATCCTTATAGGCTTATATGTTTAATGATTAACGTTTACTTCTCCCTTTTTTCTCCTTTTTTTTTTTTAGAATTGCGTTTAAAAGAAACATATTTCAGCAAGCTCCGATCTCTCGCAAGTGTAAGCCATCGTCTGTTATTTCGAATTTTGATATATTTTTTCAACTGCCAGTGGCGGATTTAGAGGGGGGGGTCGGAGGGGGGAGCTGACCCCCCCTTTGGTTTCTGAAAAATATATCACACCAATATTCCCCTCTTGAAATTGGAATTTTGAGTAGCTGGATCATAGTTCTAAACCGTATACCGTACCAAGAAAACCCAAGCCAACCCACGCCAACCCCACGCCAAGGGGTGAGAGGAAGGGTCGGCTTTGCATCCGCGGAACCCCCCTTCAAATAATCCTGGATCCGCCCCTGACTGCTGAAAGTAAAGTTATACTCTAGGCGTACGCGTTAAAAATTTTGAAATTTCTCAAATTAATATTTTCATGTGTACATATCATGCAAAGCTACTAATCTTTCCCAATTCTGACCTTTAAAACTATATAAAGCCGTCAAATAAAACGTTGCGTTGATATAAAGTTCCTCCTTCTGAAATGTACTGGAAGACATGGCGTTCTGAGTGACTGGTCAGTCATTTAGAAATAAATCAATAAATTAAAAATAGAATAAAAACATTGAATCCAGAAGGCTCGTCTCCTTTGCTTCCAATTTAGGGACATATAACTGAACAGCGTAATGTTTTATTTGGTAGTGATTTTAGTAACGCACAGAACAAATTCAGAATGCCTACTTAATTACTAAGCCAAATCAAATACAACTTAAAGCAGTAAATGCACTCAAGAGGGTATTTTCGTCTTCACGATTTTATATTGTAAAAATTTCATTTTCTGCTTTCTTTTCTATCTTTCCTCAGAACAAATGCTAATTTACATATGTGAGTAGGCCCTATGCTTCGTCACTGCAAGTCCATCCTAAATTTTCATTTTAACACAAGGGCCATAAACTCTCCTCTCATTTGTTTAGCTGTTAAGACGAAAGTCGCCACCCATTATAGTGCTGATTCCATATTACATATAACTTAAGTAATATTTTATCCGCAGGTCCGTTGATCTGAGACCTGTAATCCAACTTTGCCTTTTCTCGTTTTGGTTGACTACTCCGCAGTTACTATGCGCGAAGGTTAGTTTTGTTTCGTTGGTAAGATCAAGTAGCTCTTTAAGTATGGGCACACAACACAATGGTCTGGGGTCTACTGAAGACACCACGGCGGAAGGCTCTCAAAGTACTTTCTCCTGAGTAATTATTGTATATAGAGGCTGTACCTGACAGCGTAAGCGTTACCGTCAACAAAGCGGTTTGAGGTATTGTTTTCCGAAACAGTGCTCTGGTCCCTCCGCCCTTAAAGTCAACACAAGACAACACAGCAGGCCAGCAAGAGTAAACTACTTCAAGGAAATATTTTCATTTGTGCTGTTAGATTAATCTGCAAGACATATTTAAATTTAAAGACCTGCTTAGGACATTAAATAAGGTTATAAAACAAGAGAAAGGACTGTTTATAAACCATAAAATATTCTTGTGTAAATGCAGTGTCAGTATATTCCACATTTCATAACCGTAAAAATGAGTAAAACGAAAAGGAATCGGCAAAAGTAAATCTGTTTCCCCTTCTCTTTTTATTTATTTTTATTTCTCTGTTTCTAAAAATATTTTTATATTTTTGTATTCACCTAGCTTTCGCCAATTTGTCATTTGTTGTTTACATTAGCCTTTGTTGCGCAAGTTGGTTATTTACAACTATTTTCAATCAAATCAACATATAAATGATAATGCTGCATTGATTTTCTTCGAGTCTTGTTATGGCTTTTCATGTTTTGCTTTTGCAGACGATTGACTCGAAGCCACTGTGAAGTTGAACTCGCAAAATGCCGCAAAAGGACCTCAGTTGTGTTACATAATGATTAAGTTGACAATGTTCGCCCATGTGTGGATTGCGCCTGTTTTTCACTGAATACACAAGTTTAATATTAGAATGATATCGTATGTTTCTGTCCGCATTGCCCGCTTTATATATTCATAATGGCACTACAAAAACATCGTGCTCTGTCAAAGCTAGAGGTAAACCCTTCTTAGCCCCGAAATGGATAAGACCGTCGTTCTGTGGCCCTGCCACGGCCACGCGCCGACATTGACCGGTCGGACTTACCTGGGTAGATCTATCTTATACTTAACTGTCACAACACACCGTTTGATTATGATCACTTGACCATTAAAACTTGGCCCAACTGCACGAGACCTACCTTGAATACAATTACAATTAAAAGTAATATCTAGCAGCTCATTTTTTTTTATTTTATGCTTTCTGTATTACGTAAAAGTTTTAACACATAAATAGTCATAGTTGGTTTATTTCTATGAAATGGGCTTGGGCTCTTTGCCCATTATCCCCCCCCTCTCTCTCTCTCTCTCTCTCTCTCTCCCCCCAATAACCATAATAAAAGATTTATTAATATATTCTACTCGCTTTCTCGTTTTAGCGGAGTAGTTCCCCTCACATTAAGCAAATGTGAGCAAACTATCCATCAGCAATGTCAAGTCCTGCACATGAACTGAACAGCTTCATAAGATCATGGTCAGTTTAACAGATCGTAACATGGGTCTTTCACTTAACTACAATTGAGATTCATATCAGGATATGTATATAATGGTTCAGGTGCAATACAAGACCCACTTCAGGCTTTCACGCGCAACTTTCGTCGCAGTACTAACCGTTGTGTCCTGTACCACTTGATTAAGACTTATGTACACAAGTATTGGTCTCTTTCGGGATTAGCAAAGTTATAGAACAGACTTAGGAAAAAGGTAGCATGTGCCCCACCTGGGTGTGGCACTGTGTGGAGAAGAAAAATAAAAACATAAAATTTTGGATGTTTTAAATAATTTTGAATACGATTGAGTTGGAGAAAGTACTAATAAACTGCAATCAACACAACGACTGCATTCTGGAAATCAGAATGACGTTAATGATGGTGCTACGGGTGACTGTCCTCAATCTGGTCCGATCGATTTCGTGATTTTTTTCATGGTCCCGCAAGCTTTTATTACCTCAACGGGTAGGGCACTGTCAGTAATGTTACAAGTATACATGGGAGGGGCGCATCATGCTGTAATGCAAACGAACGAAGGGTCAAAGTAAAAATCCAGCTGCAGGGCAAACGTTGTCCACATCGATGCCGACAGAACTGAATCCTGAATGTGAAGTCAGAAATGTTTGCTTGTCTTTCACTTCAGTTGCATACGTTATATCATCACTACCTTACGGTCCCACAGGCTGGTCGTTCACGGTTGGAGCCTGCTGTAATCACACTTTAATAGCACATGGCAGTCAGTCGACTCATGACAAATTAACTGAAATCAGACAGTCTGCACCATTCATTAAAATTGTTTCACTTGACGAATCGGATCATTCGGGGACGTTGATACAAAAAAATAAATCACTGTTTTAGTGAGAATAAAGCTAGTGTACATTGGATTACTGTTGCAGTTTTACAAACTGGATTTGAAAGGAAAAGAAGATAATGTCATTGCGACAGAAAGAACGGTAAGTAAATAAAATTGAATACATTTACTTTGAGAGATAGAGCGAGAGAGAGAGGGGGTGGGGGAAGAGACAAAGCAACATGACAAAAGTAAAATGATTTGGGTGTCAAAATTTACCATTCATCTATATAATAATATATAATAAAATTAAAAATGCACATCAAATCAATAGTAGTGTAACCTGTCGGTGGTTTAACCAGTACACATGGAATTGATATATGCATAAATAAATAATGTGTAGGTCTATATATCACTTTGCACGGAAATAGCGAAAATTCGATTTGGACTCTTAATCTTTGTCCCTTTCTTTTAGTTACCTAAGAGGCTCTAATACGTGATAATAATAATCATAATAACAATGAAGTTATACACATATTTAGAGATTAAAATCCATAAAATATGTTCTGTAGACTTAACAAATAAAATGAAAAGTTATAAGGATTCTTTGAATTTGAAAAGTAATGGCATTAACAGTAAAGAGAAAATGTGCAATAATAATGTTCTTTAAAGTATAAAATGTTCCCTCAAAAATATTTTCAAAAGATAAGTTTTCAGTCCTTTTTTTTTTAATCATCTGCTGAGCTTATATGACTTAGTGTTGAATCCGAGTTTTAATTTCTAAGTTATCTTCGAAAAACTGTCGACTTGAAATCTAAAGGGTTGAACCCGACCCCCACCACGAGTTAGAGGGCCTGAGGATAGAGGGCCTTAGGTATGTAAAAGTAGCGGATTGAACAAAGAATGCCATACTTGTGTAGAAGAGAGGTCGCCAGAGTGTACACCCTTCTTCCTTTAAAAAACGTACTTGAAAAGCTTGCACTTGACGGGTTTCTACCATGATTTCACTTGTGAACGATATCTTGCAGCTTTTGTATTTCTCTTCTCTTTTGTATTTTTTTTTTCAAATAACTGGCTGGTAGGACACGAAAGGGTTGCAAATATCGCAGATTGTAGAAACATCGTCGTTCACGGGATTGAGCATCATTGGTTTGCTTCATGTTTATCGTCTATGCGATTTTGCTGTTTTATAATAATTGTCTTCGCGTTTCAGTTGTTGAAGCACTTGTAAGAAACGAGATGGTTTGCATTGCTTGGTGGTTGTAATGTTTTCCTGGTATGTTTTTCTGTCAACAATACTTTATTTAAAAGACGACTGCGGCTATGTAAATTTTCTTCTACTTCAAACAAACACCCGTAAAGTAACGTTTTCAAGGTATTGAAGTGAATCCACTCCGTACAATACGGTTCGCGAGTCGAGGCTACGCACACGTGCAACTTTACCTTTTTGCTAAATATTGTTAAATATTTGAACGATAGTGACAGAAATCTAAACAACCTCACTCCAAACGGAGCACAATCTTATCAAAATAACAATCAAGTATCCAATTTATAGATGGTTATGACTTTTGTCATTGAATCAGTTAAACAAACAATTCAATTAAACTGGTCAGGTGAGCAAGTCAACACCGAAACTAAGTCATTTTATTGTTGTGGTCTGTTATCCTAAACGTTTTGGTCGTGATTTCCCCGGCCTGAAAACGCCGTGTTCATTTAGCTAGTTTGAACCAGTGAGACAGGAATGCATGTCCTGGGAAAATATGGACACGCGTTCCCTAGGGTGTATTATCCCACCAAGAGCTAGATTCCCAGCTGTATTTAAACACACCTAGGACATATATTTCTGTCAGACATAACTTCCTTTCACAAATACATAGAGAGGCAAATCCTACATAATTAATGTCTGTAGAGTTATTATAAACACGTAGAAATAAGTATAGGTAATTTTCGGCCGGTTGGCAGCTGCGTGTAGCTCATTTGTGGCTTTGAATCCATAAAAGCGATTTCACTCTCTGTATTAAGATATTATTATTTATAATTTTGCGTTTTTAGGAATGGTGGTGGTGGTGGTGGGGGTGGGGGGGGGGGGGGGGGGGGAACAGAAGACGTGCATTTCCAGGACTTTGTGTCCATACGACCCTTCCCTTCTCACCGGAAACCTTAGTTGTTCGTACAACTGCACTGAGAAGCAGGGGAGGGCGAAATTAAAGCGCGCAGATTGTTTGTAGGAAATTAAAACTAGCTTGATAAGGATCACATTATTTGAATATTCAACATTAACATATAAAAATTTTCGAGTCAAAATTCAGAAACTAATGTAAAAACGCTTTTGGATACAGTGCTTTAAATGAAAGCGAAAAGACTTAGAGAAAAAGAGTCATAAACATGAGATTAAAATAAGAGCGCTTCTTGTCAATAATGCACCCACTTCCTCTAAACATCATGCATATTTGGATATGTTGGGGCGTATGAATATATAACAAAAGGTGGTGTGTGTTTTTTCCGAAATACGAGAAGCATTCGGAAAGGGAGACGATAACCGCTTGTGAGAAATATGCCAAGATTATTTGCTTAACATATCAACTGTCAAAAGATCACCCATGGTTGTCAACTTGCAAGTCAGTTTGATGAATAAATTGTACATTGGTAGCAGTTAATCTACGTTTTTAAATATAAAAAGGCTGTGAAAAATGTCCAAAATCGAATGGCAAATAAACGTTTCATGAGGGTGTGCCCAAATCCCCTTGTAGATTTTAATTAATCGGATTAGGAAACCGCCTTGGGTTATTTTATATGATAAATAGCAATATGAACGTAGGCATTCATCTACTGCTGTGCAATATTCCATATAGAATTTTGAACTTTTATTTAAATAAAAACATGATATATTTATATAAGAGTGTATAAATTCTAACAATGCACAACATTCGTACATGCATTTATCTGAATTGTTTTAGTCCAGGGACAACGGAAAAGATTGCTGTCGTTTAGATTACATAACCAAAGATATGCTTCGGTTAAAAAAACGGCAGCAAAAAATCTTTTTAAAAAATACATGTTGTATGATAAATTTGCTCAGAGGCACTACATGGCAGCATCAATAATAAAAAAGTATGTTCTTTGAAACACTTTTTCTTGTAACCAAATTGGTTCATATTTTATGCGTTTTCCAGTGCACCTTGCATAAGGTCCACTCATTTTAATTCCACAGTATAACATGTTTCTTATACCCCCACTTTTGCGAACTAAGGCCCCATTTCCTTAAATCAACAATTGAGCTAAAGGTTTTGAGTACAGTGTCGTATTCTAGACTATCATGTAATACCATGCTTTTGAGATTTAGCGAAATAAAAGAGCCTCGACGTTAACTAAAGTGGACTTCGCAAAAGCAGAGACGCTGCCCTGAGTTGTCCGTTTTAGTAAAATAGGATTGTTTGAAGCCACCTTTGTGGGTTATTGCCAACACTTTTTAACTTCAATCGTAACATAAAATGATGATGGTGACAATAATTTATCAATTTCACGGCGGTCTAATCACGGACTGTTTGAATCACGTCATACCGGTCAGTTAGCCCCCTATACGAAAATGAAGTAAGTTTCCCATGTAAACGCCTTGAAGTACATTTTTATACATTTTTAATTTATTATTATATTATATACATTTTTAATTTATTATTATATTATATACATTTTTAATTTATTATAATATCTTTTAATAAAATTTGTTTTGTTTTAATTAAGAATAAATTAATAATGGTATAAAACAGGTTTTAATGAATGAAAACGAATGATAAATTTCCGTTTTAAAAGAAAGTAACAAATTCAGTTTAAACTGGTAATTATTTGACAAACCATTTTGTTTCAACAATGGTCTGTAGCTCTGTTGCGCACAAAGGATTGTGGTCAATATGAGGGTACAACTTGCCCCGAGCAGGGAATTATATCGGATATAATTCCCTGCCCCGAGTGCACATATTTCATTTGAAATGATTGCAGCCATTTATGATGCTAGAATGAACAGCGATGATACATTTCTGTAAATTTGAAACAATGAGCTTCAGTTTAATGTGCTATATATATACTATATTCGATCAAAAGCTTATGAAAACAGATTTTCAAGTCTCTTTAATAAAGTTACTTTAAGATGCTAAATTCTTTCATTTGGACTTAGCACTATTGGATGTGGTCACTTTACTAAATGATGTGATCATTTTTTACCCCAGAGTTACTTTTTCATAAATTGATGGGGGGGCCAACTTACCCCGGGGTCCAACTAGCCCCGGTCTCCCCTATGCTACAGCATTAAGCATTTAACTATGTAATCCCACTTACCGGAACTAAAAGCTCAACAAAACAAATTTTAGTAGTGTTTCTATTTATAGTTGGAGGACTTGACTCTACATAAGGGATGTACACAGTCCATCTCATTATAATAAATCACAGAAAATCTTATGACACCTGACTGATCCCAATCATGGTGGCAATAATATCAATACATTAGTCTTGTATTTATTGCTTAATAATAATAATAATAATAATAATAATAACAATAATTATACATCAGAAATTGGATGAACTGCCCTAGCTCTTAGAAGTGATATCAAAGTGAAGTAATAGTAATGACAACAATGATAACAATAATCAAGTTTGAGATATGAAAATAAAACTATTGATAACATAGTGTGTTAAAAGATAATTAGACAAATTTAGAGTTAACACGAAAAACAGCTACATATACCTGGGCAATGTCCGCATACTGCGATGAAAGTGAGAAAAACTATCTAGGTAGGCTGGTAATCTACATTATTTATTGTTAATATGAAGTATCAAAGAGTATAGATAAGCTTGTTGGGGACAACATAAATAACACAGGTTATGTTACTACATCTGTTGCGGACGAGACGGTGATAGAAGCAACAAGAACGAAGTAAATAAATAAATAAATAATTTAATAGCGAATAAATGGTTACAAAAATTGAATGAAAATAAAATTAAACCAAATCGAAATGGATCGCTGTCGGTTGGACTACTATCGAGAGATACCACTGTCGTAAGCCGCCGGGATGACTGCTGGGTCGTGGGCAGTGAGTGGCGCAGGAGTCGAGTAGACCGATATCGAGCCGCCGGGGTGACCGTCGAGTCTTGGGCCGATGATTGGAGCAGGAGTAGACCGCTGTCGAGCCGCCTGGGTGACCGCAGAATCGTGGGCCGGTGCGAGGTGCTGTAGAGAACCGCTGCTGTCGAGCCGCCGGGGTGACCGCGGAGTCGTAGGCCGGTGCGAGACGCTGGAGAGAACCGCTGCTGTCGAGCCGCCGGGGTGACCGCGGAGTCGTAGGCCGGTTCGAGGCGCTGGAGAGAACCGCTGCTGTCGAGCCGCCGGTCGTTGCTACAAGCTGTGGTCGTCGGAGTGTGTCGATGCCGCACTGCATACCGCTGTAGAAAACGTCCAGCTTATATAGCAGCTGGACGCAAAAACTGCTCAGGTACGGTGTTGAATGCGTTCACTATTGGCAGAGTTCATTAAGTAGGGAAGTTGAGTAACTGTCGCTGACAACATCACTGTGGGTTTTTTCGAAACCTTACGTTCCTGTATTTGAGATTATGCCATACTCCCATTTTTCGTCCAGTGTTAACAAAGGTGACCTATGTACTACTTATCTACTTCTTTGGTCCAGCCCACATGTGAGAAGCCTGGTTGAAGGCAACAGGTCAACTAATCCTAGTACTACAGGTCCGTAGCCAGAAATTTCAGGGGAGTGGGGGCTTTTGCTGAAAAAGTAGACCTTTCACGATCAAACCTTCTTGTACCTAGATCAAAATGTGAAAAATGAAGTTGATTTTTCTTTGCAAAGATATCTAAAAATTAGACACCAAACTGGGGGCTTGATGTATAATTTATACATTAGGATTATGTGAATACATTGTCATTGTACACTCAACCAAAAAAGTTCAGAAACATTGTTATGAGTTATGAGTTAACCAAATGTTGATGGATAATGCACCCATCATTCGTCACTTTTTTGTATACGCTGAAAGATTTCACACTACATTCAAAAACAGTTTCATGTTTCTGAACTGCATAAAGACATGCAAGTCAAGCACTAATTAATCATTTGTTAATTAAATTTTACAATCCTAATTTTATTCCTGTTTCAGTTAAAGAATAAATTCAACAGACCTCAATGCCATGCATGCTGGACTATTAATCAAGCCATGAAGTCAAGAAAAGCTCAACAGCATTTCACTTACAGAGCAGTTGTTCGGACAAAATCATTTCATTTTCTTATAGTATATCTGATATGGGCATCAAATGCCGTGACAAATGCAGTTGCTGATACAACAGAGACTAGCTTTTCACAAACAGTAAATTTAGACATTTCTACAACAGGGGAAAAATTTGTCAGTGAAGTCACAACACATACATCTGAAAATGGTAGGACAACTAGCATAGAGCAAACAACTAATGTGCCAAATACAGTATCACATATTGTAACTACAGTAGCAAATACAGTTTTACAAGACGCAACAACTCAAGCACAAATTCGAAGTGGAACAACTGATTCACAAATAACAACAACAACTGCTGTTACTGATGCAAGCACCACAGCAGCTGCAGATGTTACAACACAAGCCTCTGGTGTGACTGCACAAGAGACTACAACTGTCGCAGGTGATGTAACTTCACAGGCAGCAACAACTCAAGCCCAGACTACTGCTGCTGCCAATGTAACCACACAGGCACAGACAGCTGCTGTTACTGATGCAAGCACCACATCAGCTGCAGATGTTACAACAGAAGCCTCTGGAGTGACTGCACAAGCTACTACAACTGTCGCAGGTGATGTAACTTCACAGGCAGCAACAACTCAAGCCCAGACTACTGCTGCTGCCGATGTAACCACACAGGCACAGACAGCTGCTGTTACTGATGCAAGCACCACATCAGCTGCAGATGTTACAACACAAGCCTCTGGTGTGACTGCACAAGAGACTACAACTGTTGCATTTTTATCCAATTTAACCACTGAAGTTGCAACTTCTGAATTTTTTAATATGTTTCCATTTGGAATTACAGCAGGGGATTACTTTTTGGAAGCACCTGTGTCTATTGGAATCCCTATTGGATCAGGTACGTGTTATTGGAACAGTCCTTGAAATTAATAAAATAGAGCAGTGAGGTTGACTGTATTGATAGCTTATGCTTCACATGACTAATTTACAAGATATGTTTGGATTTTTCCCAACAGTTGGAAGAAAACTTGTGAAGTGGAGTAAAAAGCGCACATTCCCAGCAAACACAGAACGTTTTCTAACATAACAATAACATTACAATAGCGTTTTTTTTTTTCGTTATATAAACGCATAGCAAAATCATTATAATGTTCTGTGTTTGGTGTGGTGTAATTACATGTTCAAACTAATCAAAATGTTTTGATAAAGTGTGCTGCACATTGTGTGATAAAGTGTGCTGCACATTGTGTGATAAAGTGTGCCTTTGTCTTTAATATGTTGCTGATCAAATTGATCAAAATCACTATAAGTGTACATAGACTTGTTGTTATAATCTAATAGGAGCTTTAATCACCTTTACACACACACACACACACACACACACACACACACACTCACATATATATATATATATATATATATATATATATATATATATATATATATATATATATATATATATATACTTTATTGAGCATTTAATGTCTACAAATTACCTTTTACCCTATCTTTTCTCTATAAATTGTTTTTTTTTTACATATATGTTTTTTATACAAAATACAAAGCTGGCAAAATGGGCATGAGTGCTGAGAATTGCAGGGGATAATAGGACTAATGCTAGTGATGGGTATTCCGTTCTTACTGGTTTCAGTTTTATATGCTTTTATGGCTCCTTATTCACTGCCTTACATACATTCTTTTGGGTTATAGATAAATCCTCATTGTTCAGTGACTAAATTATCATTTACACATATATCATCATACGGTGAAGATATAATTGCAATTTTGGGGTAAAAACTGAACAATCGGTTTCTCAAATTTCTCCTTTACCTGAGCACCCACGAACACCTCTTAAAGTTGATTTAATGACACTATTTAATACTCCAAAACCTGTCAGCGATTTTTAAAAAGTTCTAGTTCAGGTTTTATCGTTGATAAAGCAAAATAATGCCTTTGCTTAATGGAAATTTGTAATTAAGGGATCCAAACTCCATAACAAAAACATTTAAACTAAAATGACGGCACGGGATTGTAGCCCATACACTTGTGGTCAACTCTGCCAATATTCGTGATAAATTCTTAATTAGGGATGAAGTCACGCGCCATACCGATTGCTATCCCACCTCAAAATAGAAAGGCGTTAAATTGACGACTAAGTTTTTAATCAGCACAAAAATAAATGCATTATTGAATAATTAGATGCAGGAAAACCTCATTTTAGGTATCTGGAGGATAATAAAGGCTTATCATACCCTTTGTTTATCATGACCCGTTTTCTGCTTAGGTTGTATCTGCTTCTGTCGCTATTCATTTTTACATTTCAGTGAGAAATTGAGTTTATCTAAACCCCTTTAAAAAGCAGGCTCTAAATGTCAAATTATCATCGTGTTAACGTCAAAACAAAGTTTTAAAATCAGATCCAAAGTTTGACAGGGGCAGGAAACATTCACTCTTTTTCTGAAGGTATATAGTTTTTTATATTTTTACATGCCGAGAAAGAACAGTCAAAAACAAAAATACTCATAACATTCTTACTGAGTAACCCCACCCCATCTCCCTTCATCGTCCATAGCTGTTGCTTTCAATCTAGATTTGTCCTCGTTTATCAAGGAAGCAGATGTCAACTTCCTTGGTTTTATGAAATTATTCTGTAAAATATCATCATTTAATTTGATACAGGTGGCAGCCTCTGCATCGGTTCCGATACCCCTTTTCCATTTCAAGGGCGTCTACTTAATAGTATATATGTGAGTATATCCTGGGACAAAGGAATCCCACTTTGTCAAACGATTCTTATTTTCGATTTATGTTGTCATACTCTTAACACCGTCACTGCTTTTTTTTATCGTAAAATTTGTGATAAGTTTACTGTGATTACTTTGAATTCTACTGCATAAGCTATGAGAAATAAAGATTTTAAGTTCACTCGTATTATCCACCAAACAAACTGTCCATTAAGATGTCTTAAACTTAGCGGTACAAAATACCTTCAACAATAACCTCTAAATTTACTGTAACCTTAGGTCTCTGCTGATGGTTACGTATCGTTCAACCATCCCTATACTGGACGTGTCCCTTTCCAATTTCCGCTTATTGGAGATGACATAATTGCACCATATTCCATGGACCAAGAAGACCCTTCAGAGAATTCCTCCTCACGTGTTTACTATCACGCTTATTACAGGTTGGTTTACATGATACAGTTGGGATAGTGATGTTTATTAGTTTAACACACAAATTATATTTATTTAACGAACTATATTTATATAAAAAACGATTTTATTATTTTTTCATTATTTATTCAATTATTTATTTATTCATTATATTTTTTCAAATTTTTGATTTGTTAATTCCTGCATTCATTACTTTTAACTATCCGCATTACGTGTTTTTGTACTCTTGATTATGAAAGTATGTGTGAGCGTTCTATATATAGACATTCCAACATTCCTGAGCATGTTTTTATATTCTTATTTCTTGTCCGTTTATTTGTTTATTTTATTTATAATATTTAATTGTTTGGCAGAAACTGTAAAACAATAATTACTTTCTATAAGACTGAACGTTTTACGTCATTTACAGGGCACAAGACACCGGTACCACTGCAATCAGCACGTTCCAGCGAGCGGACGATGAGATTGGTGCCTTCATTAGTGAAAACTTCACCTCAACGTTTGTGTTTGTCTCTACATGGTACCAGGTGGTCCCTTATCCAGCGACTTGGTACCAGAACCAGGTGACTAACTTCAGGCCCAGCTGCACTATTAACTCTTCAATATTTACCGACGTCTACTTGAGTTTATAATAAATATGTACTAAATTACTAAAATAAAGTAACTTTTGATCTATAACATAAGACATCGTCTTTCTTTAATGAGTTAAATTGTTTAAATGGAATATAACTAATTTAGCTTGGTACATTAATATTTATCTTAAAGTTTTGACCGACCTTGAAAGTTCTTAAGACAAGGCATCTAATCACATTAAAACGTAGATCTACTCATGCAAGACAGTAAGAAATATACACCCGGCATGCTGTGATATACATGTATTTTTAGATTGGACACGTTAGTTTATGCTGGAAATCCATGGTTTGCCTTCAATCATTTGGTCACAAAAAGCGCCATAACTCATTTTACAGTGATCTCATATTTCATAGTGCCATATTGTATTTTCATTTCCAGAATAACAGCTATCAATTAGTTCTGGTCACCAACGGCACCCAATCTTACGCCATTTTTAACTACGGACAGGGTGCCATGCACTCAGACCCGGAAAACGGGCACATGTTTGCTACCATAGGTTATAACGACGGGGTGACAGGGTTTTATGAAAACACCTATTTCTCCAGAACTTCTCAGTCAACTAGGGCAGATCAGATAGCAGGCAACGGAGGTGAGCCTTATTAGAATGTCCAATTGTATGTAAAATTGATAAGCCAGCGCTTAATGCACTTACCCGGTACGGTATTAAATCACATATCCATGTTATGTATTTAATTTTTTTTCTTTAATTATAATAAGTAAATCTTTATTTCTTATATTTTTATCTCTTGACTGTCTGCTGTGTTTTTGCGTCATTTATTCAATGTCATAAAAATATTAAGAAACTATATTCGGTTACCAGGTGAACCTTTTGCTCATTATCATGCTTGCTGTGAATTACATTCGTGACCAGGTACCGGTACCTTTCACTTGTGTTTAATCTATATGAAGTCACCACATTTCTGTTCTCAATCACTTATTAGGCACGCAGGGAAGTTGGATATACTCGCTTTCCGGTGGTTCCACCACTACCACCACCAACTCTTCTATCCGTGACGTCTGTACCCGGTGGACGTGTAGTCAGAACCTGACCGAGTTACAGGTGTGGCAAGAAGCAACGGAACCCTGCCCCTGCAACATCGTTCAGGCGTCAACCGATGGCAGATATGTAGTGGACTGGGTCGCCTTCACGGCCAGCCCCGTGTTTGCTTCTGCGTATGGAACTGGGCAGGTGAGAGCGATCTTTACTTTGCATGCTTGGGGCGGGATTGGTTATTTTGTGAAATAATACTGTTCAAATGCATGTTTTAAAATCTTATTCCCTCCATTACACCGAATGCACCATTACAAAATTGCAGCGATTCCATAAGTCCAAAAAGACCGACAACTTGTTAATTTAGTTAAAGAAGATTCAATGTCAAATTACTGTCCTTTCTGATCTCACTGATTATTTTAAATCTGAAACAAATCTAAATCTAAACATTACAGATTTTTGGCTCGCTCAAAATGCAGAAACATACTAGATGGGCATCTTTCATCATATAACCTTCTATTACATATATGTGTCATGTTATAGATTTGCCGCTACGACCAGTTAGACTTTTCCAACTTCGGTAGCTTGTTGGTGGGCTACCCCACTGGCAGCAACTTAAAGCGCTGCAACACCCTGACGTCCAACTGTACAGAAAATGACGCTTACTACCGCGACATCTGTTGTACCGACCTGGCCTTATGTAAGGTGTACTATACCTATAGACCATCTGACGACTGCTCACGCTATGAAGCTCCACAGTTGTGTAAGTGCTTAGTTTTCTTTTTCTTTTTATTGTTTTAATTTTGTTGTTATTGTTGTTTGATGACACGCGTATACGCATACACACATGCTCACATTTGCACCTACCAATGAAATAAGGCGAAATGTTATAGTTTGTGTTTGAGGGTAAAAATAAACACACTAAAAACAAATTTTAGCCCAGCGCGCCGTGGATAACGTGGAAGAGCGGGCCTTATTTTTTCTCTTTTACTTATGCTTGATGTTCATTATCCCATTCTTATAAAACATTTTTGCTGTATTATATAGCGTTTGCCTGGGGTGAACCACATGTGACCACACTGGACGACTTTAGCTATACCTTTAATGGACTTGGCGAGTATTGGCTAGTAAACAGCACGGACGGCTCCTTTACCTTCCAAGGTCGCACCGCCGAGGCCTACGATGAGAGCGGGAACAGAATCAACGCCACAGTGTTCAGCGCGTTTGCCGCAAAGGAAAGCGGCTCCAGTCGCCTGCACGTGGAACTCTCGGCTAACAGAACAAGTAAGAATCATATTCAAAGGATATCACAATGTAGTTTCGGAGTTAGCCTTAGCACTTGCTTCTACGATCAATGTTTATAAATATTGCTTTTTAGAGATTGTATAGCCGTTTTTAAAAGTTTGAATTAAAAACTGTGTTATACATGTACATTTTTTGTTTTTGTAAGAACGTTCTTTTCAAAGAGAAATTGTTTTTTAAAAAAACTTCTTTTTCCGCTGTTGCGCACTGTTTTGATTAAAAGTAAATAATGCATCAAATATTGGCAACCCACGTATGAATTACTGTATGTCCTTACGCCAATGTATTTATGTAATACCTTATATCAGAACTAATATGAACAGACATTGCCGTGAAATGGTGCTCTCGCGAGGAATTTTCATTACATATAGTAACAAAACTATAAAAATGCTATTCAGTTACCTGCATGTGCTATTTAGTTACCTTTCCCACAATCAAATTGATATACTTTGTAGCTGTATTATATAAAATTCTTTATGCTGTACATACAATACTGTTTGTTCTATTTCCTTTGCAGGTTTTAACGTGTACGTAGATGATACTGACGAAACCAATGCCTTCTGGAACAACGAGAATTTTACCCAAACGTACGGGAACAACCTCATGTTAAAAAGATGTACCAATCTACTGGCAGCGTCTTTCTCCACGGGTAAGTTGAACATTTCCTTTTATAAATCTGCACATCCAATTTGATTGGGAGAAATTTTTGGTTAAACGTGAGATTGCTGATACAAGAGGTGTGCATTGTTACTTAATAGTGGTGGCAGTAGCCTATATTATATCAGTTACTCTTCTTTTTGAAATTTAACAGTGTTAATTATGACTTGGAAATAATAACGAATTATTATTATTAATCGTTATTATGTCCAAGATTATGATGAGTTGTCTGTCTCGGTGTACTGAAGATTAATCTAATAATCATATACCAACGCCCAGCAATACCCTGTACGTCGCGACTAGCAATGTGAAAACAAATATGCTTAAGACACATTGTAAAATGACTAGAAATTTTCACCTTTATTTCTAGGGTTCGCAATGAATATCTCGTTGGGGACCGAACTCCTCCAAATTATCGTGTCCACACCCCGGTCCTACAGTGGAAAGACGCGCGGCCTACTGGGCGTATACAATGGCAATGTCTCTGATGAATTCACTCTATTGAATGGAACTACGGTTCTCAATACCAGCGCCTCTCAACGGGAGATTTTCTATGAATTTGGTCAAAAAAGTGAGTGATAATGTAAAGGTTAAGATTTGCTGCCTTCTTTGCTTTTTGAGTGTAGAATTGATGGTTAACGTTTATGTTGTGCAACCAGTGCAACAGACATGCATCGAGCTACTTATGACTTTCTCACGTTTTTTACTTTTATATCCCTTGGTAACAAATATTTATTTCATTTTAGTGCAAATTTCTCCTTCGGACTCCATTTTTTGGTACGCGCCGAACAAGAGCGCACAGGACTACGCTCATCCGGAGTTTGTCCCCATTTTCGAAATCAGTTTCACCAGCATGGAAGAAGAACAGAGGGCAGCAGTCATTTGCGGCAACAGCAGCGAATGTTTATATGACTATGCAGTAACAAGGAGCATTAATATTGCAAACGAAACAAAAACCTATAAAGCTATTCAAGTGGAAAAAGTCGTAATACTAGGTAACACAATTTTCACTTAGTAACTTTTTATGTAAGCTGCAGTTTGTAGCACTTGTGTGTAATATAAAATAATCTGTATGTTAGACATAAAAAGTCTATCGAATCTATTTTAATATCTTTTTATCTTAATCTCGTATTCTTCTCACAACCTTGTTCAATAAATCCATAGCAATATTAAAGCTAGTTTAATCAGTATTCGATTTTTATTTGTAAGTCACATAGTTTACTTCTGCAACATTGTTCTCTTATCACCTCCAGAAAATACCCCACCCCGAATACTTGCCACACAAACTCCGTCGGTGTTGAATGTAACCGTCGGTACCATTGTGACCTTTAACGTCACGGCCATAGACATCGACGGAGACGGGTTTTCTCTAAGATGGAGTAATATCAGCGCCATAAACCTGACCCAAGTGAACCCAGGAGAGTTCCAGTGGACTCCTTCGACTACGTGGAACGTCAGTCTCACGTAAGTATCGGGGAAACATTGGGGGGGGGGGAGATGATTAACAGTTACCAGCTCTCTATCCGTTGTTTAATATATCATAACCATATACTAGAATGTTCGCAAATGTCTTTGTATAATTGAAATCTTGGTTAACAACAGCTTCCTCTTTGTTAAAAAGTACGATGTTAGTTGCATGTGCAATCATGCTGTACATAACGTAGTAGTTCAAAAGTTTTGAAACAGTTGTGCATTTTGAATCTTGCATATTGAAATTAATATTAGGTGCTTATATTAGCAATTGTTTGTTATACATTTTGTTTATCACAAATCTATTACCTTATTATAGGTAAGTTTTTAAGTGATTTTTTTCATAATTTCCATTTCAGATTTTCCGCCGTTGATGACCGTGGCGCCGTGTCGGCTGAACATAAGATTATTGTGAACATTTGCAACAACTGCTCTGGCAATGGGGTGTGCAATTTTGCCGTGCCTCAGGCATCATATTCGATGTCAACGCTGGCTAGCTGTGAATGCTCAACTGGTTGGGAAGGTTCGTCTATGTTCACACAATTACGTCTCACCTTAAAGATTCGATGACTTGGTGCTACAATAACAGCATAATTTATTCAAGAACATATGTTCTTCCAATACAAATTTCCACACTTTATACCTCATCAGAACAATATTCTCAAACTATCACAAGTAAACCTGAAATATACTTGGTAAAGATGATGTTTTAATACTTATCAGATATCAAAAAGGCAAAATGTATACACTATTTAATTTAAATCAAAATCCTTTAGGGTCGTCTTGCGATTCTCAGAGCAACGGCTGCCGGAACAACCCATGCGATATTTTTAACACCACGTGCACAGACTACACCCCGGAGCAGGAAGCAGTTCTAGGCGTGCCTTATGCGTGTGACGAGTGCCCGGTCGGGTTTTTTAGGCACCCCGTCACACGATTTTGCACAGGTATGAAAGGATTCATTCCATTTTTCGAAATAATGACGCCTTAAGAGATTCAGTACACAATGGATTATAAAAGATATGTGGTAACATTCGAGTATTTTAGCCGTTATGTTTCAAGACCTCCAAAGACACTGCCTTGGAAAATGTTTATACTGATATAACAACATCACATGGGAAGATTCCAACTGTACTACGCTATTTTTCTTCTAGATACAAACGAATGCTTCAATTCCACATTGGATACGTGCGATGTACAGACTGCTAAGTGTGTCAACACGGAGGGCAGTTATATCTGTACTTGCAAGAGCGGATATACCAAAGTGAACAGCACTCATTGTCAAGGTACTGTAGTAGTTAATTTGTATGCTGTCATTTCAGTTCAGACCCTTATTTACTTTTACTGTTCATTCTTTTGATGATTAGCCTTGACTTTGCCCTTCCACTTTGAAAAAAAGTGAAAAAAATTATTCCTCAGAATGTGAGTGTCAGGCCTGTAGGCAAGCTAGGGTTTTCAAAAGAACCGCCCTTTTGGCCAGGAAAAAGTCTACTCTGAATCCAATCTCTTTTTACTTTTTTACCAAGCAACAGTAGATATTTAACTTTTAAAGGCAGTAAACGCTTTTTAAATAGCTTTTATCCAAGTGCAGTGACGCATTTTAATTTGATCTCAAAACTAAATTCTTAATTTATTTATTTATTGTATTATTTTATTATTTTACTCTGTATATTGCTCCTAAAGGAAAATGATTTCCGATTTTTATAATTGGCTAAATAAACTCTTATCTTATAAAAGCTGTGTCAGTAAAAAAATCCTCCTTTGAAATTGCTGGCTTCAGGAATGAACGCCAACCAGCTACATGTACTGATTGGACTCGAGAATGCACTTTTAATCAAATAACACATTCTGCTTCATATGTAATGATAAAAATATATACTAGAAGCACTTGTGAAAATGTCATTTTGCTGTTCTTATTCATTCTTCAGAAATCGACGAGTGTGCCTCTACCGGACAAAACGATTGTGACCAACTGTGTATCAACACAGCCAATGGATATCTCTGTGAATGTCGAGATGGCTACATTCTCAGCACTGCGGATAATCGTACGTGCGAACAAGGTACGATGTAACATTCTTAACAGTGTAGATATTTTGAAAAAACTCTTATTTCCTCCCTCTGATAGTATATTCGCACTAGATTTTGGCTCTGTTTTATGTCAGGCCTAACCAACTACCAGACTCGGCACCTAAGGATCCTGAATTAACCGGTATATCGGACTACACTACCCGGTTTCAAGGTGTGTCAGATCGCATTTCGGAGTATCAGCCAGAACACCGACAGGATGAGCCCTGGCATGCTCGGCTGTCACCTTGATTGGATAGTAAACGATTGTCGTAAAATCGCTATATGATTTTAAAACCGGGTGCATAAATTTGAAAGCCACCTACATGCACCTTAGACGGCCACATTAATCTAATACAATGCAAAAAAGCCCTATCAAAAGTGGTTAAAACATTCAAACCGAATGTCGTAAAGTCCCCATATACCCCCATAGAGACAATAAAATGGAGTACTCTAAAGTAAGAGCACAGTTTAAGGTTGTTCAGCCGAGCGTGGATGAGCCCGCAGTCGTGCTACAAAATTTTTTCTGGGGTATGATACTCCGAAATGCGATCTGACACACACCTTGAAAACGGGTAGCGTGGTCCGATATACCGCTTAATTCAGGATCCTTAGGTGCCGAGTCTGGTAGTTGGGTAGGCCTGTATGTGTTCTAATCGTTTGTAAGAATTTAATCTACTTCCCTTGATATTCCTTTAAGATTATAGTGAACACCAGATCAGTGTTTTAAAATGTCTATAATCTCCAATAATAACCATTTTCAAAGCCAGGCTTGGTCTCATTTTTCACCAAATTTACAATAAGCAATAGATATACAACGTATTTATTAATTCCCTCACTTATGAACAACTTGAATATGTATACTTTCAGTGCTGATCCCCGAAATTTGTGATCAAGCCAACTGTACACAAGGATGCACAAATGAGACGGGAGTGGCCACGTGCTTCTGTAACAACGGGTATCAACTGATGCCAGATAACAAAACGTGTACTGGTATGTTTAGCAATAAATTAACTATTTAATCACTTTTTTCATTGTTACAAGTTATCATACGTTTATGGCGTAGTAAGAATAGTCCCCACTGACACACGATATAACTTTGGTTGAGAAGAGACAATGCATATTATTAGTATATGGCTGCCGAACAGAAGTTTACTCTTCAAATTATTCCCAATGTTGACAGCGCGAAAGTGTATGGTGCTGAAATCACGTGTAAATTGAAATTCTGCCATTGGGTATGATATCCTAGGACTATAAACAATGCCAATCGCTTTTATCAGATTCTTGTCTACTCTATCATTCTCGGGTTCTTTTTTTAATGGAACGCACTGTAGGACACATATAAGTGACGAGTACAACTTTAACCTACCCCTTTTTCAGATATTGACGAATGCTCAAGCTCAGAAACAAATTTGTGCCAACAACCACAAAACTGTGATAACTACGCAGGCGGATTCGCCTGTAGCTGTGATGTAGGTTTCAAGTTAGCGGAAGATAAACTTAGTTGTCAAGGTAACAATTGTTTTCTAAACATCACTGAGTGCACTGCATATGACACAGTATTCATAAATCCTATTCCTTTTTCAAAGTAAAATTATAATAAGTAATTTCGTTTTGCAAAAAAGCGCCTCCCAGTCTTAAATTTTATAGTGCTGAATATAAATATATTTTAAAACTTCCGTAGCATACGACATATTGATTGCTACCCAGTAACTTGCAACATTGTATTCTGCAATTGAGAATGTATATAGGCCCCTTTATATGCACAAATGCCACTATGAGTCTTATGTTGAAAAAATAAATAATAATGCATAAATGTACCTTTTTATATATTTCCTCTCCACAGAATGTGACGGACTTAACTGGGGTGTGAACTGTAACATGACCTGTGACTGCCAGGGACGCGCGACAAGCTGTAGCAGAATAACAGGCTGCGTCTGTAAACCTGGTTTAACTGGAATTGATTGCTATGACACTCTGGTTATACCAACAACAGAAGAACAGACGACAGTGCCCGGAGTGCCCACCACTGCAACAACAGAAGACGTATCAAATTGGAGTCTACCAACAACTCCACTGGAGTTCCAAACTTCAGCCACTCTTGAAGTGACGGGGGTTGACATAACAACAACATTTTCTCCAGAAACAACCGAATTCATACCCACCGATGAGTTTGTGTTTGAGCCGTGGATGTATGTGACTATTGTTCTTGGCTCTCTTTTCTTGGTCATTCTGGTCCTGCTAATAGCAATCTGCTTGTACAGATGTAGATGGCGCCAAACAAGTTACGCCGAAACCCTAGTTGACAGCGACGACAGGTAAGCTTTCAAACTCCGTATGGTGTGTGATATGATCTAACTTGTGAAAGTGAATGACATTGATTGCAACATATCACTTCAAATGAAAATAAAAAATAATATTGTTTCTTCAAATTTTATGTTTACACATGCAACTGAAAGAAAACTTTAAAACAGATAGTAGGCCTATACGTGGTGTGATGCGTGCTCTTGTAGAAAATATGCTGAAATTAATTCATTCTAAAACTGTTTCTTATTCTATCAAACAGTCTTAGCCAGGCTGTGCGCCCAGCCTTCGGCAAGGTGAGCGCTGCTCTGAACCCTCGTTACACTTGGCAGTGGCGCCAAATGATCGTTGGAGCGCCGTCAACTTCACGGCAGTCTTTGGACAGCCAGTGGGAGAGTGAAGAAAGCAATCTCCACCGTTCGAAAGCATTCTCTGGGATAGAGGGACTGGTGAATTTCAACTATGACGATCTCAGTGAATCTAGTAAGTGGATTTTTTAATGTCAAAAATATTTGAAATGACTCGACTGAAAAATAATCTTGTGTTTAAAACATGAACTTTGTTAAGGGTCACAGTGATTGCTGTCAATATGTTTTGTGAAAGAAAGTTAACGCCATTTGTCATTCCTAAAGCAGTGTTATTGTGAGCGTATGTCTTCTTTAAATTTTAAGGTCCGCCCACAGAAGTGGATTCTCTTTCTTTGTGGAACTTTCCTGAAATGGAGAATGCTGTTGCAGGCGAGGTATGAAATTTGATTTCCAAGTTACTTGTAATTCAAAGAATGAGTAAGAATAACCATAAGTTAACGTGGAATAATGTTGTCAAAGTTCATCTTATACAGTATATTACAATGAAAGTATCTTTTGAAACCAACAATTTTTTTCTTTCATTTTAGTTTCGGATTCCAAGGCCTAAAGTTGACGCTGAACCAGCACCGCATTTTCAGGTAATTTTGATATTTGCACAGCTGTGAATTTGCAGCATATTTGCTGCAATATTGCTGCAAACTTTTCATTTTGGGAGTAGGCCTACATGTATCGAGATATTTTGATTACAGTCGAAACCCGACGTTATAGAAGGCGTGACGAGTAAAATGTTGACAGAGAATTGGTCAAAGATGTGTAACATAATTATTTTATATACCTTTGTTGCTGCAAAGGACCACTGGCTTTTAATGAGGTATCATGAAATAACTCTCATTTTTTTAAATTTATATTGCAGAACATGAGACTAAGACCTGAGTCCAACGCATGACCTGGAAACTTACGCAGAACGAACTGGAACAATACTCGCGGACAAAGACAGTCAAAACTTCCAGCTGAGGATTACAAGACTGTTTGAGACAATCAATACATTATACTGAGAATATACACGAAACTGAAATGACGTAAATGTTATTTATATTTAAGAAACTGACTAGACGAAAAAACGTTCTGAGAACGTAGTTAAGATTAGGCAAAAATATAGTTCACGCACGTCAGTGGAGAGGAAACCCGCAACTCATTATTTCTAGTCAATAGTCGAGTTGTTATAGACGATACCTAGTCCCCAGATGCATAGAAGTCAGATCGTGAATAATTAGGCTTAGAGATGCAATATGTGGATGCCATAGCAACGTGTTGATCACGTGATAGTAAGCGCTACTTATATCAATTTTAATATTATATCAAATACCATGAGTCTTGAGTGAGTATATATTTTGGAAGTATAATAAATATTAGTATCATATATATTTTATTACAGTATACGATAGAAGTTTATATAGGTAAGATTTTTTTTTTTTTTTTTTTTTTTTTTTTGCTTTAAGCCTTTACACCCTTTAACAGCTTTTAACATTTTACTGTATCTAACATATTATTTTTAAAATACGCAAACTGTGATAACGAAGAGAAATATCGTTACAATATATTTAGATATTCTGACAGAATGTTTATATATTATTATATTCTGAAGTAAAATTATGTATTTCTGCTTATACTTCTGGTAGTATTTATATCATCATCTGTCTAGATCAAAGAAAAACGTGAAAAGATTCATACTTTTGTAAATAAACTTTTTATTTATTTATTTATTCATTTATTTATTTTTGCATTCTCCTTACGTTTGTGCAGCTAACAGTTTATAATTTCTGTGTTGTAAAAATTTATACTTTGGATAATAAACCTATTAAAAAACACAAAGCACATAAGATGTGTTTCTTTGACAAGTGTTTAATAAGAAAAAGTACTTCAAAAAGTTTCAACAAGTTATTAGGGGCCTATTAATCGACAAAATGTACCAAATCCAAAAAAGGAGAAAATAGCAAAGAACAAAAACGCCTTCAATTTTTCTTTTTTGGATCACTTCCGTACATGTGATAGAAATGGAAAATGCTTGTTAATTGGTGTGACGCTTTAATCGAAAAGTTAGAATCTGGTGTGTCTGTTAGGGGGTAATTATCTTTCGTGCACGCTCGGCTCCCTCTTCAGGCGATAGCAATTTAGCGTGAACCGCCAGGGAGTTTGTTCTAAGTATGGGAACCCACTCTTAATTATCTGATCGATTTTCGGAAGAAATTATAGAACGAATATTCTGTCGTTTTTCTAGACACAGTTCTTGTCGCAATTATTGCAGTTTATCTGTTGTAAATAAATTCAAGTTTCTGTGATATATGTCAGTCAGTGGCTCACCTATCAGATTCATGGCTTGTACGGCACCTGTCCATCCTTCATATAAGGGTCCATTCCCACATACAGTATATTTTGACCGATCTATCTCCCTGGGGAGTATCACTAAATTGCTATCAACGTAACAGGCTTAAATGTCTGTCACGCCTAGTAAAGCTTTTAGGGGGTAATTATCTTTACCCCCTAGCTGATTCGGTAGGCGTGACAGACATTTAAGCTCATTGAGCTGATAGCAATTCAGCGTGAACCCCCAGCAAGTTAGGTCGATCCATAACGAATTAGAACTTAAACTAGCGGCCTACAATTCCTGTCACACCGGTGCTGTTGTCAGTAATCCTTGTTACCCATACAAAACTCCTGTACCCTATTCTCAAGGAAATAAATGAATAGGTAACAAAAATAAAAAAAAAATTACTATACAACGTATAAAGCATTTAATGCAAATGCCAACTTAAAGTACAACCTTTAATATCGGATGTCTATTTTTTCACATAAAATTCCTTGACCTTTAATGATTGTTTGAAATCAACATCAATATTATAAAATACACAAGCTTTGTGATATCATAATTGTTTTTTATTCCAAATTGGACTCTCACAGGTCCATTCCTTTTTATGTATCCTTCCACAAAAAGACAACTGTTATAATGTACTCCTTGAAATAGAAATCTTAGTAAGAGATGTTAGCACACCAATCACATTTCTTCTTTTGTAAATGGGACGTGCAAGTCTTTGGCTAGACAAATATACCGCAAAATGGTTTCATGTCTGAAGCAAACCATTATATAGCATTACTAAATGTAAAGTTCTAATTAGAAGCCTTCAGTAATGCCGAATTTTATTAACAGGCCATAATCCTTGGCATTCCATCAAATACCACAAAAGACACTATCAATCATAGATCTGATAAGAAGTTTCTTATTGAGAAAAATGTAGAAGTCCATATACTGGATTAAAAATGATAAAATGAGTGATCAGAATACCCATTTTTTTTTTCATTTGTTAGCAAACTGTGATGACACCCAGGCTAGCCCCCATTTAAGATTGGTCAACATGAATTTCAGTGCTTTTGTCCATTGTTCTTCAGAGTTGAATTGGATCCTGGAATAAGGGAACATATAACTGATATATATTTACTCTCACGGTCATAAAATAATACTGTCTCAATCTTGATATTAACTGTGTTTTACGCATATCACATCATATCAGAACCTTAAAGCATATTTTATGCCACTACTATATATCATTTAGTCATATGAATTTTCAGTTTTTTATCTTCTTCTAGATGTCTACATCTATTTCAAATATTTTCTATCTCCATTTTTTCATGTGATTATTCTACCTCTTCTGAAAAGCTGTAGAACTTTATATCACAGCAAAACTGACAAAAAAAAGTAAATATCAAAATAAGAAAGTCAAACTAATTCCAATTTTGTGATCTAACAAAATATCACCAAAACCATTCTGACAAGCTGTGTGCTTTCTGTGACAATGTTGTTAAGCAACTACCAACAGTTTGCCATCTGGCCCCTGTACTTACTTTATTGAATAAGATGTCCCAGTACTGGTATCTTCTATCTTTCCTTTGTCTATTTTGTACGGTAGATTGAACCCAGTATTTCCCTTTTCTACCTCTGCTTTGAACTAGAGTAAATGAGAATTCAAAACAATGCCTTTTTTTTTAATTCTGCAAGGGGCATCACTTTATAATAGAGACATCAGATATATCTATTGAAAATATAAAAACAAACATTTTCTACTTCACTAAGTTCAATAACAGAAAACAACTGAATTCTTGATGTTTTCTATCAGAGTTTTGATAAACCATAATGTTCAACTTCAATAAATAGTTACAACTTTCCAGTTTTACCACACCTGTTCTAAACAGTCTAGAAATGCCACCATTGCTTGGTCAAATCTGAAAAATAAAAGTTGCCATAAGTATTAAATAAAAAAACAAGTTACCATAAATATTGAGCTACCAACCCTTAATTTCATATCTTATGACAAATGGATATAATACTCATCCTCCCAAATGGACAAAAGCCTCTGTTATGTGTAGTCTATACTTTGTCAAATACTTAGGTAAACCAAACAGCTAATGTGTTCCACGATTAAAGTTTAAAAAAATGTTTATGTTAGAAAATAAGTGGCATTCAAAGACTGCATGAAGTCAAATGTTAAATATATCCGAGTGTTTAATTACAGCTTGTGATATGAACAACAAGTTCAACACCATTAACTAATAGATTTAGTATCAGGCTAGTAAGTGAAATTGTTTGTCAAAGTTATATTCTGATCAGACAAATGGAAATTCTATGGGCCAGATTTTATGGCAAGTCTAATAAAACATGACTGTCACTAATAATTTTCTGAGGTTCACTTCCCATAGTGATGAGTGAATTGAAACAGTCAAGGTATAGTCTGTAACAGCATTGCAGTTTAGAGATAATAGTCAGAGAGGCACTTACTTAGTATCCCAGAAGAACTTAAAACCCCCAGAGCCATACAGTGGCAGCTCTTTGGATTTATCTGCTAGAGATTCCACATAGGAATGATTTCCATATGGCACAAGACGATATCTGAAGGAAAAATAGTATTTCCAGAAAATGTTTTCCCCTTATGAATGTACTATATCATAATGAACAACATTTATAGATATAATTGTTTGATACATTTCAATAATAAAACACATTTGTTGATTTGGCTGATCTACCTAAAAGGAAAAACATACAACTTTTGTGGCATTTCAGAAATACATGAATTTCCATTCCTACATCAAAAGTTATTTTTTAAAGAATTTTTGCTTGAGAAAACTATCACTAAAAAACTTGCCTTTGAAATTTCAGGTTCATCTTATTGGCTAGTGCATTAAGGAGAAGCACTGTCTGTCCCCAGGCTGCATTAATCTCATTCCAGTCTACCTATTTAAAATTAGAAAACATGGATAGATGGCAGTAGTGTGTCCTGTGTTTGCTTCAATCCAAAGCACCTAGCTAAAATACAATAACAGACAGCAACTTTGTTCTATGTGCTGAAGTAAGAACAAAATAACTACCATAATTATGTATTTTCTCTCAATTTAACAGCCATAAAAGATGTAGCAAAAGTATTATCTACAAAAGTTTGTCAAATGCTATTGATTGAGGCAAAATATTTACCTAAGCTTTTTTCTATTTAAGAAATAGCGCATTACTTTACAACTATGTCAGCATTTCAAACGTAATAAGATCCACTTACTGGAACACTTGGGAGTCTTCCCAACCTGAAGTTATTAATTGTCCCAAAATGGCCACTATGCCTGTAATATAAATTATCATGGTGCTAATGGCAAAGGGTTTGCACCTCCCCACTCAAGTACTAGTACTTGCCATTGATACTCTATTGCACTTATTTCTTACACCCTTTTACAGTTTATCAGAAATTTCTAATTAATTTTTTGGCACTAATAACATGACTGTGCATTAACCATATGTGTATCAAAATTTGTTATGATGAATAATGGAGAAAATACTGTAGCAACTTACCATATATGGAATGTGGCATTGAAAACATTAGTTTTCTTGAGTTTTTCAAGTTGAACCTGAGCATACCTCAACTGGTTATCAATACTGAAATATATCAAGCATAAATTAAGTCAGTCTAAAAAAGAGATCCAAAGATAATGAAATCAAGGTACCGTCCTTGGTGTTTTTCAGTAGTCAAAAGAGTTAACTTTTATTAACAGATGGAGTAATCCAGGCAAAGCTTAATTTTTTCCTACCTAGTCACAGTTCTCACCTTCTCTGGCTCTCTTCATACTCCACAAGCTGTCTTTTATATTCATTGTACTCCTTGTAATACCTGAAACCAAGAGAACCATTGTTAAACAGTCATCTGTTCTCAACCTGTAAAGATTTACATAACAGACAAAATCATATACAAATGAAATTTCAAGATTTCAATTATTCACACCAACCTTTCCTCCTCTTCATCTAATTTCTTTGAATCTTCTTTTTCTTTCCTTAACTGCTCCTGAACCAGCAGATGTTCAGATTCAATACTCTCTAGTTGCTGCATGAGGGAACTCTCCTCAGATTTAAGCTTCAAGGGGGAAATAATACTAATAATAAATTATAATATAATAAAGCACATGTGCTACTGTGACAGGCGTGACTATCAGAAGTTGGCATAAACAAGAAATTGTTGGTTTTTCATATTGATAAATAATTTATAATTATTGCCTTCCCATACTAAATGAAATATAAAGACATCACCTTAAAATTAAAAACTGAGATAATTTACCTGGCTCAGCTCTTTGTCTAAATCCTCTTCCTGAATGTCTCCTCCATCTCCTTCTATCTTCTCCAGAAAATCTCTGCAAAGAAAAAATACCCAAAGTCACTTTTAAACAATCACTTTAAAGACAAACTAATCTATTCTTTCTTACATAGTTAAGAAATTGGGAAAATCATTTGCCCAGAACATTATTCAGAGAAGGAAAGAAAGTTTGGTCATGAAATAATCTAATAAGTGAAATATAGAATTATTTTGTTTTATTTCAACACTTTTATTTCATTTACATGAACAACTGAAGATATATCCTGAATAAGAGTACACCAAAACTTCTAATCTCTATGTGAGACAAAGTTTCTGCCACGAGTTATTTCATCAAACCTAGGTACACTCACAAAAGGGGGTAAAATACCTGTAATCCTTCAGTTCATCTTCTGTTATTTTCAACTGCTGGTCCAACTGGTCCAGCAGAGTGTCTGTACATTCCTAAAACAACATCATAATTTTACTGATGTTTTAACGATACTAATCACTTTCTATGGAACAAAAATAGTAGTGAAACAGCTAGTTTCCCTCTTGTCACAAGAACATCATAAGGCTTAATGCCCACAGGATGTTGGGTGGTTACCATCACTAAAACATCAGTAAATGCAATTCCTTGAAAGGGTGAACAATCTTATTGATAACATCATACTTGTAAAAAGATCAATAAGAATTCAACATGTAAACAATAATGGATTAAATATGATCTGAACTACATCATAGATTTAACTTGAAATGTACAATTCATCAAATTCTATTGTAATTTCAGAAATGTTTTAAAACCACCTAATCTACTCTTCTTCATACATGCAGAAATGTATGACTATTAAGTCTATCATCCTTGAGATTTCATGTTAAAAATTAAACATATAGTGAACTCTAGCCCAACAACATCAGACACAATTTGACAATATGAGCAAAAAGTGCATATTTACCTCACACAGTGGGTGATCAACATCAGACTGTCCAGACATAATATCAAAAAGATGAGTTGTCACCTACAAAGTGTATAAAAAATATTTACAATTAACAGCTGTATGAATCAAAACATTCATAGATTTATAACAATTCAATGAAATCAATTTCAAATAGCTATAGATTATAACAATTCACAGAAATCAATTTCAAATAGCAATATTCTTAGTCATGCTACCAGGGGTTTTACACCCCTTTCACATGCCTCAATGTACACATCAACATTTGTTTAAAAGGCTGTGCTAAGTGGGCGAAGAGGTGGTGGCTCCATTTAGGTTACATTCTTATGTTATACCCACACTATTAAGCAGTCATTCTCTCAAACTGTAGCAGTCAGGTAATTGTTCCATTTACTTGTGATATAAAATTATTATACAAATATTATTGAATTAATCACATACATATGCAGGCATGCATCAATGGATACTACATTGCAGCAATGACAACTTACTTTGATTCTGTGACTGAGGTTTTCCATATTCCCCTGTTCAGATTCTCCCAGGAGTGTGAAGTCATGGCCACTGTCCAATGATACAGACCTAGAAAAATACACTTAAAATTGGACTCTAATTTCTATTTAGTTGGAAAAAAATCTCAAAAACAAAAGGAGCATATAAGTAAAACTAAAGCAGCATTACTACAACTGAAAAGTATAAACTACTAATATCAAGGATCATAAATCATTAAATGACAAACAGCTAGGCTCCTTTCTTGAGTAAAAGGATCAGACTGCAATGGCTTTGGCTGTGCTACTGTGTTGTCGCCACAGTCCAATTCACACCTAACACAATGCAGAAACAATACAGACTTCTGATTTACCTGGCAGATGGTATGGTCTTTTTAAATATGGCCTGCTCTTGAATTGATGACCCATTCTGAAAGATGACAAATGAACACTTTATTCCATCTAAAAACAATCATTAAAAAGTACATATTAATACCACTGCAATAATAACATACTATTATTTCATTGTTATAAGTATCTAAATTTGTTTTTCAATAATGAAGTGAACTGGCTATTACTGATTAAAATCAAAATGTGATACAGCCTAATACATTTATTATTTCCTAAAATTTTGAAAAAATTTAAACCTCGAGTATGTATTTTTAAGGCACATAACTACCTGTATTTGCAGAGGAATTATGTCAATTGTGTCTTCACCGTCTTTTGGAATCACCTGAATAAGTGGTGCTGAAACAAAAACTCTGTGGTCAATATATTATACATTTTCTTGTGTATTTTCACATCTTAACGTTAATTAGCCTTCAACATTCAAATAGAACTAAAGTTAAACATAAAAGACTGACTTAAACAACAAAATTAAGTTTTCTACACATACTATTTGACTGGTCTTTAATTACTTGTCCATATCATAAAATTTTCAAATTAAGGGTTAAGTACTTACGGACATGCAAAACACATCATATCCATTTCGAATGCAGATGTGTATTTTACTAATATAACTGACAAAAAAATTACCCTTGATTTTTTTATCTGCAGTGCATTAAAACTAAAATAGCATTTGTTTGATAATAATCTAATGGCAAATGAAGCCTGCCTTGAACTAGCTTTGATTTGCTCGCATAATTCATCTGGAGATACCTGTTAGATCTTCTACAGTTTGACGATCAGCCTCTAAGTTGTTGAAGGAATGATCTAGCCTGAGAGGTTGACTGCATCGCTGGCACACAAAGCTGACATGGGTAGTACCAGCCTTACCCACATCTAGCCGTACGGATGACATTTTTGGTCTGCCTTCCCTTCACATGATTTTTACTTCCTTGCCGTCAGCCGCAATATTTACATCCCATCTGCGCATGCGTTTGTTAAGACTGTCGCAACAGATCGTGTGTCTTTAGAACATTTTTTTACAAGATGAAAGCGCAAAATAAACTCTCATTGGTCAATCAAAATTAAAGATAGAGACAAATTTGCCGATTTATTGAATTGAAAACACAAAAATCATAAATATAGATAGAACAACACGTTTAACACGTNCCGAGCGTGACCTATCAGATTCATGGCTTGTACGGCACCTGTCCATCCTCCATATAAGGGACCATTCCCACATACAGTATATTTTGACCGATCTATCTCCCTGGGGAGTATCACTAAATTGCTATCAACGTAACAGGCTTAAATGTCTGTCACGCCTAGTAAAGCTTTTAGGGGGTAATTATCTTTACCCCCTAGCTGATTCGGTAGGCGTGACAGACATTTAAGCTCATTGAGCTGATAGCAATTCAGCGTGAACCCCCAGCAAGTTAGGTCGATCCATAACGAATTAGAACTTAAACTAGCGGCCTACAATTCCTGTCACACCGGTGCTGTTGTCAGTAATCCTTGTTACCCATACAAAACTCCTGTTCCCTATTCTCAATGAAATAAATGAATAGGTAACAAAAATAAAAAAAAATTACTATACAACGTATAAAACATTTAATGCAAATGCCAACTTAAAGTACAACCTTTAATATCGGATGTCTATTTTTTCACATAAAATTCCTTGACCTTTAATGATTGTTTGAAATCAACATCAATATTATAAAATACACAGGCTTTGTGATATCATAATTGTTTTTTATTCCAAATTGGACTCTCACAGGTCCATTCCTTTTTATTTATCCTTCCACAAAAAGACAACTGTTATAATGTACTCCTTGAAATAGAAATCTTAGTAAGAGATGTTACCACACCAATCACATTTTTTTTCTTTTGTAAATGGGAGATGTGCAAGTCTTTGGCTAGACAAATATATTGCAAAATGGTTTCATGTCTGAAGCAAACCATTATACAGCATTACTAAATGTAAAGTTCCAATTCCTTCAGTAATGCCGAATTTTATTAACAGGCCATAATCCTTGACATTCCATCAAATACCACAAAAGACACTATCGATCATAGATCTGATAATAAGAAGTTTCTTACTGAGAAAAATGTAGAAGTCCATATACTGGATTAAAAATGATAAAATGAGTGTTCAGAATACCCATTTTTTTTTTTTCATTTGTTAGCAAACTGTGATGACACCCAGGCTAGCCCCCATTTAAGATTGGTCAACATGAATTTCAATGCTTTTGTCCATTGTTCTTCAGAGTTGAATTGGATCCTGGAATATGGGAACATCAACTGATATATATTTACTCTCACAGTCTTAATCTTGATATTAACTGTGTTTTACGCATATCACATCATATCAGAACCTTAAAGCATATTTTATGCCACTACTACATATCATTTAGTCATAAGAATTTTCTGTTTTTTATCTTCTTCTAGATGTCTACATCTATTTCAAATATTTTCTATCTCCATTTTCTCATGTGATTATTCTACCTCTTCCGAAAAGCTGTAGAACTTTATATCACAGCAAAACTGACAAAAATAAGTAAATATCAAAATAAGAAAGTCAAACTAATTCCAATTTTGTGATCTAACAAAATATCACCAAAACCAATTTGACAAGCTGTGTGCTTTCTGTGACAATGTTGTTAAGTAACTACCAACAGTTTGCCATCTGTACTTACTTTATTGAATAAGATGTCCCAGTACTGGTATCTTCTATCTTTCCTTTGTCTATTTTGTATGGTAGATTGAACCCAGTATTTCCCTTTTCTACCTCTGCTTTGAACTAGAGTAAATGAGAATTCAAAACAATGTCTTTTTTTATTCTGCAAGGGGCATCACTTTAAAATAGAGAAATCAGATATATCTATTGAAAATATAAAAACAAACCTTTTCTATTTCACTAAGTTCAATAACAGAAAATAACTGAATTCTTGATGTTTTCTATCAGAGTTTTGATAAACCATAATGTTCAACTTCAATAAATAGTTACAACTTTCCAGTTTTACCACACCTGTTCTAAACAGTCTAGAAATGCCACCATTGCTTGGTCAAATCTGAAAAATAAAAGTCGCCATAAGTATTAAATAAAAAAACAAGTTACCATAAATATTGAGCTACCAACTCTTAATTTCATATCTCATGATAAATGGATATAATACTCATCCTCCCAAATGGACAAAAGTCTCTGTTATGTGTAGTCTATACAAATACTTAGGTAAACCAAACAGCTTATATGTTCCACGATTAAAGTTTTAAAAAATGTTTATGTTAGAAAATAAGTAGCATTCAAAGACTGCATGATATATCAGAGTGTTTAATTACAGCTTGTGATATGAACAACAAGTTCATTAACTAATAGATTTAATATCAGGCTAGTAAGTGAAATTGTTTGTCAAAGTTATATTCTGATCAGACAAATGGAAATTCTAGGGGCCAATTTTATGGTCAGTCTAGTGAAACATAACTGTCACAAATAGTTTTCTGAGGTCTACTTCCCGTAGTGACAAGTGAACTGAAACAGTCGGGGTATAATTGGTAACAATATGGCAGTTTAGAGATAATAGTGTTTGTGTGGGTCAGAGAGGCACTTACTTAGTATCCCAGAAGAACTTAAAACCCCCAGAGCCATACAGTGGCAGCTCTTTGGATTTATCTGCTAGAGATTCCACATAGGAATGATTTCCATATGGCACAAGACGATATCTGAAGGAAAAATAGTATTTCCAGAAAATGTTTTCCCCTTATGAATGTACTATATCATAATGAACAACATTTATAGATATAATTGTTTGATTCATTTCAATAATAAAAAACATTTGTTGATTTGGCTGATCTACCTAAAAAGACAAACATACAACTTTTGTGGCTTTTCAGAAATACATGAATTTCCATTCCTACATCAAAAGTTATTTTTTAGAGAATTTTTGCTTGAGAAAACTATCGCTAAAAAACTTGCCTCTGAAATTTTAGGTTCATCTTATTGGCTAGTGCATTAAGGAGAAGCACTGTCTGTCCCCAGGCAGCATTAATCTCATTCCAGTCTACCTATTTAAAATTAGAAAACATGGATAGATGGCAGTAGTGTATCCTGTGTTTGCTTCAATCCAAAGCACCTAGCTAAAATTCAATAACAGACAGCAACTTTGTTCTATGTGTTGAAGTAAGAACAAAATAACTACAATAATTATGTATTTTCTCTCAATTTAACAGCCATAAAAGATGCAGCAAAAGTATTATCTACAAAAGTTTGTCAAATGCTACTGATTGAGGCAAAATATTTAACTAAGCTTTTTTCTATTTAAGAAATAGCTCATTACTTTACAACTATGTCAACATTTCAAACGTAATAAGATCCACTTACTGGAACACTTGGAAGTCTTCCCAACCTGAAGTTATTAATTGTCCCAAAATGGCCACTATGCCTGTAATATAAATTATCATGGTGCTCATGGCAAAGTGTTTGCACCTCCCCACTCAAGCACTTGTAACTGATACTCTGTTGCACTTATTTTGTACACCCTTTTACAGTTTATCAAAAATTTCTAGTTAATTTTTTTGGCACTAATAACATGACTGTGCATTGACCATATGTGTATCAAAATTTGTTATGATGAATAATGGAGAAAATACTGTAGCAACTTACCATATATGGAATGTGGCATTGAAAACATTGGTTTTCTTAAGTTTTTCAAGTTGAACCTGAGCATACCTCAACTGGTTATCAATACTGAAATATATCAAGCAGAAATTAGGTCAAAGAGATCCAAAGATAATGAAATCAAGGTATCATCTATGGTGTTTTTCAGTAGTCAAAAAAGTCAAGTTTTACTAACAGTAATCCAGACAAAGCTGAATTTTTTCCTATCTTGTCACAGTTCTCACCTTCTCTGGCTCTCTTCATACTCCACAAGCTGTCTTTTATATTCATTGTACTCCTTGTAATACCTGAAACCAAGAGAACCATTGTTAAACAGTCATCTGTTTTCAATCTGTAAAGATTTACATTACAGACAAAATCATACACAAATGGAATTTCAAGATTTCAATTATTCACACCAACCTTTCCTCCTCCTCATCTAATTTCTTTGAATCTTCTTTTTCTTTCCTTAACTGCTCCTGAACCAGCAGATGTTCAGATTCAATACTTTCTAGTTGCTGCATAAGGGAACTCTCCTCAGATTTAAGCTACAAGTGGGAAATAATAATAACAATAATAATAATAATAATAATATTAAGCACATGTGCCACTGTAACAGGTGTGACTATCAGAAGTTGCCATAAACAAGAAATTGTTGTTTTTCATATTGATAAATAATTTATAATTAGTGCTTTCCCATACTAAATAAAATCTAAAGACATCACCCTAAAATTAAAAACTGAGATAATTTACCTGGCTCAGCTCTTTGTCTAAATCCTCTTCCTGAATGTCTCCTCCATCTCCTTCTATCTTCTCCAGAAAATCTCTGCAAAGAAAAATGCCCAAAGTCACTTTTAAACAATCACTTTAAAGACAAACTAATCTATTTTCTCTTACATAGTTAAGAAATTGGGAAAATCATTTGCCCAGACCATTATTCAGAGGAAAGAAAGTTTGGTAAAGTCATGAAATATCTAATAAGTAAAATATAGAATTATTTTGTTTTATTTCAACACTTTTATTTCATTTACATGAACAACTGAAGATATATCCTGAATAAGAGTACACCAAAACTTCTAATCTCTATGTGAGACAAAGTTTCTGCCACAAGTTATTTCATCAAACCTACGTACACTCACAAAAGGGGGTAAAATACCTGTAATCCTTCAGTTCATCTTCTGTTATTTTCAACTGCTGGTCCAACTGGTCCAGCAGAGTGTCTGTACATTCCTAAAACAACATCATAATTTTACTGATGTTTTAACGATACTAATCACTTTCTATGGAACAAAAATAGTAGTGAAACAGCTAATTTCCCTCTTGTCACAAGAACATCATAAGGCTTAATGCCCACAGGATGTTGGGTGATTGCCATCACTAAAACGTCAGTAAATGCAATTCCTTGAAAGGATGAACAATCTTATTGATAACATCATACTTGTAAAAAGATCAATAAGAATTCAACATGTAAACAATAATGGATTAAATTTGATCTGAACTACATCATATTTAACTTGAAATGTACAATTCATCAAATTCTATTGTAATTTCAGAAATGTTTTAAAACCACCTAATCTACTCTTCTTCATACATGCAGAAATGTATGACTATCATCCTTGAGATTTCATGTTAAAAATTAAACATATAGTGAACTCTAGCCCAACAACATCAGACACAATTTGACAATATCAGCAAAAAGTGCATATTTACCTCACACAGTGGGTGATCAACATCAGACTGTCCAGACATAATATCAAAAAGATGAGTTGTCACCTACAAAGTGTATAAAATAAATATTTGAAATTAACAGTTGTATGAATCAAAACATTCATAGATTTATAACAATTCACAGAAATCAATTTCAAATATATAGCTATATTCTAAGTCATGCTACTAGGGGTTTTACACCCCTTTCACAAGCCTCAATGTACCCATCAAAATTTGTTTAAAAGGCTGTGCTGAGTGGGGGAAGAGGGGGTGGCTCCATTTAGGTTACTTTCTTATGTTATACCCACACTATTAAGCAGTCATTCTCTCAAATCGTAGCTGTCGGGTATTTGTTCCATTTATTTGTGATGTAAAATTATTATACAATTAATCACATGTATATGCAGGCACGCACCAATGGATACTATTTCCACTGCAGCTAAGACAACTTACTTTTATTCTGTGACTGAGGTTTTCCATATTCCCCTGTTCAGATTCTCCCAGGAGTGTGAAGTCATGGCCACTGTCCAATGATACAGACCTAGAGAAATATACTTTAAACTGGACTTAAATTTTTATTTAGTAGAAAAAAATCTCAAAGACAAAAGGAGCACATAGGTAAAACTTAAGCAGCATTACTAAAACTGAAAAGTATAAACAACTTGAGTGTTTTTAGATTAACTAATATCAAGGATCATAAATGACAAACAGCTAGGCTCCTTTCTTGAGTAAAAGGATCAGACTGCAATGTCTTTGGCTGTACCACTGTGTAGTCGCCACAGTCCAATTCACATCTAACACAATGCAGAAACAAAACAGACTTCTGATTTACCTGGCTGATGGTATGGTCTTTTTAAATATGGCCTGCTCTTGACTTGATGACCCATTCTGAAAGATGACAAATGAACACTTTATTCCATCTAAAAACAATTATCAACAAGTACATATAAATACCACAGCAATAATAATGTACTATTATTTCATTTTTATAAGTATCTAAATTTGATTTCCAATAATGAAGTGAACTGGCTATTACTGATTAATATCAAAATGTGATATTATTTCCTAAAATTTTGAAAAAATTTTAAACTTCGAGTATGTATTTTTAAAGCACATAACTACCTGTATTTGCAGAGGAATTATGTCGATTGTGTCTTCACCATCTTTTGGAATCACCTGAATAAGTGGTGCTGAAACAAAAACTCTGTATTTTCACATCTTAACGTTAAGCCTTCAACACTCAAATAGAACTAAAGTTAAACATAAAAGACTGACTTAAACAACAAAATTAAGTTTTCTAGACATACTATTTGACTGGTCTTTAATTACTTGTCCATACCATAAAATTTTCAAATTAAGGGTTAAGTAATTACGGACATGCAAAACACATCATATCCATTTCAAATGCAGATGTGTATTTTACTAAAATAACTGACAAAAAAATTACCCTTGATTTTTTTATCTGCAGTGCATTAAAACTAAAATAGCATTTGTTTGATAATAATCTAATGGCAAATGAAGCCTGCCTTGAACTTTGATTTTCTCGCATAATTCATCTGGAGATACCTGTTAGATCTTCTACAGTTTGACGATCAGCCTCTAAGTTGTTGAAGGAATGATCTAGCCTGAGAGGTTGACTGCATCGCTGGCACACAAAGCTGACATGGGTAGTACCAGCCTTACCCACATCTAGCCGTACGGATGACATTTTTGGTCTGCCTTCCCTTCACATGATTTTTACTTCCTTGCCGTCAGCCGCAATATTTACATCCCATCTGCGCATGCGTTTGTTAAGACTGTCGCAACAGATCGTGTGTCGTTAGAGCATTTTTTTACAAGATGAAAGCGCAAAATTAACTCTCGTTGGTCAATCAAAATTAAAGATAGAGACAAATTTGCCGATTCCTTGAATTGAAAACACAAAAATCATAAATATAGATAGAACAACACGTTTGAGGTAATCATCGTAAATGGGTACGCTATTGAGAAACGTGAAAACACCCGCGGAACATCTACGTTGACAACAGGAAGTCAGATGGTCACCAACCTTCGAACAGGTAGGCGGCAGTCACTGCTGGTGACTTATATGGTGAGAGAGTTGTCCAAATGATCGATATTGTTTCTGTACTGCTATTTTTATAGGTATCATATTAGATAACAGTGTTGGGGATATTTAGTTACTTTCAGGGTAAATTTATATGGTTGATGCAGTCATTGAATTTTATTATATTTATTATTATTATTATTTTTTTTTTTTTTTTTTGAAACTCGGTTTATGTAATTTATGTAATTTAATTAAGCTTTTGTATCTCTAGTACTAAGTGTAACTTTTACAAGCTTCGTTTATGTTCGGCAATGCATGCAAGCCTGCACTGTGTTAACTAGCTTAGTTGACTGTTTTAACATTTAAATTCTAACAATGCATGATTTTAGTTTAATAAACTTGTATTTTATTCCGTAATTGTTTCATTATAAAAGTGGTTACATACAGTACTTAAAAGGATCTGATTTACTTGTCTGTTTATTGATTTGAGCTAGTTAAGTAGTATAGCTATCCTCTCATCCCAAATAACTTCTAGTAAATAATATACTAGTAGGAACAACAATTATTTAAGATTTTAAGATACACGTACAGGTAGATAAGGTTGCCACTTTAGCAGTTTAGCCTTTAGGTGGTCAAATTTACCATGCTTGAGATAGCACCAAATTTGGACACAATGGAGTGGAGTTAATTTAATCCTGGTTGGAGAGGAATATGTACTGGTATCTGCACTAGGGCAATTTTCTTGTTTAAGCATGCAGAACACAGAGTTTTTGTGTTTAATACAAGTACTTGTAGTATCCATTTTGTGATATGCAGGCAGACATCAGAATAAAGAGTGTTACACAACTCTTTCATGCATATGTATCAGGTGTAATAGCCAGTGTATAATTTTAAGACTGTCTCCAGTCTCCATGTAAGTGATAGTCAATGGACATTTGCCTATCACAGTTTTAAGATGATTTCATAACATTATTTAATGATGTTGGAGCATGTTTCAAAATGTGAGACTTTGAATATTTTAGTGGTTTTATCATTTCACATATTTTTGTATTTTCTCTTTCCTTATTGAAACAGCAAAAATATGAGCACTTCATGAATGTTTTAAGGTGATATAAGCTGACATATACACATCTGCTTGACTCCATATTTCACCACTACCTGTGTCCTTCCCTTTTTTTTTTTAATTCTTTGATTTATTTTTTTATTTTTATAAAACATTTAACCTTTAATTTGCTATAACATGTGGAGAAACCATAATGAACTCATTGACCTGAACCTTGCAAGATCTGGTCACTATAAATTCTAATTAAAATATGAAAAAATACATGGCATTTTGCATCTAATACTCTGATATATATATACTGGTAGCTAGACCTAAGAATAAAGTAGTTAATTTTCTTCATTATGGAAATTGTTGTTTACCAACAATATTTTCACTTAATATTCTTGGTACATAACTCAAGGGATGAACTACTTTTCTGAAGCTTAACCCTAAATCAGAATTGTAGAAATTAGTATGTATACACACAGTATTTGAAATGTGACCATTGCAGTGCAATGAACAACAGTAGATAAATAAAACCAGCTGTTTTTAGTGTGTTCATGTTCTTGAGAGAGCACTGCCTGTTTAGAAATATTTTGAGATTTGTTGCATTTATCTATCATTTATATTAATCTACCACTGGCACTATGTGGTCACAGCAAACATGCTAAGAAATAGCATATCTGGGCCTAGGTTAAAGGGATAACAGTTATTAGTTTTGGTCAAAAAAAGGATTTTTCTGGGGTAAAATGATGATTCCCCAATACTTACTAATGGTTTATGAATCCATTCCGACATTCAAAGTTAGTCCATGTTTTTTTTTTTAATACTAAAAAGTTTTATTTTTTGTATTGACCTCTTAAGAGGTATAGCCATCTATGAAGGTCCAGGTGGTGTGATGGCAAGGACAGGGTCCAGAATAATTGCATTAAGTGCTGCTTTGGTGGTTAAATGGAATGTATTGTATTGTTGCTATCTCTTTAAATAGGTGAAAGTGTCAACAAAAGTGTTTCTTTTCATTATTCACTTTCTTTTGAATAAAACCATATGTGTAAATATATGTCTTGTCATGAAGTGGAGCTGGTTTTACTTAAATGAAGCCCTTCAGTTGCAAATTTTATGTCTACATTTAAATGAATTACCATATTGTGTTAATATACTGTCAAATCTAGGTGTCTCTCTTTCAAGATATTAATTTTGTATCTTCATCAGGATCAAAAGGCAAGAAAGTGGTTCACTCGGTATCAATTATTGTATGTTTTATACTCCATTTATTGACAGGGCATGCAGCGTAGTTGTTCTAGAACGATGGAATCAAATAAAATTTTGTTTCTAAAAGATAAGGACAAAACTGTATGCAGTATTGAATGCTAAATAAATTAAACTGATACTTACAATATTTTTCACTTAATTACTTGAGCAGTAACTTAAGGTAATCATCCAATTAGTACACCCATGCTCTACTAGTTAGTACATACCATGGGTCCAAATAAAGTTAAGTCATGTCAATTGTTAAAGATATATATAGATGTTAATAAATTCAGTGTGGTTTATTTTATTGCATCTACATGTGCATGTTTGTGGTCAAATTTATAATATTCTAACTGTTAAATGCTCAGTTTTATTATTTATATTTTAGGTTCAGGGTATTATATGTGGAATTTATGTACCAAATATAATTTTTCCTTGATAATTAATTGTTTGATCCACTCTTGAATTCGCTTTCTTACCATTTGTAATTTTATTTTTAACTATAAATAAATAATTTCATTTCATTATTAATAAATAATTTCAGAAGAAAATATCAACATTGTGTATTTTTATCGAGGAGTTTTATCATTCTTAAGGTCTGAATTGGGAAAGATAAGTAGCTTTGGAAGACAAAGAAATAAAAGACTTTGGGATGTTTTTAGTACATTTAAGTTTCCCCACAAGCTCTCCAGTCATCTTTCCTCCATTGTTAATAAATTTATTCAGTTTAAGCTCTCTTGGGAAATTTTTGAAGCATCAGAATATTTATTTTATCTTATGAAGTGAAAAGTTCTAATCCCTAAAGCTGTTTGAATCGAGTTGAAGTGAGGCATTTTTCATTTTGTCAATATCTCATGATCCTTTAGCACAGGGTATGAAATAGGTATAATTTTTGCTTTCGTGAAAATTGAGATGCTTCAAGGTGATGTTTATGAAGTGTATTTCTCACTTCCTTGCTGTTATTTTCTTTTACATTTTCTATCATTTGTGTCTGCTGTTCCATTCCCACTTTAGAAATGTAAAAATCTAATGTTTGATTTGAATATAATTATTAGATTTTTATGTATGTTTTGTTATATTGCATTGTTAAAAAGAAGTATTTTAAAGTTTTCTCAAAAATTAAGCAAACATGTAAGCCTAAACCCATACAGTACAGATTCATCAAATTTTTAGTCCAATTAACATGATTCAGACACCTGTAGAAACTGTTTTCTTCAAACTTGTTATGGGTTCATCGCCGAGCTGTTTGGTGTTCACGTTATCACATGCTTGTGATATAGCTTGCTGTTGATATTGATTGCTGGACTTTTAATATTAATGATCAAAACGGGAGTTGTCTGTTAATGTGTTGCTTCTGCTGAATTTGGAGCAGGTCAGTGATGTAGGTTTATTCATCCTAGCTTATAAAGCTTTGTTATAAAAGATGATTTACTTTGAGCATATAGAAAATGAATATGTACAGTCATTTTAGTAAATATATCATTGGTGGAGGGTGATTTAATTGACAAAAATTAAATATGCATAGTGTGACTTGCAGAGTTATGTTCAGAAGTTATGTTCTTTTATGTTTCTACATGTTATGTGTTTATATTTTACGATATGGGAACAGGCCAGGTTGGATATTTTAACTAGGCCAATTATAGCAACTGTAGCCAAGCAGCTGCAATTAGGTGACCAGCACAAGAAATATTTAATTAGTGGCACTATGCAAAGATATCAGATTTTAGGCAGGATGCCTTTTTGTATAATTGGAGAAATATATTGAATACATATATTGTGTTGCAAATATAGGTAGAACATCAGAATCAGGTTGTAGAAGTTCCAACTCAAATTTCTTCTATTTGTATGCTGGAATGATCAGAGATAAGTTAAAGTTGAGAAGACTTAATTTGATAAGGTTAAACATTTTAGTGTAATTATTGAACAGTGTTGTAAATAGTGGAGGTATACACTGAAATTATTCATTTTTCACACTGGCTGAGGTAAGCACATAAGCAGCAATTTAAATATATATGTTAGACCGCAGTGTCTTCCTGTGCATCTTAGAATTGAATATTGACACTTTAAGTTGACTTTTTTATTAGTAAGGTTTTACCATTTTTCAAGGTCTGGATTTGGAAAGATGAAAGTAGCTTTACAGAAAATTTAGACACCAAAAATATGACTTTGGGACATTTTGAAAATGGGTTTTTATTGTCTGACAAATTAGTTGTCTAATTTCACATGTTCCTCATTACATTTTAGGTGTCAAATTGGCCACAGGCATTGTACGAAGTCTCAGCTCTGTTGCCATGCAGCTTCGACCAGTTGTATTCAGTGGTCCATCAGGAAGTGGAAAGAGCACCTTGGTGAAAAGACTGATGAAAGAATATGAGGACTGCTTTGCATTCAGTATATCGCGTAAGTTGGGCTAAGCTGTCAGACATGGTGAAAGTTTCAGTCTTTTACTCAGGGAGTGAGAAAAAATGCCTTCAGGATGAAGTCAAGTTAGTCCAGTTGACAAACAGGTCTACTGCTGTAATTGTTTGCAACAAATAGTTCTCAATATAAAAAGCCCAAACTGTTTTTTTTTTCCTTAACTGGTTGTTGTTTAGCTGGACTGAGGTTATGTGCAGTATGCTTATTATCAATAAGATTGTTCATGGTTCCAAGGGAATTGTATTCACTGGTGTTTGATAATAGTAATCACTTACTGACCTGGTTAAAGATGGGTTATTCTGTTGGTTACTACCCCGAGTGAGAATCATAGCAGGTCTACCATCACCCAATGTGTGGGTATTCAGACTAATGATGCTCTTGTGACAATAGCCAAATGTAGTAGTTTCACTGTTTCACTACTATTTTTGTTCCTATGACTGCATTCCCACAGATAAATGTTAGCAAGTGTGCTTTATGTTGAAAAGAAAGTCCTTAGATTGGTTAATAGTTTCTTATAACCTAAGCAAAACTGGGGTAACAGTATTTCAGATCTCACAACTTAAATCAGAATTAAGGCTAAAAATGGTGCCTTAACAGCAGCAAGCAAACTTGTGGAGCAAGAGAGAATAATGAAGTGATAGGGTGTGATGTGATAGAGCGTAACATCCCTTGTAGAATAATACTTTGGTAGCTAGCTAGAACCTTTTAAGCATATTGGTACAGCTGTACTGCTAAGGATCTTTTCACATATCTGTATCCAAATATATGTGGATCACATATCTGTATTGAAATACTTAGGGAGATTGACTGCAGTGCTTAATAGCCCAGGATTGTTTTAAAGCCTGACAGTAAAGTAAAATTTGAGCTAATTTTGCAAAAAGAATAATAAATGAATAGATAAGTAAATAAATAATGATAAAGATATGATTTAAATGACACAAAGTTGTTAATCATCTTTTTTCATTCCAGACACAACAAGAAAACCACGCCCAGGTGAACAAAATGGGAGAGGTATTGCAAAATTTTTCATTATTCTACCGAACACATTTAACTTATGTGCTCATGTTAATAGTATTTAAAATTCATTGGATTTCCTTGAGGTTGTTGAGCCCTTAGTGTATATTTATTCCATTCCACCAATAATCTCTGATTACAGCATTCTCTCTGTCTTGATTATCACTTTTATCTCTACAAAGCCCAGTGGAGGCTTCAGTCAAAAAGTTGATTGAGTATGGACATATACTAGTATGCTGGTGCGTTTTTGATGTTTCATCATACCAAATGAAAAGAGCTATGGAAAATGCACCCTTATTATTTTAGCACTGGAACAACAACCTTTGAGGGTTATTAGAATTTTAATACAATTTCTTCAAAAAAAAGAGACTGGTCTTGTTTGAATATTGATTAAAGTCTGTAAAATATCCCTGATCATTTGCTGTGTATTCTTTCTCAACCAATATATAATAATTTATTTCAGAATATCATTTTGTGACACGAGAAGAGATGGAAAAAGCCATCAGTAATGGAGAGTTTGTAGAGCATGCAGAATTTTCCATGAACCTGTATGGAACTAGGTAAGTGTTGATGTATCTAGAATATTCTGCACTTGCAGAAACCTATGTATTCCAGGAAATTTCCACAGAAGTCTTCTGAGACCTTGGTGATCCAGAATTTTCATTAACATTTTTCACGAACAAATTAAAAAAAAACTTGTAAATTTGATTATTTCCATGTTTGGAAAATGAGTAAACCATTTTTTTTGGGTGGATTTGCATGCAAATATTTAGAAAAACAGGTTGAACAGAATTTTTGGTTGCAAGCTGAAGTTTGCCTCAGTGAATGCAGTCTAAGGCTAAATATTACTTCAGTCTGAGCAGCTCTTTCTGGGTTTACATTAATGCTCTGAGGAACTTGCCATTTACATGTTGCATAAAGGTTATCTAAAAGGATGCCGTACATACATGTGACCTTTTCAAAGGTTTTGAGATCAGATTCTTATTTTAGACAGCTTATTAACTTTCTGTGCAGTATGCATTTTAGCACCCAAAAATAACCATACTTAAATGGTTTTTATGAAGCTAGTTAAGTAATTTCCTTGTTTGAAATAATATTGTAATCACTATAATAATTATATAATCCATACTGGTTATGAAATTTTAATATTGTTATGTTATCATATAAAGTTAATATGAACTGTGGTAATAGAAAATACAGTGCTTGATATATTTTTGCAAATAATTATTTCATGCAATAAGGTTAATTGATTGGGGTTTATTAGTGCTTTTCATATATATATATATATATATATATATATATATATATATATATATATATATATATATATGATATTTCTTCTTTAAATTATTTTTGAGAAAAATATCCCACTTTTTCCAGTAAAAAAGCAATAGAAGATGTAGCTAGCACAGGCAGAATATGTATTCTGGACATAGATCTTCAAGGAGTGAAAAGCATTAAGAAGACTAATCTAAATCCAAGATATGTCTTTGTACGGCCACCAAACTTGCAGATACTGGTGAGAATTATGTTTTTATCTTTATAGTGTGTGCGTGTTTGTGTGTGTGTGTTTTAGTTAAACTTTTTGTCCATTGTTTACTCGGACTAGTAGATCTCAGAAAACTGCTATGTGACATAATGAAGTCTGCATCAAAATTTACTTATCTAAAGGTTTAACCTGTAGATGATGGAAAATTCTTACACATCCAACCATTACATTCATGCCTGTCCAATCAAACTAATAACATTAAAATCTGTGTCCCTTATGACTCAAACCATATGTGATGGTTTATTCTGCAAAGTTCTGTGTTTGTTTGAAGTGGCTCTATTGTCACCGTGAGTCACAGCACACATAAATGAAAGGCAAATTTATTCTATTTTTCACACTACACTTGTAAATACTGGTTAATAATTTTTTCATTTTCATTTTGTTTATTTTCTTCTTTAAATATTTAAAGTGTGCCACATTGCATGTCATTTCCATATGCACATATGTAAATGTGAAGATCTGACTGACATACTACTAATGCAGTATGAAGTTTTCATTGACACAACTTGGTGTAAATTACAATCTTATATCATGAAAGAAAAACCTTTGAACATGAGTTATTTGTTTAATTCTGAAAAATATCTTACAACACAGAATATATAAAACTTGCTGCTAAGAAACAATGTAATGGGTTCTTATTAGTGAATTCTTTTTTAATTTGAATTCCAGTTACAGAAAGCAATGACATGTACTTTTTACTTGTAGGAGCAAAGATTAAAAGGCAGAGGAACAGAAACAGATGAAACTTTAAAGAAGAGGTTAAGTACAGCCCAGGCTGACCTAGATTATGGTAATTATTCGTTTAGGACCTTGATTTTGTGAAGAAAACCTAGGAGATTAGTTACCGTGTCAAACATGGGATGTGTTCATAATCTGCCACGCTTACACTTGACCCAAATGCAGCTCTGCAGTATCACTTTTTTTTTTTTTACTTGAGGTTAGCAAAACAGAATATTGACCTCATCCAAAGCCAGTACTTATATATATATATATATATATATATATATATATATATATATATATATATATATTGAACTTGGTTGTTTAAAGGGTTGTTTAAAGCCCTGAAGCATTATTTGCTGGAAATTTATGTCCTGCTGGGGCAAGTCACAGATATGAATGTGGTACATGCCAAACATTTTTTAAGTGAATTTTCCTTGTGAGATAAACTTACTTAGGATGGAAGAGATCCCCACCAGAGCAGGAAGTTTTAGGTCCACTGGCAGATTCAGCCAATGCATCTATTAGTAATACAAAATGGCAATAAGAATGACATTGCTGGTTTGTTTTGGTGCCCAGCACCAAAAATCTGCATATTGTTTTATTTGTCTGAAATCAAAACTATTATGCTCTGACACACTTGTGTTTAATGATTAGGCTGACAGCATTAAAAAAACCATTGCTGGCAAGATAAACATTTGTGTTGCAGACAGTTTATAGATCAGAGGCTACTGGAATTATCAGAGGCATGGTGGTTATGATAGAGGCAGGTTTCCAGTGAGCGCTTCACCTCAGGGTACAGTTAAAGGCCAAAAATGTCTGGCATGATCAGTTAACATTTAATGTTTGTACCCTTGGCATGAGGCTGCAACAAGAAGCACTACAAACATGTTCAGCATATGTTTAACATTTCTGTTGGACTCAGTAAGGCCAAATTACATTGGAACTTAGCCGAATTAACCCAAATTACACTCGGTGGTATTTAAAGAATTAGACATTAACATTTATTTTGACCCTAATTACAATTTACTATGCCTCAGGTACGTGTTTAATATGTTAAGTGTCATGTGGCTCTGCTGAAGATTTGAAGTGATGGTTTTTGTATGTCTCTTTTTTATTTTTATTTATTTATTTATTTATTTATTTATTTATTTATTTATTTATTTATTTATTGCCAGGGCATATCACACATGTGCTATGGCAGTCCTGATGAATACCTTTCATGTTTGATTTTATGTTTATGAGTAAGACAGCTGATTCCATACAAATCGATTTTTGCATTTTTAATTATTATTTTCAGTTATCAAAGCATATTATTATTATTATTATTATTGTCAGCATGATTTACAGATTCCATTTAAAAAAGTATGGTTGACATAAATGATGATTAATTTTCAGCTTTTATGATTTAATTTATGTATGCAAAATATCATTGACAGTTTTTAGCAGTTAAATTGCTTTTCCAGCTAACCAGAAGGGTTCTTATGACCATATAATAATTAACGATGATCTAGACATTGCCTATGAAAAACTAAAAGGAATCCTGATAGAGGTAAGTACAAATCATTGGATTTGTTTCCAAGACAAAATAATTTTCAATAAACAAATAACAGTAGATGTGCTATGTTAGGAAAAACTGTGATTAAAAATGCAGCAAAAAAGTCAACCTTTTAATCCAACTCCTTAAATGTTAGCTTATTACCTTGGGCTCATTTTTAAAAAAAAATCTTTTCTATTACCAAGTTTTAAATCTCACATGTGCACATTGATCAATATCACATCCTTAATTAATGGACTATATTAAGGGATAAACATTACACTCTTACAATGCCTTAAAGATACAGGATATGAACAGTGCACACCACCAAGTACTGCCGTGTTTGAATGATATAATTACCTTTCTTTTCTAACTTTGTATGTCGGTTTACTTTCTCTTTACATTCAATAATACTACATATATCACATACTTAATGAAACCTTCTTATATTGTCTTGTACTTTCTGCTTCTGTCTCACTTTGAATATAAGGCTCAAGTGGCAATATATGTATGGCAATTGTCCATACTAAATTATGTATCTGATACTGTATATTAACGATGTTTGTTGTGCAACCTGCTCTTGTCTCCAGGGCCATGCTAGCATATAAAATGTTGCCAAATGTTAAGGATGATTTGTATTGGGAAAGGAAAATCTTAAAGCAACAGTACATGGGATTTTTATTCTCTTATATTACATTTACTTTGTTAAAACGTAAAAGGCATGTTATTTTTTCATAAAAAATGAATATCATTCCCCTGCTCAAAATTTTCAATTTTCGTGAAATGAAAATGCAAGGGATAGATATATAACTACCCACTCTGCAAAAGTAAAGTGAAAAAAATTTGAAAAATGAACAATGAAAGGGGATTTTTGTTCTCCAATTAAATAGTGATGGTCCATATCAATTAAAAAATAGTGATGGATACAAATATTTATTATTTGCATTTTTCTATGCAAAATCCTATATAATAAATACTGTTGGTTTAAATATGCATTTGTTCCACATCAGTTGTTATTGTAGGTTTTATAAAAAAATTGTCCAAAATGAATATGCTAGTGTGGCCCCTGTGTCTTTTTTTTTACTATATCATATACATGTATAACTTGCCTGTGCATGTTTTTCTCTTCATACTAAAGGATATACAGAAACTAAGAGGGGGCATGGAAGGTAACAGTTGATTATTGAAAGGTGGTCTGTGTGACATTTTTTTGTTCTGCACTAATCTATTTTGCATTCTTGTTTCTATTGGCACTATTATAATAATACTTAAATGTTACTATACTACCCTCCTGCACTTTTTATGATTACAGTAGGTTATTTTAAAATTAAATGCTATAGTGGGCACAGTTTAGAAAAGGAGTGTTTTTGCCTAAACATCAGGATAATGGTACCGATGTAACATGAAAATCTGACTCCCCCAGTCAAAATTTCATAATGAAAATTTGACTCCCCCCATGAAATTTTGACTCCCCACCACAAAACTTTATAAATGTTATTTTATTTGATTATATGACTTTTATCTTGTAGTATGCATTATGAAGGAAACATTGGCACTTTTTGTTAGTTGGGAGTCATTGGGTGGTAGAATACACATTTTTCATTTTCTTATTTTCTCATGAAAATTTTCACCTGAAAACTAACAAAAAGTGCCAATGTATCCTCCATTATGCATACTATCAGGTAAATGTCATTTTCTCAAGTAAAAAAACATTTATGAAGTTGTGTGTGTGTGTGTGTGTGGGGGGGGGGGGGGAGTCAAAATATCATTATGAAACTTTGACTGAGGAGTCGGATTTTCATTGTACACTGGGAGTAGATTACATGGGTAATTCTAAGAATGAAAAATCATCCAGTTTTCCATTTTTTTCCATGGAAAGCACAAAGAAATTTTGTTTTAAAGATGCATACAAAGTCAATTTTTTGTCACAAAAACCAACCAAATGCCAGCATATCGTTTCAAGTAGTATAACTAAGAGAATTACCAAAAGGCATTGTATAATTTTACCCGAAAATGATGTTTGAACAGATTTTTCTGCTGGCATTTTAAGCTGTATGTCAATGGGGCAGGAAAGTAGGTCACGGAAGTAGGTTAAATTTACAACCATAAATTTAAAGAAAGGAGCAGTCTAAAGGTCTTTTATGGCTGATGGAGTGATCTATTCAGTTTTTCCCTTGGCATGTCGAATTTATTTGAGTCATATAAGAATCTAGTAGAAGTGGTTTACATGTGTTACTGGGAATCCACACTCCACCGATGCTCGGTTCGTATGTACCTTTAAAGGGAAGACAACATTGCCCCAGTAATGTATAATGTTAAAACAGCATCATAGTGAGTGTAGAATACCTATCCAGGATTTGCACATAATAGTGAGAGAAAGTAATGAGTGGTTTATTTTCTTTCTTTATTATTATGATATTTTTTGTTTGTTTGTTATTTTGCATGATTTTAGTGACATTATGACATTCTTGTAATATTATTTCATTTCAGATTTTTACTTGAAGAAGAAATTTGGCAAAGTAAATTACATTAAGATTAGTTGAAATATGTAATGAACATCTTTTGTGTATTTTGTATTTTAGGATATTGACACACTGCGGAAAGACAAACTGAAGCAACATTAAATCATTAACAACCATGCCGAAAATTAAAGACCTTAGATGAAAAGCACAACACAAAGGAGGGCAATACATTTCTCACAATACAGTGTTCTTTTTTTCTAGATAAGTGGAAGATGCTTTAGATAAAATATTGTGTTGTGCAGAGACAATTGTATTTGTACTTACTTTATTCTTGTTGATGACATTCGGGGACACTGGTAAAATATTTTTTAAAACATAGCATTTTAGTTGTAGATGAAGTTATGATACATTTTATGGAGTCTGTGGAAGGATAAAGGCATGTTAGGTAATAAAAGTTAATGCATGCAAAACATTAATATTATAATTTATATTTTGCCATATTTTATTTTCTTTTTGAGGGGTTGGGGGGCTTCTCTGGATGAACCAATTGGGTCATTCTGTATTTCATAACACGCACATACTGTGTAACAGAAGTGTCTTGACAAAAATTCCAATTATGAGTGCTGACAAAAACCCTGTCAATCAAAATTTTAAACTTTTTAAGTGTTATGACTGCATATTTATTAAAAGGTTTAATTTCATTACATTTGACATCTATCATTATTGCTTCTTTTAATCATTCATATTGCAGGGTTAGCATTTACCAAGTATAGAATGCATAAAAATTATCTGCCCTTTGAGCCTTAGTTTTCAAAAATACTTTCTCTTTATAATTTGTAATTTTTATGAGTAGTTAAATGCTGTGTACAATCTTCACAGTGTAGTTTGCAATCTCATTTTTAATGCATAATTTCATTTGAACTCCTAGTAAGTTATTAATCAGTCAGTCACACAAACAGCCAAAATATGAATTATTACTTTTCTTGTCAAGCAACTAATTGAATTGCATATCTTAAGCTTTAAATAATTGCATTAAATAAGGTCATTTGTAGCACAGCTGTAGAACACTTTTTCACATGGTCAGAAGTTTATTTTTTGCGTTTCTTTTTTTGTGGTTAGTAAATTTTATGCAAGAAACATAATATTGTCCAGTTACTTTACTGTTTCGTTTAACATACATTTTAACTTTGTTCTTTTCATCATTTCAAAATGTACCAGTTGATATTTGTCAGTTGAAGTTTAGTTTTATTTCTCATGAGTAGCAACAAATGACTGAATTGAAGTATCTTTTACTTTATATTGAAGTTGAAAAAGGGTAGACAATTGAATATAAAGCTGACAAAACTCTGAAGGTTTAAAAAATTCATTTATTTCATTTACTGGTATATAATGGACCACTGTATAATTCAAAGTAATAAAAAAGACTAAAATAAAATAACTGTTGTATTTATACTAAGTATAATTGTTTGACTCTTATTTTCAACTTAATAAAGTCATTATCAAAGACTGAAAAACAGTACATCTGATTCAGTGTTCTTTATTCATAAACACTGACAAGTGTTTGGGTCATTGCTCAATCTCCATTGAAACTGAACACTTGTCATTTCATGCATTTTCTATCATGTTTCTTGGGGCTCTTGTAAAAAAAGATATTTAAGTTTACGGCAAAGACACTTGACATAAATAACAAGGTACTCAATTTATTTGGAATCTTAAGTCTATTCTTATATTAAGAGGTTTCACCGTTTGTCATTTATCTGACCCAACTTCATGTGTAAAAAGAAAATTTTGCTTTCCATCCAGTCTTCACACTAAAGAAAATATCTATCAACTTTGTGATATTTAAAATTAGTATGCAAGTTCTCAGTTTTTATGCAAGGTACTGGTAATAAAGCAATATTAAGATGAGCTAGCTTCCTCTGAAAGTTCTTCTCCACATTCATATCTGACAAAGTCTGTCACCATCGCCTGATTCTCTAGTAAAACGTCTTTGATAGTTTTTTCAGTATTAAATTGATATTCTTGGAATAAAAATCTGGTTTCTTCACCCTTGTCATCTGATGGTTTGTCTGTTTGAAGATCTCCTAATGTTAAAGGATTCATACCCACTACCTGCTGTGACAACCGCCTGCCAAGATCTGCTGGATCCATTTTGTCATCTTCATCCTCTTCTTCTGTTTCTTTGGTTGCGGTTTCTCCAGCTGTAGCTTCTGTCACATTTTCAGAGGCAGTTAACTCTGCAGGTTTTGTGAGCACAAAAGAAGCATACTTTCCCAGCAAACAGTCTCCCTCATCTACATGGCTTGCACCTGAAATATCAAATATTTATAGCACCTTTACCACAACTAGCACAAAAAATGTTTTATAAATGTATCATCAAATTCAGTCAATTTCCAGGCAGTACTTTTTAAGCAGCTAATTCTAAACACTTATTATGAATCAATAATTTTAACAGAAGAGGGGTCATATTTCTGTAAAAAAAATGTTAAATTGAAGCTTCCTCTAAACCCAGCTGTCTACCAATTTCTACATATTGACCTTTTATCTTCCCTTCTTTTTCAACAATTAATTCATTATCAACATGTTATGAGTAGCACGTAGACAATAATGCATGTCTTTTTTCTCCAAAGTATAAATTCTCAAAGGTTCTGCTCAATGATTATAATATACATGCTTAAGTTGGAAAAAATTAATATAGTTAATAATGACTTAACAAAATATTAAACAATTTTACGTACATTTCTATTTAAGTTTCTATTTAAATTTAAGTGGTATAGTTCTTACTTATACTTGTTTGAAACAATATCAAACACATCAACATTGACAGAGGTATGTTATGACCAAACTACTGAGTTCACATACCCACAGCATGGACATACGAGGACAATAGACTTCCTTCTGGTGCTCTAAAGAAGGCTGCCCGGCGTACTGCCATGTTTTCCCCTACACTACCCACCACTAGGGCCACAGCGTCCCCAACATTACCCTCTGGAGTGGGGACCGCTGACAGTGCCTCTTTGGTCAGACTGACCTAAAAGAAAATGTACCTGATCATGAGTGAAATGTTTTATTAAATAATAACTTATAACATAACTGAGAGTTAGAGTTATTATTTATGTTTCACACAAAGCGTCAAATAATTAACCTGTGTACATAAAATAACTTACCCCAAAACACTTGTTTTGAATTATCAGGAAGACAATACTTTATGCAACTCAAAGTTAAATTTATCACATATTTTATTTTGCTACTTTAAAGGGTTTTTTTGACCTGGCACTGCTAAAAAAAGGGACTTTGTGTTTCCTCGTTTACTTGTTTGATTTCACCATATTGACACATTATAGTTACAGTAAACTTGCCTTATCCTCAGAAGAGTCCTTGACATGATGAAAGCATGCAGAGGTCACTTTTCCCACCAGCCCTCTGAACTTATCATTCCGAGCCACAAAATCTGTCTCACAGTTAACCTACAGTAAACAGAAACATGCTTTTACACATTATAACAGAATATCTAGACCCAAGTTGTTCATAAAATCTTTAACCTTCATCAAAAGCATTTTGTATGTTAGATGAATGATCTGATATCCACACGATACCAAGTATTGGGATAACACTGAAACTTGAAGCAAACTCAGATTTAGTAAGATTTATGACTTTAATATCATATTCTCTAATATTAATCAATTTGATACAACATCAATCATAGACATTATTTTTATCATCTAATGTACAAAGCAATATTGATGCTACATGTAATAAAAGTAGGTGAAGACTGATACAGTTTACAACATATTCCTGGCAACATATTACATTTCTTCTGTGGCTATTCTATTCTATCAAGTCAAAGCACTTCCAACTGATACATGTGCTCCCCTGTGAGCTCCTCAAGTGTACCTCAACCATGATTCCCATAGAATCCTTTTTCAACACCCCTATGAGCCCCTGAGACATTGGTCTGTGCCCTAATTTATTGGCTTTGGCCCATCCTTGTTCTGCAGCCTGTTCATTAAGCCAAGCTTCTGCCTATTAAGAGATAATATTAAAAGTATTACAGATATGAGAATATGAACATGTTATTATAATCCCCAGTGGAATTCTTCAAATAAAAAAAAGCACTTCATAATTTGAATCAATGTTAAAAAAATTTGGATTGATAGTATGTTTTTCAACATCTTAGACCTATTGCATAAGATAATTATCACAAAAGAATTCAAGAGTCTAGGGAGTCTGTCACAGAATGAGGGTAAGGTTTGTGGAAAAGGCTACATTTAATTTACTGCATATATGACACTAAAAAAAATCAACTAACTTGACTGCAAGTACAAGTATGTGTCTCCGCTGAATCACACACACAAAACAGAGGTCAATTGTTAGGTCTTAATATTTCCATATAAATACAACGCATATCAATTTTAAATTGAAAATAACAAATGAAATTTGTATCAGAAATAACAATAATTAAATGATTACTTTTTCCATGTCATCAGGGAACTTTTCCAAGGCCTTCTTGCATTGTAGGATTGAGAAGCCTGTAGCCTTCCTTAAATTTGCCAGTGATGCCTTCCTTGGTGCTGCATCATTGAAGACAATATTGCTAGAGTGAAAGTGACGACACAGTTGGATCCTCAGAAAACCTGTAAGATTTAATTCACAACTTCTGTAATACTTATAGTACTAGTATTACTATTAGGTTCATGTGAGTTATACTAACTTAAAAAAACATACAAACACATGAAGCATCATCTACTCTAATATAATAATACTCAGTTGAGCAACATTTAAGCAGATGCGCATGGAGTACCATTGCAGTACTGACCAGCATATACACGCCGTTTGATTTAACTCGGGACTAATGAGCACTTCTGAGATTCCCTTTAAAATAGGGTGTCAATGATATAACTAATAAATTAATTAATTTATCAATTACAGGTGAATATATCATTAGAACACATGAGCTATCGGCGTGGAAATCAAAGGTACTGTAGTAAGGGCATTAAAGTATAAACACCTTTTCATAACTGAACCGTTATTGCATCGTGTTTTCAAGTGTTATAAACATACTGGTATAGCACTTACTTCTGCTTTTTGTGATCGACAACATCTTATTATTGTATGTATAACCACGGATACACGGATCCTATAACATATCAACCAAACGAGTTTTATATAACACGTGAAACTCAGTTGCTCAAATTTTTCTTCACTACTGCCATCTATAGCAAGAAAAGCTATAGTATTTATTCCTGTTTATACAAAAATGTCAACAAATGGTTGATCTGGCCAATGTAATGGTATAAAAATAAATTTTTATCAATAAAATTTATTTCTGTAAACCAAACGTTTGTATTTTCCTAAGACTTTTTAACATAGATGATCATGTGCAGAGGGCGCGACCGTCGCTTTGTTTACCTCCTTGATCTGGAAAGATCGTGAACATTCACGTGTGTCGTTTGAGGTGAGAAGAGACGGTATAAAAAGCCACACGCTGCACGTACAAACAAACGTAGTAGATTTACACGACGAAACATGTTACGTGCGATTGTACCAAAATCGTTAGGCAACAAGGGGCAGTACTTGAGGTGCGCTGTCACCGGCGACCCAGTCGTCTGCAAGCGTGGTTTGAAACGATGGGTCCCCATGATTCGACCCCAACGTCACAGAGGCCCATGGTGGGCCGACAGCTGGCCAGGGACAGGGCTCGATAATTTGATCCACGATCCTTTCCGTGAAACAGAGAGGGTCATGAATCAACTGTGGAAGAATGCGTTTGATCCACCGTATTATGTACGAGGCTTAGCCAGGACAGATGTACAGGTAAGTCGACGGACTCAACGTATATGGTTCCAAAGAAATAATTTTCATAAATAAAAATGACACCATTTAAAAATATCATTTTGAGGTCACCAGATACAAGGGGCACTCTTTTGAATACTACTATAAAAATTTTAGGTGTACTGCTGTACTGGAATTTATAGTAATACATTTTACTATTGAAGTAAACACAATTAAGTGATGTATGCAATAACGTTAGAACTTGCATCATTGTTGATAAATAAATGAATAAAAAGTGGAAAAAGTCTATGGTCACGGCATTTATTTTGTTTGGCTGACCATGGATATACATTCACAGTGTATCCAAGACACCAGATTGTAATATATTAAGGTTATTTGTGTACTGGTAACCTGAAAGACCGGGCAAATTGATTAAAAAAACTATTTTGAACATTTTTCTAAATGAATGGCACATGTAACAAACAGTCACTTGCAGTCTCTCTCTCTCTCTCTCTCTCTCTCTCAACAGTGATGATGTAAGGTCTGTGTTCTTTGCATCATTTTTGCCAGTAACTTTGTAACTTGAAATAATCCAACAAATTACATCAGCACCCTGATTAATTTCTTTTTTTTAATTGGCAAATATGTACTAGTAATTAATGTCTTGGTTTGATGAAGTATTTGTTTTGAAAGAAGTGAAATATTGATTTATTATTTAAAGTGAAAGGAAATACTTCAGTTAACTATAATGAAATGCATTTAATTTTAAGAATGGATTGAATACATGCACTTCTATACATAGTGGAATGAATTTAAGACGTGCATCAATTTTTTATTTTTATTTTTTTATTTTTTTATTTATTTTTCCAGTTGAAATATGATGACAAAGTCTTCCAGATAGAGTTAGATGTGTCTGACTTTGCCCCAGAAGAGATAGAAGTTAAGATCAGTGACAATACTCTCGTCATTAAAGGTGAACACACTGACAAAGAGGATAAACATGGGTTGGTTGCCAGGCAGTTTTTACGGCAGTTTGCCATTCCAGAGGTGAGTGAGTATACTACTAGAAGTTTCAGCTGTGTGAAGTTTCCTCCGTTTTTTTTTTTTTTTTTTTTAAATTTATCAAAAGTGTGTTGAGAAATATATACAAGGTCAAAGTAATTGAGTTGTCAGATTGTGATGCTGGTACAGTTATTGATAATAGATGTGTCATGTGGACAGTGCATGTTGCGACTGTTTTAGGTATACATTATACAAGTAACTGGAAAACCCTTTGTATATTATAGTTGGTACATCTGTCATTTAAAGTATCAGATGATAAAATTTGGGAGTATCTGCAGTAAACTACAATGCTAAACCTGCCCTTTATCCCTTTCCAGGATGTTGACGTAGATAGCTTTGAATCCTTGTTAAATGATGATGGCTCCATGATTGTGAAAGCACAGGTCAACCGCCCCGTCCCCAATGAAAGAGTCATTGAAATAAAAAAACAGCAAAAGGAAACTGAAGACAAGAAAGAGTAGGACTTGTTTCAACAACTGAATGGTGCTTTGTACTTTTGACTTCTGAAATACAAAAAGTATAAGTTTACATATGTGGAGCAGCTGGATTATTACAAATGATGCCTGATCATGTTTGCTAGTGATTTTTTCTTATGCCCCATTTGAACTGCAGTACAAAGTATGGGGGAATGTTCATTTTTAGTTTGCTTACATGTAGCCTAGCAACTTCAGGATTTCAAAGAAGATGCAACCACTTACTGCAATACAATTTTCGTATGTGGACAGCAGCACGATGTCTTATTTTTGTATGTTTCAAATAATATATCACAATGGTTCATTTAATCAGTTGTTTTTTTATTTCATAAATCAATTGTTAAAACATAACATGCTTTCTGTTAAATGTAATAAAAGATTAAAAAAAAAAAAAAGCTCCACGTTAGTTGTTTGTTATTGCTTTTGCTACAGTTGTGCTGTTAGGTCACAGGTGCACAACAAAAGGTTGGACACACACTTCTTAGCAAGGTGCAAGGTGCACCACATTTTTTGTTTTTCTTGATATCTGCCAGATTAAATTGTGGTGTGCGCCCAACAGTGATGGCAGAGCTGAGGGAGGGGGACCTTACATGGGGACAGGCCCAGCACGTAGCCAGAGACAGGGCCAAATGGAAAGAAGTGACTGTGGCCTTATGTCCCACATGGGACGAACAGCATTGATGGTGATGATGAAATTGTGGTGCAACAAATGCTCCCCTTGTGCTGCTAGAACAGTCAACAGTCGATACATACAATGTAAACCACGTACAAGTATTATGAATATTCAACTGACTAAAATAACTTGCTATTATATCATCATAATTTATATCAAATTTATGTCCTTAAAACAGTATTTTGGCACTTGAATGGAAAACTAATTCTAAAAGTCGAGAAAAAGAATAAAACATATACTTTTTAAAGGGATAATAACTCTTCGTTTCGGCCAAAAAATGAATTTTCCTGGAGTAAACAACAATTTTCCCATACTTACCAATGGTTAATGAATCCATTTTTACATTCAAAGTTAGTCCCTGGTTTTTTTCTAAAAAGTTTGGTTTTTTCTTAAAATCTCTTAAGAGATTTTAAAAGCGTATAGCCATCAATGGAGGTCACGTGGTCTGATGACAAGCTCAGATATCAGAATAATAGCTATAACTGCCATTTTTAAGGTAAAACAGAATGTATTATATTTCTATGAGTTATTCACAATGTTTTTATTGAGAAATATAGAACTCGTACGAAGAGTTATTATCCCTTTAATTTTTTGAAAAAATAATTTATCAAGATAACCCGAACACTTAATACGGTCCATATTAAAAAGAAACTCATAAATGAAATCATAATAACTTTGAAGCCAGCCAACTGTCTTGTTCCATTAAGTAGGAAAACATTCTTTCTGTAAACTAGTCCGTACTCTGATTTGTTGTAATCCTGGATCAGTCCCTTCATACTGCCTAGCACCATTACCTGAAAAGGAAAAAATAAAATTGACATCCACTTTCTTACAATGGTACAGTATAAATTAATTCAAAATTACAGATACATTCCAAAGCAATAAATAATTGTTCTTTTCAGATAACCTCTCCCCATATAATATTAAGTTTATTCTAAGGAAACTGGGCATTTAATTATTTGATTTGTATTTCTTTCTTACACAACTTCACATTCGAATACATGGCAAGCACAATAGCTCAATTTTACGGAATGAGTACAGTTGTAGCATATCTTTTTCATTTGGTCATTGTAACTAATGTAATGTGTAAGACTGTCTGACAAAATTAGCTTAAAAAGAACTTTTAACATGTCCGTCTTGTCATTAATTTTATAATAAATGTTATTAGTTTTTTAACTTAATTATTTTTATTATTTTTTAAGAGTTCTATAATAAGTATAATTTTATACAGTGACTGACATTTTAGCACTATGCCCTTATCTTGAATGTCATATTCATGTGCAGCAAAAGGAGCAACAGGGGACTTAGCAATCAGTATCTAGAATGAAAAAAATAAAGCATGAGAATTTAACACTAATACTTGCAAAAACGCTTAAATTCAAAAACACATTATACCATTATCAGTAGACACCAGGCAGTTTTCTGCTTTTCCTATTGCACAAACTACTACTAGAAATCGGTTCTGTCCAAACATTTTAACCATGAAATGCTTTGTTTTCACCTGTCTGTATCTGTCATCTAAATATTGTATAATAAGCCTGGTATTCACACTGTGACTCCATGTGTTCCCAAGGGCAGCTGTCACATAGCCATTTTCTGAACTTGTCACTGAGTCTAAGATAACAGTGATAAAAGTTTATAAAACATTAATCAAAAATAGGATATTTCACAAAGTAAAAAAGAGAAAGAAAAAAACGATTATTTCACTTGCTTTTCAAATGTTCTTTAAAAATTGATTGCATGAAATATGAAAGTTTATCACAAGATAACCCATTCTTGTCATTTACCTTCTTTTTCCATTACATCAACTTCACTAAGATTAAATCCAAACCTAGTTGTTATCTGATTGGTCACTACAACCTGAAAATAGAAAGAAGATGCTGCTTTATCTGGACATATTTGTCTGTATTTGCAAAACTTTAAATGTGATTTTTACCTGAAAATACTACTAAGTATGCAGCACAACAAATGCACTGCTATAGTAAGGGAAATGTCTATATTGATCAAGGCATGTACAAGGTGCTGGATGATGAGGGCAGGGTCAGTGTAGAGAGGTGAAAAACACAATAACTGAGCTTGGCAGAGTATTTGCTTGAGTTTCAACACTTTAAAAATAGAATGTTCTCGGGCAAAAATGTTAATTAGCTTGAGAGTTGGCTCTTATTATTTAACACAACCTCAAAATAATTTCATTTCGCTATTTTGCAGCAAACCTGAAACTAGGTCTTCATCAGAATGGTGTGTGTGTGTGTGTGTGTGTGTGTGTGTGTGTGTGTGTGTGTATATATATATGTTAGGTAGATTGATCCCCCTGTCCCTATTCGTGGGTGGCTGGTGACAGCTGACGTTGATTGCCTACAATATCTTTTATGGCATGTCAAATGACTCGGATTCAAGGATCTTGGTTGAATTCCAGTCAATACTGTGAAAAGTGTCTATAACTATTAACATGTTCAGAAATGGCAGAGCTGGTATTTCCTATAGTCACCGATTTTTTTGTGTTAGTTACCCCTGGTCTTGAACTGTCTGCCTGTCTCACGAATGTAAAAGGAGCTGCAGTCATATAAGAGGGTCCTGGCCGCTATACCACAATGCCATCAGTGAGTTATGACTCACATCAGTCTGATGAAGACCTAGGTCCAGGTTGGCCACAACTAAACATATGAAATTATTTTCAGCTTGTGGTATATAATTATCATATATAAAATGTCTTTGTAAGAGAAAATGTTAGTGTGACTTGATATCTGCCCGTGACATAGAATGAGCATTGTATTCTCACTTTATCTACTTACTGGGATGTAAAAAGATTCTGCCAAATACTTCAGAATGGCTGCCTCTTTTGCTAATAAATTAGTTCGTTCATACAAATTTTGTGAAGTGCGACTGTCAAATTCTTTCCTGACAAGGGAAGCAACTGAATCTAGTATGATAAGCTTCACTTTCTTCTCAATGATATCCTCCTCTAGTGTTTGTAACCTGGAACAACAACTTAGGGTTATAGCATTAACTGTCAGAAAAATTCGGGAATATGATAAAAATATTTTTTTTAAAAGCATTTTGACGAAAAAGAAAATATTTCTGTAATCATAGTCTATCCTCAATATTAGTCTCAATCATAAGGTTGTTTTTTTTTAATAATATTTATAACAAACCTCTTTAGAAGCTGACTGCTTGTTGACTCATGATAAACATGGACGCGGCTTGTCAGCTGCAACAGGCTCTCTTCTGATATAAAATGACCTGGAAAACGGTTCTGAGCCACTTCTACTAACCTGAAATACATCAAGGTAAAGTACCATTCACTTCCAAATTGGTTAAGTTCTATTTAATCACATCAGACTATTTTAATAAAAAATACCAAAAAAGTGCATTAGTTTTTAAGTAAATATAAGTATAGAAAGTTACCCTACACCATCATACTTATGCTTTTCTTGGCAATTCCTAAATTGTCCTGCATAAGAGAAATGAGACTGCACAAGTTTACCAACCTTTCTGCACTAAAGGCAGACTCTGTATCAATGTACACTACAGCACCACCCAAGCCACCCATTTCCACTGGGACAGTAGCAAGAACACTTAACATAATGGAAAACTGGGTCTTGCCACAGCCTGCTGGACCTGCAATCTGGCAGTGAAAAGTCAGAAGATAAACTAAATACAGATTGTTAAGCATATGAATTTTAGACCCACTAAAATCTGATGACATGCACAAATGAAAATTAAAAGAATCTGAAGGAGCATATATCATATTTATATGAAATAACGTTTTTTTCCTGTGTGTACTAACTGAAGAGGGCTTATAGTTTTCATTTAATTTCTTTTACCTCAGTTATTGTTCCTAATGGTATTCCTCCATGTAAAACCTGGTCTAGTTCTGGTAAAGAGAGTGGGAGAAAATGCTTCTTCTTTGCTGACCAAAGCTCATAAGCCTAAAATGCAAAATAAAATAATGAAATTAAATATTGCTATACTAATACTTAGTAATTTTTCATTATAAGGCCAGGAGACCCCAAAACTAATATGGGATGGTGAAAAAAATTTGAGTCTGCACAGACAGTTACAACAGCCAGTTGCAGTACTCTGAAGAGGTTTTTTTTTTTTTTAATTATTATTTTTGAGAATAGCCAAAATCAATGTGTGCAAATGCCTCCATATAATTTAATCAGTGTTGCTTAACTCATCCAACAGAGTATTCTCTTTGTTATTGGTTGACAGATTAAAGCATAATTTAACTGTTTTTGATCTTTGTGTATCAAAACCACACACATTTGTCCATTCAAAAAAAATGTACTCCAAATACTAAATATACAAATACCGTGACAGGCTTTGGTACAACTGCTCTGCTGACTTGTAGAATCACATGTTTAATGTTCTCATTATTGATATTAAGATGTTTCAGCAATTCAAGCCTGGTTTTTGGACAAAAAATCCTGTAAAAAAATAAAGAATGCCTAGCTTAATTATACCTTGCTTACAAATGGTACTAGGATATCAAGGCTAAAGAGTAGAATTCTGTGCAGTTACCTATGCTTTTATTCCAAATTTGCTCAGTGTTCTGAGTAGAATCTTAGATCGCAGCAGGCTTAAAAAATTGACAAACACTGCAGCAGGAAGAGGAATGCTTAACATAAAATAACACCCCATTTCCATAGATTAGAACGACCTACTTTAGATCGACCTAACTCCCTGGGGGTTCACGCTAAATAACTGTCAGTCGGGCGGACACGAAAGTTAATTACCCCTTCCAGCTTGTAGTAGGCGGGACGGACATTTAAGTCGGATTATTTGAAAGTAATCTAGTGAGACTCCCCGCGGGGATAGATCGATCTAAAATCTATGGGAATATAAGTAGACACAACTCATCATCCACAAACTTGATGAAATGATATTGAACCAACATATTTGGTCCGTTACCGGATTTTGTGTACTCAGAATACAAGGCTAACTTTCATCAGAATGGGAACTTGACTTCTAAATAGGTTACTTCAACATTAACGACATTAAATAAATTAACAGTGCTCTATTTGAATGTGACGTCAGTAAGTACAGTTTCACTCTAACCTACAGTGTAAGTTAAGTTACAGTGGCTAAGTAAAGCCTTAGAAATATTTCTCACAGAGCAAGTTAAAATATGCTGTCTCTGACATCTTTCAAGTGTTTCGGGACATAAGCCAACCCGTTTAAGGCGTTTAGTAGCCATACAAAGGCCAGCCGGACCAGATCACAACAAACAAACCATTCCAATCTTGGCGCACTCTGTAATAAATAGGTCAAGTTTGATAACGACGCCAATCAGGTGACAGTAAAACTCTGCAAACATATGGCGTTTAACAAAAAATAAAGAACATTTTCCGATATCAGAATAGTTTACAAATACAGAATATTTTATAGTATCATTGTAGCATCACAGACAATAGTGCACATGCACGTACAAAATACGTAAAATATAAATTATTCTGAAGTGCGGTACTTGTTTATCCTGTTGATTGTTGTGATACCAGGGGGCGATGGTGTATGTGATAAACATAAACATACAAACACGTGTTGTGCATTGGTTTTAGTGAGTATGCACGAGTATGCAAGCAAGTTAGCTCTTCCATTAGTCCCTGCAGCTTTATAAAGGGCTGTCAATGTTTATACGAGTATGAGTACACTTTCTTCCCTTTTTTCCTTCATTTCTTGTTCTTGCCTACCAGTACTAGTAGCTGTTTTGCCTGTTTTAATTAATAATACATGCATGTATTTTAGATTGCTATATACAGCGGTGTACATGTACAAAACCCGTTGATTCATATGCAGAAAACTTGAAATATTGGAGTACCATAATCTTAGCCATATAGACTGTACTTCTATACTAGATCAAGGACCACCCAAGAAATAATATCATTTTATTAAATGCAATTATATGTAATTTAACTTTAAGTCCAGCCCGTTAAGTCGAATAAGTTTGAGATTATGTGATGAGTCAATGGCATCCTATGTTTTAGACACTGGCAAGAAGTGCAGTTGTGTTGTCTATTAAATCCAGTATCCCAAATATCTTGATCAGGATCCTCGATGGATGCAGCACCTCACTGGCATCTGTTTGTTCCTGCTAAGTATACTGTAGTTGTAACATGTCTACCAATGCAACTCTTAAGAGCATTTAATAGCGGATATATTTGGACTGACTAAGATGGTACCAGGGACCATACAAATTTCCCATCAGCGACTAAGGTCAGTGGATGTGAAAGATATCTGTGAAACTCTGGACTCCCAAAGTGTCAAAATCCTATCTCTACGCCAGTGCAAAATTTCAAGAAAATGTTTTAAGCAGTTAATGGACCACATTGGCACCAGCACATCCATCTTGCAGCTAAATCTGAATTTAGGAGCAGTTGATAAACTTGAAAAAGTAGAGGAACTTGCATCTTGCTTGAAGAAAAACAGATCCCTACACAGTCTACTGTAAGTAGTATATATGGTATGCTCCTATAATATGTCATGTATCCTGCTGTCACTTGATTCTTTTTAGCCTCATTATTGATAATTTATCATAACAATGCTGTGATTTTACAATTTAATCTGTTTTCAAAGGAGCATCCATGAGATTTCTTTTTTATGCTTACAACTTCATTTTATTTATGGTTTGCATACTTTTATATACAAATTTTGTTTGCAGATTACATGGATCAAATCTTGGGAGATTAGGAATGTCTGTCCTACACGAAGCCCTAGTCATGCACCCTCATATTGTGTGTCTGGATATTGGTGACTGTCAGCTTGATGACCAGTGTGTGCCATACATTACTGACCTGCTGCCAAATAATGGTGCTAAACCAGGTGGGACACTTGTAATTAAGTAGAAACATGGGTTATTTTTTTACACAGAGCACTGAATATGTACACTAACATCAATATTAACAGGAATTCAATATCAGTTTTTCTATATATTTTCATAGGGCTATCATGTTGTACTACAATCATCATTTTCATAGTTTTGCGTTTGTTTTTAGGCTTACAAGACTTGATATTGAGTGCTAATACTAACATCACATCTATGGGTTGGGCACTGTTTTGTATGGCTGTTGCAGCAGGGAATAACTTAACATCCCTACACCTTGATTATAACAAGATAGGAGATAGTGGAGTGAATTGTTTGTCTGTGGCCTTAATCTCAACACCAACGCTTCTGATTTTAGACTTAGAAGGAACAGGAATAACTGACCATGGAGCAGAGGTTTGTTAAATGTCACTGCCCTATTTTTTCAGCTCCTTTTACAACATGGAAGACCAAACTTTAATTTATAAGTGGATGGATTTGGTTTTCATTTATTCATTGTGTTTAAACACTAGTGTAAACATAAAAAAATAATTAATTAAAATGTTCCTAGTTAAGGGTCTGTTAAGTGCAGTTTGGAAAGTAAGAACCATGTATAAAAGAGGAAGATCTAAGACCTTATAGAAAAGGTTGAGGCAGAGCTGAAACACTTGGAGAAATCTGGGGATCCATCTAACATCTAATGCATGACAGAGAGCTGTGGAAGATCTATGTTGGTGCCCTACACGCCAGTCAGCATAAAAGGAATTGATTGATTGATTGATCATTATGCTTTTGAAATATTCAATTTTTATACACAATCATGTACAGATTATGAATTTTTTTTCAGATCTTGTTATATCTCATCCAGCATTACCAAGTCAACATACAGCAACTAGTTCTTAAAAAGAATAAAATCAGATCTACTCTGAAAAAAGAAATAGCAAGAACACAGAAAGAGTTCTACCTTACCATTTCTGACACGGATGAGACTGAAGATGACCTTAGTCATTCTGTATCTAAAAAAGAATCAAGTTTTCAAGTTCAACCAGATTTATCATCTCCAGCTGAACAAAATTCAGATTCCAGTCTTTCTGATGATTTAGATAGAACAAAACTCAGTGCATTAAAGCACTATTCAATAGATGATGAAGATGAAGATGAGTCTGATTTTGAAAACCAGTCAGGAACTACCTTTGATTCACAGAATATGAAGGAGAAGGGAACCACTGATGCTGATATTAGGAGTGAAATAAATGTTGGAGTTACAAATGTTTGCGTATGACAAAATAAACACAAAATGTTCATTCCTTCAAATAGACCAGAAGTTAAATTTTGATGGATTATTTGTAACACTCATAAGTGTTACAATCAGACAGTAAATCATTTTCTTTATAGTATGTATGCATAGGATAAGAAAAATGTCAACATGGTGGGACAATTCAAATCAATAAGTTATACAAAATTATACATTTATGATGATATTTAATACTACAAATAAAATGAAGATAACATTTTATTGTCAGATAAGGATTGTGTCTGAAATTAATTTTTTTTCAGTAAATTACACTGTACATGCATATAGCTTAAAGATTTTTGTTTAAATAACCTTCAAATCTCCCAACCTAATTACGGCAGGTGACCTTAAAGCGTTTTGGGTTAGTTATATTATGAAAAACTGGTCTATTATAGTGTATTGTACCAAGTATATTGGTGAGCATTTTAAAATTTTTTTCTACAGTAGCAGTATGAATTCTTATTGTTGCTACATCAGCACCACTTATTTCAATACAACGGTAATATGAATGTATGTCTCATTTTTTAAAAGAAAAATACTACATAGAACCATCTCTTCGGACATTTTTTACCACCTCCATCCCTGCCATTATTTCTAATTTATTGTTTGTCTTTTGATTTTTTCATGCATCATTCGCATCAAATTTGATGATCTGAAAAGGTTTCTGAAGTCCAATCTGCCCGAGCGCGTCGTCTACTGTAGTCTTGACATCTGTTCTGGATTGTGATGGGTGAATTGGGACACTTGGAATAAAATACCGATATACCAGTATTTTCACTGAAATGTAAAGGGAATAAATCCAAATTTAAATCATTAACAGTTTTGCGAAGTTTCTGCAAAATTGTCCAAGTAAAATCATAAACAATAAAGCAGAGACCTGCCTTCTGCAATTCTGTTGTGTATTTCGACAAATAATAAAAAATAGATCCAGTTACAGTGCAAAGATAACGGCAACGATTGATCAGATCGAAATGTACCATAAAATGGATTTTTCTTTTTAGCTTTTATGTACTTTGGTTCTTTGGAATACGGCGTATCATGCCAGTAAATCACAGAACTGCACTCTGTTTTGGCGCAAATGATTTCAACACTTTCCCTTTAAAATCTCACCACATCATGCTTCATCTACATGTATATCCTCCATCAAATCCTCTACAATGTCGTCGAATTCTTTTTGAGACAGCTTTGACATGTCCAACTCGCCAGAGTCTGGGATTGGATCTGTGTGGCTTTATATAAAATTGTAAACAATAAAAGTAAATTAGCAGATAATTTTTAAATCAATTGTTTTACATCATATTTTCTTATTTCCAAAGTTAATTATAATTGACTTAATGCGGAGCAAGAATAATGTTTACCATTCTGTCTGACGACCCTGAACAGTAAAGATATCGACTGAAGTCCGACTAGGGTTGACTTGCATAGCCACACCCGTCACCGTTAGATCGTCGGTGAATTCAGGAGAGGGACTTGGGCCCACTGCAATCACAATAAACTACATGTTATCAATGTTTCCGCCATACATCAGGCAACGGTATTGACACTCTGTCTTTGTATTCAAAATAGGACTAGCTGCTTCATTTATGTTCACTTCTTGATGCCTCACAATATACATATTGACACACCAATAAAAGCTTTGAAAAGAAAAAATGAAAGGCAACCTTTATTTCCCCTAGCTCTTGTCCTTTCGCCGAGTCCCAACTTTTGATGATTTTCTGCAATGAAACGTTCAGAAAGTATGATTTTCATAAAAAGGCACAAAACGAACGTGTATAAGTTATAACCACCAAAAACATTTCAAACTTACGTTATTCAGAAAATATATATTTTCCCTACTGTATTGCTAACCGCCAAAGATTGACTTATGAAATAGACTTATTTAGCGTTATTAAGTTATGTTTCTAAGTTTTGTTATATTCACCAATTTTTAGAAATTGTTATGTATTTGAACAAGCTCAAAACAAATTAAAAAATAATACATCACGTTTAATTATGATTAAATATAATGATACTTACGAGATTGTATACATCCCATTAATCAATTTTTTTTTTTTTTTTTTTTTTTTTTTTTTTTTCGCTGAATGGAACCGGGAGTTACAAATGTGGACTTATTTTCTAAGTTAGTTTCTAATTAGAATAAAACAATGCGATGTCCCTGACATATATACACACTCTAGTAAGTATGATGACGCTTTTTATGAACGGCATTACATTAATATTTTAAGTTTTCCGAGTTTGCTTAGCTCTTATAGGGGGACTAATTACCGAGAAATATAACACTGACCCTGAGATACTTTCACTGTTTTTGCTTTGTTATTAAGTCTTATTATTGGTGTGTTTACTCGTCTCGGTGAAACTGGTGTTATTTGCAGCCATGGTGATCCATCGATGGTGATTATTACAAGATTAAGAGACAACAACGTAGAGGAACAGTCTGCAAATTGCTTCAGTGTTTTACGGAACATACAGGCCCCCTTCTTGTAATTGCGCAAGTATTCTTTTATGCAATTTCAGGAAATCAACAGCATCTGGGACTCGGCAAGAGGATAAGTCACTGGATAAGTTATTTATTTCAAGAAGGGAATAGCCTAAAGTTTGGTTGCAATTTATTTTGAATTTCAATTTTGCGTAAAATATTTTATTAGAATATTATTTTATTTTTAATACCAAAGTGAATGCAATTCAGCACTTGCGTAAATCAGTTTTCAGCGCCAGCGCCTTGCCTCCACTTCATTCTTTTGAATAAACGTTGTTTAAAAAAAAAGTTTTGACAACAGATATGAGAGCATATGTTAGCTGATAACTGACTTAGGAGATTATTACAAAAAAACAAACTTTTTAGAAAAAGAACAGGGACTAACTTTGAATGTAGAAATGAATTCATTAACCACTGGTAAGTATCGGAAAATTGTTGTTAACCCCAGGAAACTTCATTTTTTGGTCAAAATGATCAGTTGCTATCCCTTTAACTGCACTTGGGCCAAAAGTAGGCTACATGTATTGCATGAATTCAAACTCACCGATCTTACGGTGAAAGGTGTGACCATGCATACCATAGACTCTCCCCAACCTCGATATTTTAGTGTCATCAAACAGATAGGCCTAGGTATTGTGTTGTGGTCTGAAAAAGTTTGTCGTGATTCAACAAATATATTCATTAACTACACCTTTATTTACCATTTATACGGTTTAATCAAGAATTTGGCCTACGATAAAAAAATCAAATTCGTAATTTGGAAATTATATTAAAAGTCTTTTTACCATCCTTTTAGAAAAACTCTATTGCCTTCTGTGATGAACTCTGGACGTGCCAAAGCTGCAGCAGTGGAGGATCAGCTTGAGGATGTTGAAATGAGATGTGACGTATGGATTTGTATGCAAAATTTACTTTCTGTGCGAACAAAGTATATTAATGTTGTTCAACCAACAATATATCTGCCCGTTTGACCGCACATTGAGTAGGGAACATTGATCCAATAGGATCAAAATATTTGCAATCTTACGTAACTTTCGCCGCCCATGCCATTTATGTGTGAAGTGCAAAAAACCTATCATCATCATCACACGCTTGGAATCACCAAGCGTGTGGAATTCCCAATCTTCAAATTTATTATTAATTATTCAATGAAATCTTACTTGATATCGACATCAGGTACTTTCACTTGACTGATTTTATAGTTTTTAAGAAGCTTCGCAAGATATGTAGATATAAATGGCATTACTTTATATTAACCCATTGTAGCCCTCGTCATCAAAACAAACGGCAGCCATACTGGAGGGAGACCGGAATCGTCTGCTGCGCATGATCATGTCTACATGTACAATTTAGCATTTAATTTCTGTGTTTTCTTTGATATTAAACCGAGTTAAATGATGAATTACTGCAGGGTATATGATAGAGACAAGATAAATAACTTAACAAGCGTTCACAGACTGCCTGCAGTGGTAACAATCCAAGGTGTAGGGACGAAAACCGTAAACGGAGGAGAGACTGAGGAGTGGCTTTGAATCAAGACTCATCGGACAAGTAAAGGATAAAACTAATTTATTTTACAGCAAAGAATGAAGACCCAGCTCTGCAGCCTTTACCATAAAAGAAAAAAAAAGTAGAAAACCAATGACCGAGGTGTATAAGATTTGAGCGCACATNAGATAATGGTGCTAAACCAGGTGGGACACTTGTAATTAAGTAGAAACATGGGTTATTTTTTTACACAGAGAACTGAATATGTACACTAACATCAATATTAACAGGAATTCAATATAAGTTTTTCTGTATATTTTCATAGGGCTATCATGTTGTACTACAATCATCATTTTCATAGTTTTGCGTTTGTTTTTAGGCTTACAAGACTTGATATTGAGTGCTAATACTAACATCACATCTATGGGTTGGGCACTGTTTTGTATGGCTGTTGCAGCAGGGAATAACTTAACATCCCTACACCTTGATTATAACAAGATAGGAGATAATGGAGTGAATTGTTTGTCTGTGGCCTTAATCTCAACACCAACGCTTCTGATTTTAGACCAGGAATAACTGACCATGGAGCAGAGGTTTGTTAAATGTCACTGCCCTATTTTTTCAGCTCCTTTTACAACATGGAAGACCAAACTTTAATTTATAAGTGGATGGATTTGGTTTTCATTTATTCATTTTGTTTAAACACTAGTGTAAACATTAAAAAAATAATTAATTAAAATGTTCCTAGTTAAGGGTCTGTTAGGTGCAGTTTGGAAAGAAAGAATCATGTATAAAAGAGGAAGATCTAAGACCTTATAGAAAAGGTTGAGGCAGAGCTGAAACACTTGGAGAAATCTGGGGATCCATCTAACATCTAATGCATGACAGAGAGCTGTGGAAGATCTATGTTGGTGCCCTACATGCCAGCCAGCATAAAAGGAATTGATTGATTGATTGATCATTATGCTTTTGAAATATTCAATTTTTATACACAATCATTTTTTTTTCAGATACTTTTATATCTCATCCAGCATTACCAAGTCAACATACAGCAACTAGTTCTTAAAAAGAATAAAATCAGATCTACTCTGAAAAAAGAAATAGCAAGAACACAGAAAGAGTTCTACCTTACCATTTCTGACACGGATGAAACTGAAGATGACCTGAGTCATTCTGTATCTAAAAAAGAATCAAGCATTCAAGTTCAACCAGATTTATCATCTCCAGCTGAACAAAATTCAGATTCCAGTCTTTCCGATGATTTAGATAGAACAAAACTCAGTGCATTAAAGCACTATTCAGTAGATGATGAAGATGAAAATGAGTCTGATTTTGAAAACCAGTCAGGAACTACCTTTGATTCACAGAATATGAAGGAGAAGGGAACCACTGATGCTGATATTAGGAGTGAAATAAATGTTGGAGTTACAAATGTTTGCGTATGACAAAATAAACACAAAATGTTCATTCCTTCAAATAGACCAGAAGTTAAATTTTGATGGATTATTTGTAACACTCATAAGTGTTACAATAAGACAGTAAATCATTTTCTTTATAGTATGTATGCATAGGATAAGAAAAATGTCAAGATGGTGGGACAATTCAAATCAATAAGTTATACAAAATTATACATTTATGATGATATTTAATACTACAAATAAAATGATGATAACATTTTATTGTCTGATAAGGATTGTGTCTGAAATTAATTTTTTTTCAGTAAATTACACTGTACATGCATATAGCTTAAAGATTTTTGTTTAAATAACCTTCAAATCTCCAAACCTAATTACGGCAGGTGACCTTAAAGCGTTTTGGGTTAGTTATATTATGAAAAACTGGTCTATTATAGTGTATTGTACCAAGTATATTGGTGAGCATTTTAAAATTTTTTTCTACAGTAGCAGTATGAATTCTTATTGTTGCTACATCAGCACCACTTATTTCAATACAACGGTAATATGAATGTATGTCTCATTTTTTAAAAGAAAAATACTACATAGAATGCTGCTAATCACATAATAAATTGCTACCAAATCTTATACCAAAAAAGCCAATTAGTACATAGAGTTTTTCCACATAATCACATCAGTAGGACAAATGGTAACCATCTCTTCGGACATTTTTTACCATCTCCATCCCCGCCATTATTTCTCATTTATTGTTTGTCTTTTGATTTTTTTCATGCATCAATCGCATCAAATTTGATGATCTGAAAAGGTTTCTGAAGTCCAGTCTGCCCGAGCATGTCGTCTACTGTAGTCTTGACATCTGTTCTGGATTGTGATGGGTGAATTTGGACACTCGGAATAAAATACCGATATACCAGTATTTTCACTGAAATGTAAAGGGAATAAATCCAAATTTAAATCATTAACAGTTTTGCGAAGTTTCTACAAAATTGTCCAAGTAAAATCATAAACAATAAAGCAGAGACTTGCCTTCTGCAATTCTGTTGTGTATTTCGACAAATAATAAAAAATAGATCCAGTTACAGTGCAAAGGTAACGGCAACGATTGATCAGATCGAAATGTACCATTAAAACGGATTTTTCTTTTTAGCTTTTATGTACTTTGGTTCTTTGGAATACGGCGTATCATGCCAGTAAATCACTGAACTGCACTCTGTTTTGGCGCAAATGATTTCAACACTTTCCCTTTAAAACCTCACCACATCATGCTTCATCTATATCCTCCATCAAATCCTCTACAATGTCATCGAATTCTTTTCGAGACAGCTTTGACATGTCCAACTCGCCAGAGCCTGGGATTGGATCTGTGTGGCTTTATTTAAAATTGTAAACAATAAAAGTAAATTAGCAGATACTTTTTAAACCAATTGTTTTACATCATATTTTCTTATTTCCAAAGTTAATTATAATTGACTTAATGCGGACCAATTGCAAGAATAATGTTTACCATTCTGTCTGACAACCCTGAACAGTAAAGATATCGACTGAAGTCCGACTAGGGTTGACTTGCATAGCCACACCCGTCACCGTTAGATCGTCGGTGAATTCAGGTGAGGGACTTGGGCCCACTGCAATCACAACAAACAATTAATGTTATCAATGTTTCCGCCATACATCAGGCAACGGTATTGACATTCTGTCTTTGTATTCAAAATAGGACTAGCTGCTTCATTTATGTTCACTTCTTGATGCCTCACAATAACATTTTGACACACCAATAAAAGCTTTGAAAAGAAAAAATGAAAGGCAACCTTTATTTCCCCTTCGAAATTTAGCTCTTGTCCTTTCGCCGAGTCCCAACTTTTGATGATTTTCTGCAATAAAACGTTCAGAAAGTATGATTTTCATAAAAAGGCACAAAACGAACGTGTATAAGTTATAACCACTAAAACATTTCAAACGTACGTTATTCAGAAAAATAAAATATATTTCCCCTACTGTATTGCTAACTGCCAAAGATTGACTTATGAAATAGACTTATTTAGCGTTATTAAGTTATGTTTCTAAGTTTTGTTATATTCACCAATTTTTAGAAATTGTTATGTATTTGAACAAGCTCAAAACAAATTATAACAAGATACATTACGTTTAATTATGATTAAATATAATGATACTTACGAGATTGTATACATCCCATTGTTTTGTTTTAAACTTAATAATTTTGTGTAAAGCGCTAAAGCAGTGCCTTCTTTTCCGCTTTGCTAGAAAAGTGTATTATGGTACAGTGTATATTATGACGTCACCACGCGATTGTACGTCATGACACCGTCGCTTTCGTCACTGCAAAGATGCAACAGCTGGAATGGTAGTTGTTTCTGTCAATACATACGGCCATGTATAGGCCTACACATTTTTTAAAGGTTGGTGAAACAGTTTCCCCTTTGCATACCCAGTTTCAAACCTATCCGTGGTTCGTTTAGAAGGCCGGCGTAGGTTTGTGCAACGGATAGACTTAGGCCCTCTCATGTGCAAAAGAAAATTGTAAAAACGATTATATCCAATCATTTAGTGAATATTTTTTTCTTTTTGAATATAATAACTTGATTTTAATCTAAGCAACAAAAATGCATTTAAATTAAAATTTTGGTAAAAGTTTTTTTTTTTTTTTTTTTCGCTGAATGGAACCGGGAGTTACAAATGTGGACTTAGTTTCTAATTAGAATAAAACAATGCGATGTCCCTGACATATATACACACTCTAGTAAGTATGATGACGCTTTTTATGAACGGCATTACATTAATATTTTAAGTTTTCCGAGTTTGCTTAGCTCTTATAGGGGGACTAATTACCGAGAAATATAACACTGACCCTGAGATACTTTCACTGATTTTGCTTTGTTATTAAGTCTTATTATTGGTGTGTTTACTCGTCTCGATGAAACTGGTGTTATTTGCAGCCATGGTGATCCATCGATGGTGATTATTACAAGATTAAGAGACAACAACGTAGAGGAACAGTCTGCAAATTGCTTCAGTGTTTTGCGGAACATACAGGCCCCCTTCTTGTAATTGCGCAAGTATTCTTTTATGCAATTTCAGGAAATCAACAGCATCTGGGACTCGGCAAGAGGATAAGTCACTGGATAAGTTATTTATTTCAAGAAGGGAATAGCCTAAAGTTTGGTTGCAATTTATTTTGAATTTCAATTTTGCGTAAAATATTTTATTAGAATATGATTTTATTTTTAATACCAAAGTGAATGCTATTCAGCACTTGCGTAAATCAGTTTTGACAACAGATATGAGAGCATATGTTAGCTGATAACTGACTTAGGAGATTATTATAAAAGAACAAACTTTTTAGAAAAAGAACAGGGACTAACTTTGAATGTAGAAATGAATTCATTAGCCACTGGTAAGTATCGGAAAATTGTTGTTAACCCCAGGAAACTTCATTTTTTGGTCAAAATGAACAGTTGCTATCCCTTTAACTGCACTTGGCTACATGTATTGCATGAATTCAAACTCACCGATCTTACGGTGAAAGGTGTGACCATGCATACCATAGACTCTCCCCAACCTCGATATTTTAGTGTCATCAAACAGATAGGCCTAGGTAGGCTATTGTGTTGTGGTCTGAAAAAGTTTGTCGTGATTCAACAAATATATTCAATAACTACACCTTTATTTACCATTTATACGGTTTAATCAAGAATTTGGCCTACGATAAAAAAATCAAACTCGTAATTTGGAAATGATATGAAAAGTTTTTTTACCATCCTTTTAGAAAAACTCTATTGCCTACTGTGATGAACTCTGGACGTGCCAAAGCTGCAGCAGTGGAGGGTCAGCTTGAGGATGTTGAAATGAGATGTGACGTATGGATTTGTATGCAAAATTTACTTTTTGTGCGAACAAAGTATATTAATGTTGTTCAACCAACAATATATCTGCCCGTTTATAATTAACCGCACATTGAGTAGGGAACATTGATCCAATAGGATCAAAATATTTGCAATCTTACGTAACTTTCGCCGCTCATGCCATTTATGTATGAAGTGCAAAAAACCTATCATCATCACATGCTTGGAATCACCATAGAAGTACTTCTATGGAATCACCAAGCGTGTGGAATTCCTAATCTTCAAATTTATTGTTAATTATTCAATGAAATCTTACTTGATATCGACATCAGGTACTTTCACTTGACTGATTTTATAGTTTTTAAGAAGCTTCGCAAGATATGTAGATATAAATGGCATTACTTTATATAATTACGGACTTCGGGACTGTTTCAAAGGCGGATAGTAAAATGGAGCACATCGGGAGAATGACCCTTCGCGAAAAAGGGACGTAATGAGCTACTGAATTTGTTAGAGTCTGTTGAAAAAAATTACTGTGGAAATTATCTCTGTTTACATCCATAATTTAGTTGAATAATTTTACTTTATCCGCTTTATTGGACAAAAGAAGAGTATCCCTAGCCTTCTCTCTTTTGTTTCCCATCATTTCAAACCTGTTTACAAACGTGATTCAGGTTAATTTGCTTGTTTGCTGAAATACGCGAGGAAAGCAGAGAACAGCCGAGGTTTGTGAGATTGAAAAAATCGTGATTGCAGCAGCAGCCCGGTGTAAACAGCATTGCAAACACTAAATTGAGAGCAATTGTGGTTGCTGGACTTCACGCCTCATTTCGTCACTCTTGCTGCAATATGTTTGTGTTTTCACGCCTCTAATTGCAAAAGAAAAATGCCTGGCTTTCGCGAGCTGTTGAGGGAACATGGATTGAACGAAGTCTACAAAGTAACAGAGTCTCTCGCCGGGCGATACTTGGTGTTTATGAGAGTGACAGGTATTAAAAAGCTATTGGTATGCAACAATATTAATTTGCACTCAGACAGGGGCAGGTATTGCCTTGCCTCAGTTTTCGGCCTTAAGGCTTAAACAAGTGACATATTAAACATTACATGCTGCATTCAAGGTACTTATTAGCACGAAAATTCATGCGTTAGCACTCCTATTGACGATTCTGATATGTACTGTTGCTAATGCATGAATTTTCGTGCTAGGTACTTATATATACCTGGGTAGCTTGTGAGGCCGAAAACTGAGGTTAGGTTTTGCCAAAGAAGGGCCAAGCTGCAATAAGATATAAACTGATATAAACTGAATGTATCAGAGAAAGGAAATAGGAGTGAAACTTTTCGTTTGTGAATTTTCCGTTAATTTTTTCATTGCTTTCTCAACGAAATTGATTTTTTTAAGAAATCAAGATTAATACCTGCTTTCTTCCCTTAGGAGACAAATGGGTACTTTGTGTAAGCAATGGCTGTGATGTGTGGAAGACGGAACTCAACAAAGAAGAACTTGAGGCAGAAAGAGATGTTGCAGATTTTAAGTCCTTAGAGGAATACTTGACCAGGTTTAGGTAGGTAGAACCACACATATGGGGCTGTTATAGTTTTCTTTGAATTCAGCATTTTAATGAGTTTTATTTGCCTTACATAAGATGTGTGAAACCTTTTTCCAATGTTCCCTCAAAGAGGCACTTATATGGTATGCAGGCACAATAAATGTGAAAAAGACTGGCTAACCTAATTTTAGAATGTTATTTCTCTTCTGTACAAGAAGGGTGAGCAATTGGAGAATTTTAGAATATTTTTGATTGTAGCATGAGATCCAAACTGTTTTATGTACACTTTGGAATGCTATTAGCCATGGTTTTCAGTTATTTACATGTCAAAAATTCCAAGATTATTTCATTCCAGCCAATCATTCCAAAGGGGAGAGATGACAGTCAGTTGTATGGGGAAGAAAGCAACACTGGAAGTTGGACTAGGAATCAGCAGTTTAAGTCTCGACCTTTATGAAGCAAGTGCCGCAGAGAGAAAAGAAGAAATACAAACATTACTATTTTTTTTAGCCAGTACGGCACATAGTTTAGAAATTGAGCTGAAAAAGTCCAAAGATATGGTTGAGGGTCTTCAGCATCAGATTGGCAAAGCATCAAATAGCAATACAGCATTTGTCGATTTGGACAAGAAACGAGGTAGTCAGACCAAGGCTAAACCAAAGCAACCTGGAATGAGTGTAATCAATCCATCAAGTAAGAAAAGGAAGGCAGCACAAGGTGTTGTGTTTGATTAAACAATTAATGAATCCACCAAACCAGAGGAGCAAGCGCGGAACTTTTATAACAGTGCTCATTAATATTAATAATATTGACTGTTATATTGTTAGAATCGATTACAATTTTGCAGCTTGATTTTTTCTTTAAATGAACCATCTATTTTTTTTCCTTTAAAAAATCCCATTTTTAAAGATCCTATACATCTTTTTGCAACTGGATACCATTTTTGCAACTGGATACCAAGTTTTTTACCCAAAAATTATTAAGTTGCAGTGAGGATATTCAAAACTGTGATAGTATGTTACACTAGGTAGAATAATCTTTTGAGCAATCTGCTGTAAGCTTTCTTAAAATGACAAAAATTTACACTAGCATGCTTCACACACATTTTAAACTTTTTTCTGTACTTATTACACATATTCCATTTTTATGCAAATACGACTTATGCTGAAATTCAATTATATTACATGAAACCATTTATACCTTTGTGTAAAATTATACGAATAATAAAATTGGATTATTATATCAATATGTGGGCATGTGTTAATGCATTTATCCCTTTGATGAAATGGAATACCAGATACCTTTGGATAACTTGACAAGAATCTGATGAAAACCAACAGCAAACACAATGTACTTCATACATATATTTCATTTACTAGTTACTAAAATTTTAACAGAAATATACAGTGGCTGGCTGTTTTTTGTTTTTTAGTACAAATACTGCCTCCATAAATTAGTAATTCATTGCATTTTCTGATACTTAATGAAGTATGTACACACCATCTGAGATTTCATTTAGGACAGTACACTTTAATTTGTTAAAGTCAACATATTCAGCCCTTGCTAGCTGCCAGTGTTTTACACAGCACAGTCAAAGGTCAACGAACTTATTCAGGGAGGGCAAACTCGAAGAGTACTGCAGAAATGGTCAAAGAACTGCCTTAAATTAGTATCACATAGATATATTAAGTTTAAGAAATCTACTTTGTGCACCTTGCCCAATAAATTTATCAACAAATGCTCAAGGAGATCTTTGAATTTACCCACACATGATAGGTACACTTGCATTTCAGCACCTTATTATTTCATTAAAATGTAATAATGCAGCATGCAGTATACTTTAAATATAGAATTAACCTGTACAGAATAATATTTACACAAACTGTGCATGCTACTTACTGTGAAGGATTTGGATTCACTAATCCCTCTTAGTGTTCAAATAATGACATTTAAATTTAAAACAATCTGAACTCCCATGAATAATCATTTCATATAGGAAACACACTGGAAGATTGGGATAATTTCTCCCAAACCACCAACCGGACCAATACCTGCATCTGACAGATGCAAGAAAGTTCAATAAATTGTCCTCTCTAGTTTCATTTAAAATCTGAATCCTTCACAACCTTGCAACTAAAACACGCCAGTTTCACATTTTTATGACAAGTCTTGAAGGACAGACATAAGAATGACCATGAACTGATATACAAATGTCCCCGTGTACAATGGTGATTTCTTCACATGAGCCATGCATGTCCAATGCTGTATTGCACTTCTCTCTAATTGCAGAGATGTTAACTCACAATTACAATTAATAACAAAATGGATTTTGCACATAGCAGAGCATTTTCACCTACATGTCTCTTTTTTTTTTAAAGTCCATTATTTGACGACAACTTTCCTGTCACGTTCCTTAGGACTCTTGGTCCTGAAATTAAACCATTAGTTTGGTAATGGCCTGTACAGAAAAGTTATTTTCATAAAAGTTGATGCTTCACTAAGAGGGCTAAGGAACAATTTAACCATGATTTCCAATGGCATGTTACAAACAACTACTGGCAAAATCTCTTATTTGAGAATTTCCCAAGTAATCAACCCCTTACGCTGCCCAAGAATGAAAGGTCACATGCCATTTTCCAGATCTTGGCAATAAAAAAAATTCATGTGATCACATCAAAGTGCAGCATCTCCTCATGAACACAGAATAAACTCAAAGATGAAACAAGTTTTGCATTTGTTAACAACTTCTCACCATTCTGAAACCCAATTAAATGAGGACATCAAGCTTTTGTTTGCAAGAAGCAATCCATACTGGTGAAGCTATGCACTAGCAGAAAGCCAAATGCTGCAGCCATTGCTGTGCGTAGAATGTGGCATACACAAAACATGGCAGGTATTAAGGTTAAAAACAACAGTTGGCTGCATGCTTTCAACAATGGCTACAGCCTTGGCATTGTTAACACTTGAAGCTCCATTTCATTCAAACTTCACAAAACATGTACATGTTGTTTGATTATATTTGCAAAGTGACATTACTAGAACCTTTCATTTGTATCTCATGAACATCTCCCTGATGATACCATTTTCCCTTCAACATTTCATCAAAGTCCTAAGGAATTCAGATGGCAAGGATTTATATGACAACCTGGTATTCTGTGTTATCTTGAAGACCTAGAGTCACAAAATTACAGTAAACACAACCCCATCATTTGCCTTCCAATGTTATAGAATAAGGATGGAAGCATGTGTTTCATCGAAGTGTGATGACTTAGTGGTTAATGTGAGTTACTATACATTTTTTTTCACGCTTTTTTTTCTATCTTTTTACATTTATACAATGGCTGTGTATAAAATACAATAGACATTCACATATTTCTTGTCTGTCATCCAATTCACTTGCACTGTGAATGTGATAAAAATTACATCAACAATGCTGCTGCTATGCTCATAAAGAGGTCCAGATGATGGGGCTGGTATCACAACTTGAGTTCATTTGCAATTTTTGAAGCAATATTTTTGAATCCAATGGAAGTTCCTGATATTCTTTTGAAGCGTACACCATTGAGTGATAACCTTGGCAGCTTGCACACTTCCATCTCCCATTGCACTAGACTATCTGTGTTAGGATCTCCATGTACACACAGGAGCAAAAACTTTTCTCGTTGTTCATAATCGCAGTTATTGGCATCTAGCACCTTGCGGATTTCTTTCATCATCTCATTTGGATCCATTGAGCTGGTAGTTTTCATGCTCCAGGTAAACCGTAGTGACCTTGGCTTGACCTCACCATCGCGCTCGTGCATCGACCTGCGGAACAATTTGCTGTAAATTAAAAGAACAATCAGTGGAATTATGAAGAAGTATAACTCCACAGATTGTTTATTTGTACCATGCAATTTGTCTTGAAGGTTACTTTTGTTTTCTAATTTTTTCCAGTTAAAAGAAAAAATTGTGATTAATTCACAATTAAAAATTTAGAAGTCAGCAGGTTAGCTGGGTATGTGTGTTAAAATTTAGTACCTTCCATGATGCATGTTACAATGAGAGAAGAAAGATTGCGAGGTGAAAGACATGCAGATAGAGCATGCAATGGGAACAACAAACTCCTAGTTATCAAAATTTCTTTCATTTTCACATAATTTGATGAACTGAATAATTACAAAGCATCTATAGGTGTACATTTCAATTTGTAAGAGTTTTTCCCCCATTTTATGCTTCATACAGTTTTTTAATATGAAGAAAGTAAGTAATTCAAGTGCAGAAGTACTGTTGTGCTTCTGCAGCCCTTTCTAATCTCCCATATATATATATCAAATGTCTTCATAAGAGGCATCTAGAATGGTTAGGAGTTTGTTGTAGGTCCACATTTAAAATTGGTGGTAAATTCTAAAGGCATTCATTTCCAGCCAAAAATAATTATCACAAAAATACAAGTTCTACCATACAAAGCCTTCTACTGCAGTAATACACATATAAGCTTAACCACTATAACCCATCATCCATTCTATTCTTAAAATACAGTTTTAAGCTTTCCATTTAATGTCTACCATTTCTACTGAATTATCTACAGTTAAGCAGTACCTCTATTAAACTAGCCTTTGTTTTTAGTAATCTACTACTATTAATGATTATATCATTAAATTATACTTATATACAGGTGTATGTGTACGCACCTTCTACTAAACTTTGAAGTAATTTTGTTGAAGAAAGACAACCTGGATGGGTTCCCCATGGCCAAAGAATCTTGGGCAAGGGGCGACATGCCACCAGGACCATCATAGTTTGCCCCAGTCCGCCTTGTTCGGGCTTCACTACCATGGAATGTACTCCTAGTGGGGTTGCGTCTTGGGAAATGCGTGTTCTGCGAAACTGGTGAAGGTGTCATGCCCCCTTTTCCTGGGGCAGTCCTAAAGATAGCAACAATTCTCATTTCAACAATGTTTGGTTTCCATGGTGTTGGGATGTTTGCATATAAATCAGTTCTAGTAATTTTGTTGAGTAAAAATATAGCAAATCATCTTCGAAGAATGATGCAAGAGTGGAAGTATTTTATACATATCTTAAAAATACATCAAATGAGATGAACATGATCTAAGTAGCAGAAGCATGGATGCAGACAGAATTGGGAGATAGAAAAACAGGAAAAACAAATTATCTCTTTACACAAAAGATAATCCCAGAAAAATTCAATTTTCTCCATGGCAGCAGAAGCTTTGTGGTTGCCATTTGCACTTCACTGGATATGAATTTTCATTTTAGAAAGATTCAGGGTTTTATACTCACTCAGGTCTTCTGTCCATCATTTCTTTAGAAGCCAGAGGTGGTAAGTCTGTCCTTACAGCCTGAGAGGTACTAGCAGACTTCACATGACCTTGTTTTTGGCGCACAGAAGATCGGTCACCACCACCAGGGGGAATCCCAGTATTGGGCAAGGTTCTTCTACAATTATCAAGCCAGGACATCAATATTAATATCTTGCTTAACAGTACAGGATTTCCATCAAGCAAAGCATATTTATCATTTGTTCAAATTTGCACACATATAAACATTGTCTTTTAACTATTTTTAGAGGGGCTCCAAGTGCAAAGCAAGTTTTAGATTATGCTCTTTTGTTCAGTATAATCACTGTTAACAGTCATGCTATTCAAATGAACAAGAGGGTGTCAATATATGCTGGTGCAAATAACTGTTTTAGAGGCCATTACTGATACTGTTTCACTTTCACCGACCTGGCAATGCAAATGGTATCACCCTTTAAAATACCTACCCCCTTGCTGATGAGTTCTCTCGTGGAGGGTGTTCCCTGCCAGGACCAGGTAACTTGTTGTCACCATAGCCAAATGTGTTTCTTCGAGTAATGCTTGTTAAGGTGCTATTTTTGTTGGCTGATCCAGGTGGGCCAGGTTTCTTCATCGAAGACCTGGCTGTGCTTGGACTAGAACCCACCTAAAATGAGAAGAAAAAGAAAAAGGTAAATTAAAATTTGCTAGCAAGTGATATACAAAGTAGGCAACATGTACAAAAACAACCACTTTCATTTAAAATTGATGCACAGTTGGTTTATCAATTTTCACTCATACAGCAACATGGCATAATGACAGAAACTTCAGTTATCAGCAACAGATTGCTTCTTCAAAGGAGAAAAAAAATATTTGCATGTGCATGTAGGTGTGCATGTACATGAATGAAAACCCATCCTAATTCATGCAAACACATGCTAAAAACTGTCTCTATAGCCTGCTCTTACCTTGCCTTCTCTGTGTGGTGTTTCTGCACTTGCAGGTCCTGTCTTTGGACGTCCTGTGTTGATTATGTTTTCTTTCATTCCATCTATAGCATTGGGTGTCCGTTTATGAGGCACGGTACTACTTCCACTAATACCTGTTGTTTCTGAGAACACAAGGATATAATATGTTCCACCACAAACTTCCTTCAACAGTTAAGCTTCACAGACCAAAGTTCAAAATTCAACACTATCCTTTAGTTGTACTGACTTCAAACTGTATTAATCCATTTTTTTCCAAAATTAAATGAAGTTTTAAAATGAACTATGAATTGAAAATATAAATGGTAGAGGATATATTTTTTGGAACCAAGGGTGATATACTTAAAAGCTTGAAAGCTATTGCAGTTGGTATGATAGGCAAGAGGATAGAAAGAATACACAACACCTTCACCTACAGCACAATTTGTTTATAATACTTGTCAACTTGACCCCCTCCCCCCACCCACCCACAAAAAGTATCTACAATTTATCCCATACTTATTAAGACCCAATTAATTGGACAGAAAAGATGTTGCTCCATAATACAGGCAGAGAATGTAAATATATCCTAAACCAAATAAAAAGTCAAAGCATGATACCTGCTCATGGAATCAGGTTTTTAAAATTAAAGAATATTAAGGCTCAAGCTGTGGGGAAATATCAGCATTAATTGAATGCACGTAAGTTACTAGATATTACAAGGGTTCATTCATTCATTCAGACTTAACAAGATAAACAATAAGTTTGTGAAGGTACATACAAGAACTATTTCATTCATATTTTCTGTTATCCTATTTGTTAAGTCTGTTATCTTAACAAAAAAAATATGATGTCAACTTTACGTTTATTTTTTTTTTATCTTGATTGACAGTTGGGGGACTTCATAATTTGATTTCCATATGCTGACCCGATTCAACAAACAGGTATCAACAAAAAGTGTGAACAAAAAAGCAAAGCAAAATGGCACTCACTTTTCTTTTCCCTACCTGGGTTGTCGGTATTAGGTCGTCGCTGTTTTTGATTGGTTGCAGACACACTACGTGTAACCTTGTTATGTGCCGGCGAGGTTGTAGAATTTGCATTAATCTCACTATTTTGCCTTGGAGCAGCATTCATTTGTCTTAAAGATATGTTGCTACCTTGCCTGGAGTCACTTTCAAGCTGTAATCAAATATGAATATGTATATCCAACGATTTGCATATCTTACAGACTTTGATGCAAATTGTCCCACCTTATAAACTGTGCACTATAAAAACAATCCAGTTCACAAATGCCATGTATTTCACATTGCCTTCACAACTGAAGCCAAAAGTGCTACATTACCCCATCAAAAATATGGACAAATCTCTTATGCAATTACTACAGCACTTACAACGAGCTGCCGGCGTTTGTCCAATGTTCTTAGTGACAAAATTTAACTTGGCTTTCATGCAATACAAAATGTTTTGATTTTACTCCTGGTATATATGACAAATATGAGTCATTTGAAATTTATACTTGTAAGTTAATCCAGAAAATAATCAGAAACTACTTACAATGCTGATGAACTTACCTCTGAACATTTTCTGCCCAGCAAGAGGTACGTAGCAGTGACATCATCATATTTGTTCTGTGTTAAGGACTCCTGGATTTCTTTTTCTGTGAAACCCATATTTAGCATAATTCCTGAAAATCAAACATTCATAATGCCATCAAATAAAATCTGGTCTATATATTTCATGTCTTCAAAATTTAAAAATACGATATTATTATCAAAACAAACAAACAAAAAAGTTCACAAGGCTGACAGGGGGTACACAGCATTGTGTGTACAGCAAGAGTATTGAAAATGCAATAAAAACGCAAAGACATTAATAGAAGAACAAGCAAAAGAATCTCAAAAATATACAATCCCAAGCAAAAGGACACCTATTTTATAGTTATTTTCTACATTTTACAGTATCAAACAGGTTTGGAAATTATTGATTTATTCAGCTGCCATAAGTTATTGTAATGTTTCACAAAAAAGAAGTAAGGATGCAAAAGCAAAGGAACATTTCTTCACAAAATCAATTTGTAATTTCATGGAATATATAATACATAATTAAATCTATTCAGTTTTATTCAAACAGTGACATGGTCTGAAATTAAATTTCGAGAAAAAATGCTGTGATAGAGTCAGAGAAAGGAATTCAATTCTTTTTAAGATATAAAATGTACTAGTTGAAAAACATGTTCACAGTGTAAAACATGTATGTTTTCAAAATGTAACAAAGTGGGGGGAACTATGCATACATGCTGATTGAAAAATGGGTCTATTGTCTTAAATATTTATCTATTTGGATAAATTGGAGTCAATCAAAGTAAAAATGACATGTTAGAATCTGCATGTTGATTGGTTAGGCACAGAAGATACAAATTATTACCTTCAACATCCCATCAAGTCCTAAAAACTATGTTTTTTTTTTCAAAATAAACATTAACCATAAGATACTTAAACATAAAATATGAATTCCCTCCCCTTTCTGAGTCATTCAATATTCCGCCTGGCATTTCACCATTAGCCATGCAATCATTAGCGACTCTCATTTGTTAATCAATAATATGGAAAATGAAAATAAAAAGTTAAGAATTTTGCTGTCAATTAGTAAATTCACATGACATTAGCACAGCTTTTCATATATTTTGAGTTAGTGTGCATCCCATCACATCTGGTGAATATTTTTTTTTCTATTGGTGAAAATATAAATAATCAAAGCTATTAGCAGTGCAGTCAAAGCTGGTCACCTATCTAGCCTCTGTCACACAACTCGGCCTTGGCATCCTATGACATGCACAATATCCTAGTGGTGGTGGAGCAATGTTATCATCAAAGCACTGCAATCCACAAACAAATGCAAGGAAGCACCACACTATTCCACTACACATCTAGGCCAAACATAAATCAGCCTAGAATTTACCTATACGCTTGGAGTCATTAACATCCAAGGGTGGCTCTTTATGTGGTCTTAATTCATTATCTTCATAGCTTATATTCAGCCAGCGGTCCTTCATAATTGTCTACAAATAAATCACCAACTGATGACAATAATTATCTAATAAAAGCCCCCATGCTGATGTAGACAGTCTGAGCAGCATTTTGGTTTGCCTACCCTTTTCAATTCTTTCCTCCCCATCCCAGGACCAAAAGTTGCAAACCTAAAATCCTGCCCTGCCTGTCACATGCTGCACACAAGGCATATATACATTTCAATAAGTTTTACCTATTCGAATGGAGTCTGTAAAATCTGCTGAAGGTTCAATATAAGGTTTGAGCTCATCATCTTCACAGCCTATATTCATCCATCTATCCTTCATAATAGTCTATTCGAAATGGTGAAAATAGAAACACAAAACATTTCAAAATAGGTCATCATACACCCCCATTACTCAGTGTGTACCTTAAACATTCATCTGCAAATATTTTTTCACTGACTGGAATTAATCATTTAGCAAATACCCTCCTCCCTCCCATTACATTTTATTTTCATCAGATGTAACTCATTTTTATATTTATTCCCTATGTGACCTTACCTCTAAACTTGCTCTTTTTGCAGGATTTAGAACTAAAAATTTCTTCAGTAAATTTTCACAGTCTGTGGACATGTAAAATGGTATCCTGTATTTTCCTCGTAATACTCTTTCTCTTAACTCCTGCAGGGATAAAAAATTAAAACATCTTCAAAATGAAATTGCTTATTTTGTTTATTTTGAAATAAAAAAATGAAATGCAAAAATGGTAAATTTGTTGGTGTTGGGGCCTACTTAAAATCTTAAACTGCCATCATCATAGTTTCAAAAACACAAACTACAATCATTACAAAAGACTCACCTTTAAATTTTGTCCATCAAAAGGTAATGAACCACTAACTAATGTATATAAAATTACTCCTAAGCTCCAAACATCCACCTCTGGACCATCATACTTTTTGCCTAGAAAAAAAAAGCATATTGCATTTGAATATTTAGGCAAATCTTTTTTTCAGAAAATGCGTTTCTGTTGCTCTCTTGTGTAAAAATAAAATGCCAGTACCAACTTAACAAATCTATAATCTCACTTCCTATTTCTTTGTAAGATGACTTAACTAACCTTGAAAAAGTTCAGGTGCTGCGTAAGGTGGACTGCCACAAAATGTGTCCAATTTGCTACCTGGAGTGAATTCATTGCTAAATCCGAAATCTGCAATTTTTATGTTCATGTCACCATCTAATAAAAGATTTTCTGCCTGAAAAAGAAAACATCATTATTAATTCACACTAACATCAGATATACTAATGCATCAACACACCACAAATCATACGAAGCGCACAAATATTTAGTACAAAGTGATAACCCTGATATTATGAACACTTAAATTCACCAGTCTTCCCCCCCCCCCCCCTTGCCTGGTTGCATCGTCTTTTTGATAGGAATAAGCATCTCAAAAACAAATCTATACAACCAAATACATTCTCAATGTCTACAACATTCAATGTATTTTCTAAAAATAAATATAACAAAAAGCGCTTGACATTAAAACTTATTTCAATAATTCATATTAACGTGAAAGTTCAGCCGTATTGACATTCACTGTAATGAATATTTTTGCTTGCTTGTAATTTTTCTCTTTGTACAGGTCTTTAGTTTATGTGCATGCTGTGTATTACTGAACTGAAGACGTGCTCATAATACAGACTGTGGTATAAAGCACATACGCTGAACAAATGTGCTGACACATATGGATAAATGTTCAGACTGTAACACCATGAAACAATTTTATGTGCAGGTACAAAAATTCTCAACCAAAAATTTTGACTGCTTTGCACCAAAAACCCACCCAACAATCGGTACATTTGTTACTGGTTGTGTTTACAAGACCCTAACCTGTAATTATCTACCCAATTTCAACTATATTGATTATTCTTAGAATGCACTCTATACAGACATAGCCTCTGGTGAAAGCCAATTCAAGCATGAATATCGCCTATTGAGAGTTCCTATCCCATTTTCTGGTTACCTGACCAGTTCACCAATATCTTAGTATAGCTCAGAATAACTCTAATTCAAACAGACAACAAAGTTGCATAATTTCACATCACTCTACAAGGAGACTCAAAGTAAAAGCAATCCATTACAGGGTGCTCCTGTTCATCTCAGCTTTGTTGTGTAATAAGTACTTAATTATTTTAACTATCAATATAACTTCGCTTTCTAGGGTGTTTTTCTCAAATACAGTACGATTGACAAAACAGTTCCATGCTAGACTCTTTAAACCCATGTACCTTTCATGTACATTGCATGTGTAAGCATGAAAGAACTTTTTAAAACTTCATCCAGAGTTATAAATTTTTTGTTGTACTCTACTAGATCAAAACAAAAAATTAATGTTCCACAGGAACAATCTTTTAATATTTAAGAACCAGCAAATAAATTGTCTCATACATATGGATCCAATATTCCACCTGAGCAGTATTGATCATCTGGCTCCCTCCAGGTTAAAACAATTTATAAAAATAACCTTCCAGAAAGCAGCAGTTGCCAGGCAACAAAGCTGAGGAACAGAGCCTTATGTTCAGTGAGGTTTTCCAGAAAGACAGGTCAACCAGTGTTATGTGCATGACCTTTACTCCTGTACATTCACCAGTGCTGAACATAACCTGTTCAACTGGCTAATAGTCAGGAGTATACAAACATGACTCTGTCCAGGTAGGTGGAATATATACTGGCTGACACTTTCCCTATATAATCATTCACCACTTCCATAAAAGTGGCTGTGAGTGAAAAGAATACCTGGAGCAAACGTTTGTGTCTTGCTCTCAATTATCTGTAGATTAGCATTACAAGCTATGGGCTAATCATCACTAATTTTAGACGTATTGGTATTTATGGAGAAATGGGATTTTTATGTCATCCTGAGTGATTCAACTGCCTACCCCTAAAGCTGTCTTACAAACATTGTTCAGAAAAATAAGCAAGTCCCTTTAATAAGATAGTTGTTCTTACCTTTAGATCTCTATGGACTATGTGCTTTTGGTGACAATATTGAACAGCAGATACAATCTGAAATATAAAACAGTTTCATATATATGAAAATCACACATAAAGTGAGCATGGATTCCCAGTAATGCACATAAACCACTTCTTAAAGTATCTCATATGAATAAAATAAAGGTGACTTGCCAAGGAATAAACAAAATTAACCACTCGATCAGCCATGAAAGAGCTTTAAAAATGCAGCAGTTGTTCAACTTTCTGGTTATAAACTGATCACACTCCTAGAAATTCATCCATTCAATTTGTAAAAGTCTGCATAATTAAATACTGCATGTATTGCATAATTGTTACTCCAATGTATGGATGTAGATGTGTGCACAATTGGATACTTATTCAAATAAGTTCCCAAAAACTGCAGGGTGTTATGTATAGCAGAGAGAGAAAGCAGAAAATATCCATTCAAATATTATTATTTTTATTTATTTTTTAGTAATATGAAACAATGTCTTTTTTATTTTTTAGTAATATGAAACAATGTCCTTTGGTGGCATCTGGTCAGGTTTTGTGGCAAAAAATTGACTTTAAATGCATCTTTGTGCAAAATGTAGAAGAAACAGATACTTGGAAAAATACTGGGAACCCTATTAAGCTTAAAAATCCACCTGTTTCAAAGAAAGCTGCATGACTAACAGAAAACCAATGCAGAGAGTTCATATTGCTCACCTGTCTAAATTTTGCTCTTGCTTCTTTTTCCTTCATTCTCCCATGTGCAACTAGATAGTCAAACACCTCCCCTAAAATATTAACAAAGATAATCCTTAAAGTAAATCACAGCAGACTGGGATAGCAAAATATGTTACACATTTGTAACATGCTGTCAATCAAATCAACACATGTTCATGGTCTCATCTTTGCACACTGCTATAATGCCCATAATAAATCAATCTATTACAATTTCACACTATTACAATTACATAGCTTACCACAATACTGTTTTTTACTGCACTTACCTCCACTTGCATATTCCATAACTAGGTAGAGAGTTTTTTCTGTTTCTATTACTTCAAAGAGTTTTACTGAAACAAGATATGTTAAAGATTAATCTACACACCTTTTTTATTGTCTGTAAGAAAAGCAGCCCTATACTTATTAACTATCTAAAAACATTTCTTTTAACATGAACAAAGAAACAGCAGACGTATGTAAGACAGGTAAAGGTAAACAAATACAAAACGTGAAAGTGGTACATAGATCAAATAAATTGTTTTGATAACCTCCTTAGATATTTTCTTTTGGCGAAAAAATGGAAACTAACCTATGTCTGGATGGTCTAACATTTTCATTATTCTGACCTCTCTAAACAACTGAAACAAATAAATATAAATGATTATTAAACAATGATGTTAAAGAATCATTGTACCACCATTTCCATATTATAATTCCCTTGTGTAGATAATGCAGACCAAAAATTGGTCTTTTCCGCATTCAATATACTTACAAATATGATAACTACCCTTAGGGTCAATTTCATATCACAAATATAATTAGTTTTCAAGAATGATAAAGGGGATATTATCATGCTGCAAGGCTAACCAAGGTGCCCATATTTTACATACTGGAAATATGACTGTAATGTTGTTTGTCTGATTTTAAACCAGAGTTACATAAAACTAATAATACACCCTTTATTCTACAAAAGCGAATTTCTAAGCCTTTTGCATTTTTTACAAACCATATTCAATTTGTACAAAAAGCCTCAATGGCTGTCTTTCGGTCAACTTGAATTATCTCACACTAGGAGAATAATGCTGATTATCTTTTATGCTATCCGTATCATAAATATTTATAATGCATTCTCTCACTACACACAACTAGGACATGCTTGTGATAAAATATAATAATTGAATACTTCAGGAACATCAAAATCCTGAGCCTTTTATTGAAAACATTGGTAAAAAAAATTTTTTTTTTTCATTTGGTAGAAGTATTGATAACATGGTCTCCAATCTATGTATCAGACGGAGTCTACATTAGAAATATATTTGAGATTCACATAACTACATGAAACCAAAATTCATATGCTCTTTCAATTATTGTGTATAACCTTTTTAAACCTCTGCTTTTTATCTCATGATCATACAGAAAAATGGTTAGGCTTGCAATAGTGCACTATTCAGCCTGGTCTTTATTTTATTTTATTAGATTACACAACTGGGAGCAGTCTAATTATTATTTCACTCAAGTATTATTCAAGTGAATGGCTGTGTCTAACATTAATTGAACACCTACAGCATGGATACATGTCAAAAAGACAGAATGATCCTTTTACTACTGGCCTTAGTGTTCTTTGCACTGGATCATTTAAATTACACACAAAAAAAACAGGAGGAAATTATCAGTAAGTTAATAAATAAAATACAGATACTAGAGCATTTTCTTTTCTTTATATGCATCTTTCACTATTGAAACAATTATATATGCGTAAGTCAGACCAGTAAGCACTACAGTCTCAGAAAACCTACTTATTTAAAACTGCAGAACAATAAAATCACTGTTTCACAGTGTTTGCGCTGGGCAGTTTGTAAGTGGAGTCCTTGGGACCCCACTAGCATTGTAAAATGGGGTCCTTCAGAAAAAAATGGGGTCCTTCGGAAAAATAATTTTTTTTCTTATTTAATAATAAAAACTATCAATAATTTTTGTAAAATTGTAATCCTTTTTCTTCTCACCTCACCAGTAAGCACTAAGGTGCAACATGAATTGATGAAACAAATTTTTGACAGACACGACAAAACAAGTGCTTTGAAAACAGCTCTTGACATTATCTGAAACTCATAACGCAACAGCTTTCATTTTTATAACTTGATTTCTTTATTTTATATTACCATCAACCTTAAAATGTGTATGGATGGGTGGTGCGTATCATAGACCAATTTCACAAACAATCCATGTGAAAAATAGTTCTTTAAAGTGTGATAACTTTAAATTACTTTTTACGGTGCCTCAAAGCACGAAAATTCTGAAGCTTCAGGAGCTTCTTGAAGACAGCAATATCTATACTCTCATCTGCAAATATTGATATAAAGTTAGCTGCCTCCATCCTCTCATTGAAATCTCTTCTTAAAACCATATCTGCAGATGTGATCATTTCCTCAACCTGTGAAATTTCAAAGTAGGACCAGTTCAAATTAAACCATTATGTTAAAAAAAAAGAATCTATTATTTGGATCAGTTGTCAGCAAGATAAATCTGAATGACTGTTGACTGTGATATCTTTTTTTTTTTTTAATAAAGATAGTTGAAGTAGGCCTATATCAAGGACCCTATATCAACAAAATTAAAATATCCTAATAGTAGTATATTTGAGCATTCTTTAAAAATGAACAATAATTTAAACTCGTCCTTAAAATGCCCAGTACTAGGACATGTTTATCATTCGCAACAAACGGATTGCATAATAAAATTTAATNTGGTTAGGCTTGCAATAGTGCACTATTCAGCCTGGTCTTTATTTTATTTTATTAGATTACACAACTGGGAGCAGTCTAATTATTATTTCACTCAAGTATCATTCAAGTGAATGGCTGTGTCTAACATTAATTGAACACCTACAGCATGGATACAGGTCAAAAAGAAGGAATGATCCTTTTACTACTGGCCTTAGTGTTCTTTGCACTGGATCATTTAAATTACACACAAAAAAACAGGAGGAAATTGTCAGTAAGTAAATAAATAAAATACAGATACTAGAGCATTTTCTTTTCTTTATATGCATCTTTCACTATTGAAACAATTATATATGCGTAAGTCAGACCAGTAAGCACTACAGTCTCAGAAAACCTACTTATTTAAAACTGCAGAACAATAAAATCACTGTTTTATATTTATAGGCACAGGTGTTCTCACCTTGCAGGGTACATGTTACACTTGACTGAAAATTGAAAGTGTCTTCTCATTACCAAATGCCGTAACATTTCACCAAATAAAATCAGACCTCCCACTGAAAAATATCTGCTACAACACATAACTGTAACATCTTTTGTAATTCAAATCAAGCAGGACCCTAATAAATAGAAATGCCTTTTACCTTTTGAAGACTTGATGGATTCAACTGAGTCTTGTCAATGATTTTAATGGCAACCTGGAAAGAAAGTGATTTAAGTTATTAATAAATTCATAATAAAGAGATGTAGTACATGGGGCAGATTAGTTTCCCTTAACTCATTTACATTCTTTAATAACAATGCACGTCTTTTGAATCACTTGTTGATTGGTTTCCTCTTCATATATAGTATATACCAATATTCCATTAAACTCATACAAACCCCAAACATTTATTTAAGAATTGTATTAGGAATTTTACAAAATCAATCAAGAATATGACTTAGTAATAAGAAAACAAAAAAAAAAAAAATCCACTGACGACCCTCTACTCAGGATTCTGTAAATAAGTGGATTTCAGATAATTGCTTTGATTACTCTAACATATATATATTTCATTTCATTAACGTGACATTAAACTACCATCATCAAGAAAATATACCATATCAAAAACATTCATTGTGTGGTTTCTCAATCATTAAATTATAATATTGTAGTAACAGCTTAGGGTTTATTTCAACTTCATTACCTCACCTTTTTCTACAGTGACCAAGCCAAGAACCTTGCTAAATCAGAACAAACTTATATAAATAGCCTTCAAACAATATTAATGAGCTAAGCAAATTCAGACAATGACCTGGTACACAACTTCTACCTTATTTTCTATCGTTAAATACAAGAGTGAAATGAAGTGGAAAACCAATTGCAATCATACCCCATTAAAAATAAGCCATTTCAACAATTAAAAATTTGGACTATTCTAAGATGACATACCTAAATGGATTACCTGTCAATCACACAACATTTCTGTATATAAGGCCACTGACAGTTCTACCTTTGTAAAGCCTCTTTAATACATAAACCATGATGGTTTGCCAGTAGTTCATTTTCAAGACAACTTAAAATCACATCTACCTCACTGAAATGCTTAGGCCAGCTTTTCATACTCTGATAATATCATTATCATTTCTTAAGTCCCTCTTAAGTAAACTGTCATGATTTGATAACCTCTCATGGCACAAAAGTTTAAGATAAAAGAAAGGGATTTCATGTTCAAGAGTGGGTGGGTTTTAGCTTTATTTTAACATGTGAATTCTGTTACCAAAGTTAAAAAAAACAACTCAGATTTGTGATGGCCATTTTTTTTTTTTGGGGGGGGGGGTCATAATATAATCCTCAATTACCTTCAATTTACACACAATGGGTTTTATTTCCATTCTTAGCCATTAAATTAAAGCACCAAACGATGTAAAAAGTCAACCATAAAATTCCTTTCCTTTTCCTTCTACTTAAATTATAGTGATTGAAATGCAGATAGGTTACAGATAACTATCTTGCACAAGAAGCAGAGTACAGGCATGGGGTATCTTTGTCATTTTCATTACTGAAGAAAAAAAATACATTTTGAATGAGTGGGTCAATAGAAAATTTTTTTCTTTATTTCAAAAGGACAAAAAGCTTTCCATTAATACCTACCTCCCTTCCAGTTGGCACATGTTTTGCTAGTTTCACCTTTGCAAAATTTCCTTTGCCAATGGTTTTAATGAGGCGGTATTTGCCTATATGAGGTTCTTCAGATGTCCTTGTTCTTGTTGATATCCGTGGGTTGGCATTGTCATCTTTCCCCTTAAAGAGATACAATGGGAAAATCAATGCAGACTTAAGTACATCTTCAAGTACATAACTCACTACAATGATGCTCTCCACATGTTGTACAACAAAAGACAAAACTAATACTGAAATGTAATATATCTAATATTTTCAAGTTTTCTGTCTTCAGTACTCATACCTACATTTCAATCTTTTCTTCATTAGCTATAATCAGAATACACCACTCTGAATATATGCTCACTACTAGGAGACCACGCTATAATATTGAGGGCAGAATCAATCAACTAGGACCAGAAACATTTGCTCAATAAGTGGATGGACATGTACCAATCTAAAGTGAATATCTTTCTTTTTTTTTACGTTTGTCAATGTGTTAGGTTGGTGCATCAGAAGTAAGGTAAAGGACAAACATGGAGAAAATAAAAAGTGCATCCCAGGACAGGAACTGCAACAATTCACACTGGCATTAGTTTTCAAGAACCAGCATGCACAGTGAATATTTAAATAAGAAATGTTTTTTAAAGTTGTGGAGACCAATTATTATGACTCGATCTAACACAGAATGTCCAACAATAAAGAAGTGTCAGAATGTCTTCAATGTCAAAATTACTGTTTTAACTGGCATCCCAACTACTGTAAATATAATGAGATGAAAGAATCAGTATGTGCTTGGAGGGGGGGGGTACTTAGAAATATATATCACACTTCTGATTAAAATCTTGTTCTTTTAAATGTCTGATATAGTTTTTTTAATCTAGATGTTTGTCATACTGGTTTATGGATCAGTTATAATCTTATGTCAACTTCACATTATCAACTTCACTGCCAACTTCAACTTCAGCTGTGGTACTATTAATACAAAGTAAGACTTTTGCATGAATAAAATATGTCACGGACATGCAGACAGTAGGGGCATGTCCCTTTTATTTTTATATCTAGACTTAGCATAAGCTGGTAATGGTACCATATACTAAATTTCGTGTGGATGATGCATCCCTAGGGAGTGCCACTTAACTCGAACTTAACCAATGAAATTTTATAAGAACAGGGCCGTTAGTAGACAAACAATTATACCAATTAAGTCAAAAAACAAGTCAGAAGCACGTATATATGTATTTTCAGATAATTGATGAAATATAAATCATGACTCCATTGAAGGAGTTCAGAACTTACATGATCAACAGTGACAGACTCATGTACAGTTTGCAGCAGGGGAGCTCTATTTGTAGACATGGTCAGCAGATTTCAGACAATTCTCCAGGATTGCTGAATGTAAATACTTGGCAGATAACTGCTTTGACAGGGAGCTTCTCAAATGATAAAGTCACAATGAATAATACTGAAGAGAAACCCCGTTCTGACTGTCATAAGTCGTTCTTCCGGGGAGTAAGAGCCAATCATCTGATACCGTCCAGGGTCTCTGCGGCCGATTTCGAGAAAGTACACCGCCTGGATCCCTACTCCTGGTCAACAGTGGTAGATCTGGTGATGAGGTGTCACCATCTGACCCACAATAAAACTGATTGTCCGGTTTTATGACCACATAATCGGTAAAGTACATAGATTTGCAAAAACTCTCAATCCAAGATGGCGGCTTTCTTCTTCCACGCCAAGATAGCGTGCCGTGTGCAAAACGGGCACCTGATTGGTCTATAGCAAAAGAATGACGTCATGGGCACAACCCAAACACAATCATGACTGTTGCGACAGCGCAGTGTTTTTATTCAGAAAGAAACTCCAAAAATTCTCTAAAGCAATTGGCGAAGCCACACCAGTACCCTACATTGTTGGGATGGATTATGAAAACATTTCGTAATATGGGTTTGAAATATTCAAACACATTTCTGTTCCGTCTTTTTGTTTTATTCACATTTTATTTGCAGATTTTTTTTTCATTTTTTTATTTTATATTTTTGTACAAGGGGTTCTATTGCCTAAGAAGTAGGGGCCTACTTTCAAATTCTCAATTGGCATCGTTTTTCATATGTTTCATTGGCAAATTTTTATTTTTGTACACTAGCAAGACCAAGCCATGCTGCTTATTGGTACTAGCAGACTTGGTCAAATAAATCGTTTTATACGTCCAGGTCACCACGGCACAGCTGCACAGAGGTCTACACACTGAGTAGATAGTTCTTTTATCACTTTCAACAAAGCATCAGCCGAAGGATAGCTTTTATACCGAAGCAAATTCGATTGTTTAGACAAATCTTGCCTACATATGCGAGTAACGCAAAACTATGGTGCATCGTGAAGATAGAAGCACGTAGAGGTAATGCATTAGTAAAGACCATATCCAGAGGGTCTAAATATAAGTTTGTGTCTACTTATTTGAATTAAATGAAATACATGTTGGAAGTAATGATGGGGACAATTGGTTCCTTTCATCTAATAAACAATGCTTTTGTTGCGTTGAAAATGACCAACAGAATGCCATATAATGTCATATAAATGTTGAGTTCAACCAAATCAAAATGCATTTGACACTGCTATTATATGATAAGATAGTGTGTCCATGACTTATCAAATTCAGTCAAAACTGAATGAGCCAGGTTGAGGCATAACCCAAAAAAGGGAGTATAAATACTTATTAAACACATCTGAAAACTGCATAAACCGGGATAAATATAGGAGCAAAAGTGGAAGATCGAATCTGCTGTTTCTAGATCAAGAGAGGACGAATATAATTATATATTAATATTTCTTTAATCATTAGATAATCTGTTTTTTATTTTCAATGTCATTGTTATTTTTAAATATCTTATTATAAATTATTGCCCTTGAGAAACATGCCATCTTATGGTAACAAATAGGCTAATGGGGCTGGGGTATACATGTACACTTGTCACAACAATAAAACGATATTCACTGCCAGTGCCATAGACTGAGAAAAAATGCTTAAGAGCCAGTTGTTCATGCTGTTAAAGGCCTGCAATTTCATGCAAACAGGAGGTTTTTGGTACTCATTTGGCTGCAAGCTAAAAGAAAAGCAAGGAACTTCTGCTTCACTGGGAGAAGAGATCGACTAAACATCCATAAGTATTTTTAAGACATATCTGTCGGCTTTCTCTCTCCCCCCCCCCCCCCCTCCTTACAGTCTTGGGGTCAATTGGCAGTGTGTTAGGTGAGAATGTAGGGGAAAATTAGAAAACGAAGTATTCACCAAGTTTGAAAACTGAAAAAAAAATGCCATCAGATGTCTGGTTTTCAAATTAAATTATATTGTTGGATAAAGATCCGTGTGACTCCCTGATAATGCCTGACTTAGTTAGTACTATGTCTGGTTAGGTACGTGTTTTTTTACCCCAGGTAACTTGCGTCTAAACACATTTTCGCTCTGTGAATGCAGAACAAGTTTAGAACCAAGTTGTGCAGAAAGCTGCCATTATTTACAAGCCTAATCTTTCGCAAACCTATGAAAAGCACGACGATAAATTCAACACTGCTTCTTTTATCACAAGTAATCATGAATTATATAAAATGACTAATTTGGTAAGTTGACATTTACTACGATGCATCTAGATTTACGAGACTGAGCAATTTTAACGAGAAGTATCACTATGAATAGTCTATTCGGTCTTCTATGTATTGAGATCATACAAAAAGTGGGTATTTATGTAACGCTGAGGTAGAAGTATGCCTACATATTATTTCAATACTAACTCAATCACGGGGAAATACGAGCTTTCCTTGGTATGATAGAGAGACACTATTTATACTTTATGTTTACATTCGGTGTACCGTTACATTCTCAACAAGATTATTGTTAATTATTTTAATTTAGATAAGTTTTGCCCGCGTCTGTCTAGCAAAGCAAAAAGTCAGACATGCAGGCTATTTTATTTACTTATAATCATGCCCAAGAGTCCTTGTTGAATGGCGGTTTAAAGTTCTATGAAACCGGCGAGTTCACATCAAATCCAATCCACATTTCTTAAAACGTTTAAGATATAATTGACTTTGAATTTAGTTATTGTGCAAGGCTGGTTTCTATTTTTTTCCGCAAATATTTTCGTCTAGCTATTAGATGCATTGTTGAAAAGGGGATACAGGGGCGTACTACCTTTCACATTTGTGAATGAGTTCCAATTGAGTAATGTCAACAGCATAACCCTATGGTTGATACAAGGTGGCCAGGGTTGTGGAGGGAATATAATTTGGGCCAAACTACATTGTAATAGCTTGGAATGTCTGCTCCTACATGTATCCCCCCCCCAATACACACAGACACACAGACAAGAAAAAAGAATGAAGGGCATGCTGAAACTGCCCCTGTAGCCGCCAATTTAACTGGTTACAAAAGAAACGGTTTTTGATTATTCCAGGAAGTTGATTCATAAAAACTAAAATGACATTGTTGATAATATTCTAATATCCATTTGAAATCCCAAAATCATGTTACACACAAAAATCTAATCAAACTATAAATGACTTGCGGCGAGACATATAGTGGTCGCCAATATGGAAGAAATAACATATATTTTTCTTACAATTCACCTTACTATTAGATGTCTTTCAAAGAAAATCCATCGTTATTATTATTATATAGTAAATAATTTTTAAGTTGTTGGCCTTATCAAGATCTGTACATGTGGTGCGTCTATCACCTTCGCATAAATTTTTGGTAACAGAACCACCATTTGGAACCCCATGAAGGGAAAAGGCGAAAGGTCGCGCTTCTGCCCCCCTACTCCCCAACCTGATGCAATTCATATGCTGAAAGCGGCAAGTAAGCGGAATAGACACGCCAGAGGAACAACGGGAAAGGAGAACCGAAAACGGTGGGACTGCTTAGGTAGGATAAAACTTTTATTTTACCATATACAGCAAATAAGAAAGACCTTCAAAAGTAGCATATGTTTTTAAGTCCCCATGCCATTCTTAAGACGCCTGAGTAAAGGTGTGGGAAATAATTCGGCAAACGAAGCTTTTCAATGCTTTCTTAGACTTCTTAAAGTACAGACAATGGTTTACACGTTATGTAGTGGGAACAGCGGGACCTACATAAAAACCACATCTTCCGTATGGTTGCCATTTTCGTTAAGAAACCACGAAACAAGTTTACATCCCACCCTATGGACTCTATAGATCCTAGGGAGATGTCGAAAACAAAGGCCTTTTTTTACAGAAAGAGAAAATGCTACATCTTTAACGTGAAAAAGACTGAAATACTAACCTTTTGATAAACAAACAGAAAATTTTAAGCGTTTCGTACATGTATGTGTTTATATTTTAAGCGATTTTTACCGGTCAAGTTGGTTTTGAGAACGGTAGTTAGGTCGATAAGAAAGAAAAAAAGCGTCGGGCTGATTGTTTGCAATATTAATGCCACACAGTCGAACCCTAAAAGAAGACAGAATTAGAGTAAAACGGTTTGCTAGATTAGTATATATGACTACCCTGACTGAGTCAAGTGGAAGCTAAATTCACGTACAGACGGGTTTTCTCTCTTTTCTAGCCAATTTCTACAAATACGCCGGAACCCACCAATACCGTTTAGGTTTCAGAAGCTCACATAAGTCCGTGTCACTGTCTACTAACTTCATTCCACTTTAACACCGCAGGGACCCCAGCCTTCGTTGCCGCTACGTCTGCGTTGCAATCAATGCCAGGTGGGCTTCAATAGAAAGGAAACAATTACTTGCACCAGACATGTTGTGTTAATTCCCTAAAACTCTAACTGCCTGAATATGTTTTCAATTGTAATTTAAACACATGTCACGTTGATCTCTTCTTTTTGGTTTGTCTCTATAATTCGCCCTTTGTTCCACCTAAAAGTCAAACAAAAATTAAGTACTAGGTTAATATGCAGTTTGTATTGTAAGCTATCTTTTATAAATCTTATTCTGCTTTGGCATCCTATTTCCAAACTCTAAAAATGGTGTTAGATAGGGCCTTCTCCAAATCAAAGCAAACTGTTACAAAATGACCGTATGAAAATAGAAAAAATGCAAGAAAAAATCCCGTGCAATTCATATTTTAAACTTATCCATTGTGCTTTTTAGTTATAATTTATTTATGCACATCGTTTGTTTCCTTCAAGATCGTAGGTTTTTTCTCCTTATTAAATGATATATGTGTTTGTCTCATTATCCCTGTATCAACGATTTCCCAAACTGGAATTTAATGTACATGTACATTGTCCAATACGTCATTGTGAGATAAAATGCCTCGCATGTGCAGTAACAATCACGACTTAAATACCACTATAGTGTTTTCAGTAAGAGAGCGAGAGAAAGAAAACCAAGAAGAGACGCCCGGAAGAAACGTCACAATAGAAAGTGTCAGTGCGGTTCACTAATTACTGAACCCTTGTAATTACCTAAAAAATTTACCATAGAATCGTTTTTCTTTTCTTTACAGCGTTACCTCACAAACTTCAATAGAAAATGCCTGCCGTATTGCCTCAAGTTTCCTTCCTGCTTGTGCTTTTGACCGCGTTTCCTCTCGCTGATGGAAAATGTAAGTGCACAGAAAATCTAAACCATGCAAGGAATTTTATACACCATATTTGATGTCTGTAAAATTGATTAGAACAAAAGCAGCATAAAACAACAATAGTCACACCACGTTGTAATATTGTTGTTCGTTATGTTTAGCTTTTGACTAATATTAATTTGCAAAACTTTACATTAAAACAATCGGAACGTCTTATAACGGCATGCATACCTGCCACTTGCAGTGATAAACATGGTGTGTATATATATATATATATATATATATATATATATATATATATATATATATATATATATATAAAGTGAATAAATTGGATGCAGAAAAGTTTTGTGTTTAGAGGTTTTATTTTTTACACTTATTTAGCCAACTTAGTTTTATATTTTACACTTATTTAGCCAACTGCTGGAGCAGGAGGGAGGGTATGCAAAAGAAAGAAACAGTTAAGCAAGTACGTTTTACGTCTTTAAGAAAGCCATTGCTTGTAATCGTATTCGTGCAAGTAAACCGTATGCAATAACATTGATTTAACCTTTATTTTACCTTATGTGAAAAAAGTTTATTTTACTCAAAATGAAACTCACTGAAATATACATAAACGAAGATCGCACACTTGAGCCTCCTGTACCGTCTCTTAACATGTATTTAAGCAAATTATCTGCTCCTAGATCTCATCACTTCAATATGTGATACTCATTCTGCGTGAAAACCATCCTCATGGAACTATAAAGCCCTCTCCTCTTAGCCCGTAGGCAATGGGACTGGGTCGAGTGAACAACCCTTTTGACTGGGAAAACGCATGCTCTGTGTAACAATTGATCTATTTTATATGTCAATGTGGCAAAAAAGCTCCATTTTATTTACATAAAGAGCCCCCCACCCCTTTGAAATAGCTGACTATAGACCTGTGACCCCAACCCTCCCTGTATAAACGTAAATTGGCCAGTGTCTAGACCGACCAGGATACGAACTCCAAACTGTGTCAGGAAAGATTGAACGTCTTTTGTGGCAAGCAACAGCATCGTTATGCATGACTTTTATATGAAAAATCATAAAACATCGACGTTTTTTCAAACACACACACAAAAAAAAACAATGGTAAAGTAAGAATGTGCCCAATTACGTTTGGTTTTGCTGCGTTAGGTGAATTTATTTAGTTTTGTTCTTAATTTTCCAATTAAGAGAAACAGCTGTACCGTTTTTAGTTACACTGACAGCATCAAAAATTTACTTTCCCATAAACAGTTTACAGTCAATCACGTCTGCTATGTAACGTGTTTGTTGCAGTCAAACTTAGATTCTGTGACACAAAATTTTTTATAGAAATAACTAAAAATAATTATACATACAAAATTTTTTGTTACAAAATCTTGAAAGCTAAGAAAAAAAAGGAAAGAAAAAAGAAAACGTAAACGATCGCTAGGTACCGCCCCTTCCGCTTTACGTATAAAGATCTAACCTAACATAGGTCAGTGCATCATTACGCTTTTCACACCCCTCTCTTTCTCTCTTACTACGGCTTAGATAATTTTGGTTGTTTTGACGTATCATGCACCTTAAAATGAAGCTGTTTTGAATCTTTGTTTAACACGAATTCCTGCATAGCTGGGTACTCTTGTACAGTCTGGTGTCGTCTGTTATAGCTTAGATTGTCCCTCTTTTTCATATTTTATCTAGTATCCGGAAGAAAAAAAGGGAAAAGAAAGCAAGATCACAAAGCGTCCTCTAGCGCAAAATGTTTACCAGACATCATTGTTTCAATCTTGTACAACTTACAAGTTTACTTGATGTCGTGTTGGCATAATTGCTCAGTGTTTAAAAGTTCTAATCTTAGAAATGTGAAGGTGGAACAGCTAAAAATTTCTGTGTAACCTGTGATGATAGAGAGTAAGGTTAAAACAACAACTGATCCTTTGAATCGTCTGCAGACATGAAAGCAAGCATTTCGCACACCCCTCCTAGACCAACGCCATAGTTAAGGACCACTTCACTATGACACAAGTTGCACAATTCAATTTTTGAGGTAGTTAGAGAAACTTTATCTTCTGCAAACAGACGCTGCGGCTTGTTCTTTTAACCCTTGAATTTGAAGCAGATGTGATCTCTCTGAAGAAATTAAAAAGTCATTTCCCTTGCGTCTCAGGTGTGCTTACATCAGCTCTAACAGGAACTCATTCTTATAGAATTGCACACTTTTTCTGCTTGATATGTCACCAGCATTTTACTTTTCACGCAAAAGGAAAAAAACTAAATTTTGCCGCCGCCAAAATCGTTGACCGAAACTGGTTAGGTAATATTATATGGACCTGTGCACTAGGTCTACGTATAACGTACAATTGGGCGAAGTAGTTCAAAGTCTCTAGTGACATAATAAAACATTGTACTTTTAAAGAAAGCTTTCCACTAACCAGAGGTTGTACATGCAGCAGCGCAATTTGTAACCTACATCAGACTTACTGCGGAAACTTGTCTTCCACTCGAATTATCATGTTTCGTTTAGCGGAAAGAATTTAAATCCATTCTAGACATAGTCAATGCCACTGAAAATTAACGTAAAAAATACATTTTGGAAGACTATCAACGAAGGCAGCAAAGAATTTCATAGCATGCCAATTCAGGATGATCTAGAGTACGATGACAGATGAATGTGGTGATATTTTTGCGCAAAATACTTATCTAAGGCGCCGTACTTGTAATATACATAAATAATGTGTGTGTGTGTGTGTGTGTGTGTGTGTGTGTGTGTGAGAGAGAGAGAGAGAGAGAGAGAGAGAGATGAGCTTTTATTCCAAAAGTTACGTTCCTTTAAAATAATGAAATCAATACCCTTATTCAAAAGTTGCATTGAGACTCGAGGTGAAAATGTATGGAATGCATGTAACCAATCTAACAGCTTAAGCGGCGCGAAGAAAAAAGTGAAACTAGAAACCCAGATTTATTGGGTGCTTTGGAGTTCAGAACTACATGGGTTGGTGGTTTTAAGAAACAAAAGACTGTTGAGGACGCTAAAAGGAACAGTTAAAAGTGAATTTTATCGTTATTTGGAAACCTTTTGTTCATTTTTTTTGTCAAAATCTAGTATACCTAGTACATAACAGTTCACATTCATTAAAAAAATTGTCTCTGAATGCGTTTTCTAAATCAGCGTTTACATTTCGTTCGGTCCAAACAAAATCCATTGGCACCTCTCACCAATCTGAAAATATTTTAAATAAAGCATACTTAGACCATACTATGCCGATCAATCTCAACACTTGTTTTAATTGAAATTATATTTTTAATAAATGCTCCTTGTTTGGACAACAATTTAAAACGTGAAAATGATTCGAAAAGACGATTGATCAAAAGGCTAAGCATGTTCACAACACTTCAGTTTACTTCTTTTTTTTTTTTTTCTTTCTTGGCAGAAGTTCACACGCACGTTCCCCCTTTATCACGCCTGCTAATTTCGAAATGAAAACAATAATATTTGTGCGCCGTTGAAGGACCATTTAGCCGTAGGTCCTTGCATCTGCGCTCTGTTATGGACTCCCCATGTGAAGCATGCAGAATGTTTGCTTTTCGTTTAATTTTACAACACTACCTCCATTTCATCCCGGGATTTGCCACCCTGGGGTATCTGTAGAGGGTTCATTATTAGTCTCTATTGATCTACGGGTCACCACATTTTGAATAGCTCTCGAAGTTTACATAAGATTGCATTACATGACAACTCAGTTTGGTGTGTTCAAACGACAACATGAATTTGATCTATAAGTGTTGATTTTTTGTTGTATTGATACTTAGGTCTCTATCGATAGAGATGCAATGTTGAGTTTTTTTTTTTTTTTTTTTTTTTTTTCTAGACGATCAATTTTGGCTATCAACGGAGCTGGTGTACGACAAGAGGTGTGGTCACTACGACCCCAACCTGTATGTGTGCTGCAAGGGTGGCCTTAAGTACAGCGCCGGAGTACTAGGCTGCTGCGGCAAGATGATCTACAGCAGAGAAACCCATACATGTTGCTATGGAAAACTCCACGTTGGTGCCAACATGACCTGTTGCGGACATCGCCCCTACTACAAGGAACACCAGACCTGCTGCGCCGGTATTGTGCGCCATGGGCGCAATTATTCGTGCTGCGGCAGCAGAGCCTTCCATCCGCACTACTACACTTGTTGCCAAGGTGTCCTCTGGTATACAAGACAAGATTACATGTGCTGTGGAAAGAAAGCTTACAATCCATGGGTTTTCTCTTGCTGCAAAAATCGCATCCTGTTTGGCATGTACAGCAACTGCTAAATAACCAACCCGACGTGAAGCGCAGTTGCCACAATATTCACCCTTTTTATTCCTATTTATTCATTGGACTTGCCCAAAAACAATAACTGTTTAACACGCAGACTTGCCTCAAGTTTTTACGCTATACATTTATATATTGTTGTATTTTACACATGGTATTTTTGTTATTATTTGGACCTTACACGTTTGCATTTATACACACAATATTGATCAGGTAACGAAAACCTCCGACGACTTGCGTCGTCCATATGTGATCAATACTACTCGATAAACGGTATCATTATACCAACGTGATATTATCTACCAGTATTATTACTTGGAACAATGCCGTTTTCTGGATATATATTCTTCTATAAAGCACAGCTTTGATTCACTATCAATTTGTCATTTAACAAGTATTGAAATAAAGGTCAAATGTTTTCTGTGGCGTTTACATTTTTTTTAATTATGACGGTTTGGTCTCTCTTTAGTTTTATCTTCTTACAAGGGCCCTAAGTCTCAATGACTGCTTTTGGAAGTAATCAACCTTCAACATTATGGTCTTCCTGGCATTAGCTATTTTTGCCGATCTTAACAGCTTATGATCACAATTATCTTTCCCGCACTGATTATAAACATATTATAAATAATAACCCATAACTTGATTTGCCTTATTTATCAATTAACATGCAGAGTGAAATTGAGAATCGTGAGAATTCAATTTCAAATTATTACATAAAAGCTTAGAGTGCAATTTTTAGAAGATTCGGGTGAATTTTACTAATGTTCCAAGTCATGAAGCTGTGAATTTTTTATGCATTCTAAACACTCCACCTCCCCCCACCCTTCTGTGGTCCATGGACTACAATACCTGATACTTGGAAATTTAAAAGTAAAGAACTGTAATGTTTAAAAATATTTATTCTACTTCATGAGAAAATGACTTTTTACATGAAATGATGATGCTGATGAAAATAAATAAATAAACAAAAATGAAGAAAATAAATGAAGACCCTTAGATATTACGTGGTCTACAGAGAGCTCCTAGTGTAAGTATATTTTTTATAAATGTTTGCATTAACTTCCTACAAATCTCCAGTAAATTGTTTGAATGGATTTTACAAATTGACTGAATATTTAAATTTCAAAACAAGATATGGAACTGGTACTGAAAATCTTCAATCAGACTAGACATGCTGTTTATGTGAAAAATTGGATTCATTTACATATATTCATTTTTAAAATGGGTGTAAATCATTTAAAATACTATAATTTTTAGTCTCGGTGTCTGAAATTGACATAAAAAATTGAATGGTTTATCTATCATAATATCTGTCAATATTTAATAAAAAGTAGAATAACAAGTGAGAATACAATGATTTTGAGCAAAATAATGATAGTGACCAAAGTAATATAAAACTTTCACTACTACTTCATCTCAAAAATAAATAAATAAATAAATAAATAATTTAAGTCAAATCAAAAATAAATAAATAAATAAACAAAATTAAATAATTAAAATAATAAAAATAAATAAATAAAATAAACTAATCCATGTCTACTATTCATGCTACAAGTACACAGACCAACATTCTTGTATTGAACGCGTTCCCTACATGATGTTATTTAGAAAATGTCATATAAATTATACAAAGTAGAAATACCCAATTTCCATATCTAATACGGAACATGCCGTATTGTATATTTCCCTTTTTGTAATTGTGCTATGTACAGCTTGGACTTGTTTCCATCTGACCGCTTCACCCAAACTTCTCCTGTATTAATGGCTGTGACTGTGGCACTTGAAGACAAAACAACACAATTATCTATTTTAGTTGCATCACAAAATGACCATCTATAAGTATTGACAAAGATAGACCTTGTGAGATTTCCTAAGAAAGAAAAGAAATACAAAAAATACACTACAAAACAATTGATTCTGACTTCTTTACAAAATCAACTATTACATTAATTATGGAATTATCCCATGAGGATATTACATAAAAAAGTAAAAATTTAACTTTCTCAAAATGTCACTTACTGTACAGGAGAATCCTCTTTATTGTCTATGATGATATGGTGACCCTTGTTGTACCACTCCCCTTCATAAAACAGCTTCCCATCATCAAACCTTGCATTGAATGGGTGGTTCTCCTTTTTAAGTATATCTAAAAGCAATTAAGCAATTGTCATTTGAATGGCAATTCACCACTATAGTTTCTTAAATCTATTTCTGGGATCTTTTGGCCCATAGCCTTAATTACTGGCAATTACCTACAAATCCATATCAAAATAAAGAAATTGAAACATTGCACCACTTTATGTAATAAACATACTGAAACACAACCACCAAAACTGTTACAAATCCAAATGAACCAGATATTCTGTACATAAAACAAAAAGTTAAAATTATAACATTCAAAGTATAACATTCAACTTACGTTCTGCTTTCCTTTTCTGGGATTGTTGTTTTAAAGCCTGCAAAAGGACAGACAAAAGAACAAATATTACACCAAATACTTCAAACTGCTTAAACATAAATCTTACAGCCATACTTGTAGTTGAAGTGAAAAACTGTAATTTTCTAACCAACTAAATCCCTCTTGCACACACAGTTTGTCATTGCAACACTTAAGTAAAATTATATCACATAACAGTAAACTTTTGAAATGTGCTTAAGTATCCAACAGTAAGTGATAAATATATATTCATTCGTAAAGTTGGTATTTCTCCTCACCTTTTTTATAGCCGTCCAATCCTCGATTATATCCATATCCTTTAACATATAGACAATATATGGACGTAGATAAATTAAGGTAAAATGGTATTCATTCTCTTTAGTACTTATTCTCATTTTTAATATGAAAAATGATTGTTACTAGAAACTTTTCTAAATCAACACTCAGACCGCTATTCACTGTATAGAGAATCCACAGCAAAAGGATATCAGACACAGTAATAGGCTTCCGTCTTCTATCTGGATTGTGTGGGTCTACTTTTCGTTTGTTCCTTTTTAAGTTCTGAGATTCATTCCACAGATCTAGAAAATAATTTACAGAGGTTAAAAAAATTTGGAAAACATACACACATTTTACAAAAGCTAGTTTCACCCAATCATGTCTATTTTACTTAGCCTGCCTTTCAACCATACAGCACCTGCTAGCAAATTTCAAGTAAAACAAAAATATGGCACTTAAAGTTAAGTATAGTCTGGTTCTTACATACAGTCCAGTGATTTACAAGAAATGACCAGACACAGGTAATCAAAAAAATATAAAGACACTGTAACCATTACAAAGAATTTCAGCAATATCACCTCCATACTTATTAGTTTCGTAAGGGCACTTACCAGAGGAAATGTCTATGTTATGTCGATCCTCTTCCAGTCTTCTAATTTTTTCCTCTAATTCAGCCTTTACAGTATCATATAAAATTATTTTTTCACTCTACAATAGAAAGAACAAAAATATTTTTATTTTATTTTATTAAAATATTCTTTACTGGAAATAAAAACTGCAATTTTGTCAAATGCATCCAAATATTACTTCAAGGTTCTGAGTAAATGCAGGGGTACAATGTTTTACTTAAAATAAACAGACAAAAAACAACCAAAAGGAATAACGAATTAATAAAACATAGCTATTTTTAATTATTTAAAATGCATGTTTTTGCATGGATAATCCAATGAACTAGAGAATATGAATCCAAAGCTATATTACAAATGCAGAAAAATGCAGAAGAACACTTACCTCAAAATTTTGTTGTGCTGCTTGCATTTCACACTCATATTTATTTCTTATATTTTCGAGTTCTAGTTCTCGCCATATGCCTAAAAAATTATTAATAATGAAAATATAATCATGTTCTACCCAAACCTACAAATCTACAAGTCTCACATATGCATGATATCCATAACAGATAAAAAAAATTATGAAAAATAGTCACACCTGTGATTTATAACTGAATGTTATCATCACCAAGTCTTTCATGGAGGTTGCCATCTTTGCTAAATTCAAAGTGTGCGCCTGGGTGCCGTTACAATCTGACCTTTTTCATGTTTGGCCAGGGTATCACTCTGAGAAGTTTATGAATGCAAACAACTAGGATTCTTATCATCACTGACTCAGAGGTGGACATGTCATGACGATTTATATAAGTTAAAGGGATAATAACTCTTCATTTTGACCAAAAAAGGATTTTCCTAGGGTTAACAACAATTTTCCCATTAGAATAGTTAATGAGTCCGTTATGACAAGCAAAGCAAGTCCCCGTTTTGTAAAAAGTTTTTTTGTAATAACCTCTTAAGATATTATTACAGCGGGTAGCCATCTATGATGGATAGTGGTCTAAGGGCAAGCACAGATTCCAGAATAATTGTGATAACTGCTGTTTTGGTGGTAAAATGGAATTAATTACATTCTCTTTGAGTTGTTTACATTGTATTGTTTGTGAACAAATGTATGTCATATGAACATTTGTTATCCCTTTAAGTAGAAAGAGTAAAGGGTGATCTATCTACCTGCAACTTCAGTACGTATCCTCATGTTTTCCTGTAACTCATCAAGTGGACTTAAATACTCATGTGCAAGCCCTGCATGAACTTCTTCTAGTTTGGCATCAACCTGAGACATACGCTCCCCATGGAGTCTGAAAAAAAAAATTAGAAGTGCACATTCTCACTGATGGAGACTTTTTCGTGTGTGTGTGTGTGTGTGTGTGTGTATGTATGTGTGTGTGTGTAATTATTCACAAACTACAGACATACTTTTACTGTAACGAGTTTTAACATTCTTAACCCTACATGAAAAGAGAAAACCATCTGTTTGAAGTTATTTTATTTTCACTGCCAGTTACTTGTTACTTCCATAGGGATTTAGCATTCTATTAATTTTCTCAGAATTATTAGTTAATTTACAAAATTAAAACAAAAAATAAAGCAACCACAAAAGAATAATGAGAGGTATTCTACATGTAATTCAAAAATAATCTGAAGCTTCCATCACCTTCAGTTCATTCTTTGTACATCTGATGATCTCATGAGTTCTATGAAGCACTTTATGTTGTTTAGGATAATCCAAAAATATATGTCTCAACTAATTATATGTATATAATTGCAATAGGATAAAAATTCTGACTTAAAATAATTCTGACTTATCATCAACTATCTGCATCATGCTTACTGTTCTTTTAAATCTGAAAATTGTTTCTCCAAGTCAAGCATATCATCTAGGCACTCATCTCTTCTTCTTTCACATTCTTCTTCGTCTAGCTCTGTAATATCAGACAAAACTGTTTTTTATTATTCATACTTTAGGATTACATCAAAAACAAGAATTCTGCATGCACAAAGTAAGTAAGTAAAATAATGATGCAATATTTTCCAATCAAGAAGCAAACTACTTTGCAGAACAGAGTGCACTATAAGTTGCATGAGCAATGTGATTATTTAAGGGTTTGTTCCAAGGGTAGGAAAGGATTTCTAACAAATTTTTCGTGAGAAGTCTGTTCCTCGCTGCCATTTCCCCCTCAAGAGCATGTGTATGATTTTACTGCACCCAAACTGGTAGGTAAGCTGATGAACCTAAACTTATAGTCATGGCTCTGTTCACAAGAAACCTAGTTGGCCCTACAGGAGTGTGTAAGTTGAGGAGATGAGAGGTGAGATAGAAATGTGAGAGCATCCGGCATATGCAAACTGGTCATCTTTTTGAGGTCTTTGCTTTCACACTTTAACACAGCAAAAAGGATCAAAAATCATCAACAGGAGTACTTGGTGCCCAAACTTGATCTTTGTCAGATTATTCACAGTTATTTACATGTAGAGTTTTTATGCAGTACAGTAGGACATATGTCAAAAATTTTCGCGTTTTCCAAGCTTATAGGAGAAGGTCTTTATTGCTCTAACTGAAACAAATGAAAGACGTCTATCAAAGAGCGGTCATCAAAACGGCGTCAATAAAATACCATATTTATTATCGACTTCAAATACCCCTGTCTTTATCAAAGCCAAAGGACTGTATAAGAAAGCAACAGAGGTGTCTGACTTATTCACAGCGAACCAACTACCTCTTCATCATATAATTTTAGTCTTTAGGGAGAGCATATTACCAGAAGTAGTCGTACTATCCTCGGCCAGGTAATTAAACCCGACTCACCTGAACTTTCTTCTTCGTCCCCCTCCTCTGAACCAGAACCACTCTCTGATTCGTCATCTTCGCTCTTGTCGCTATCTTGAGATTCTTGCTCCATCTCCTCGTCCTCTGTTTCATTCTTTTCACTTACCGATGGCATTTTGGAGTTTGTTGTCGCGAATGTGTGGGAAATTTCGAAAGCGTATACAATGCAAGACAAACAGACAGAAGACAGTAATGCGCATAACCGGATGGGAAATCCCAGCCTCGTGTTCGGGTTCCTGAGCGGGAAGACCCCTTTCTTTTATCATTATTATTTTCATCACACTATTCTAATCTTATATATTGCAGGGAAATATATTTACTTACACTTTGTTCTTTTTTCAGTTTTCGCAGTACATTATTTGCAATAATACATGATTCAAAGATATATCTAGATCTATCCTTTTTCCAGCCAATTAAAATTTCCCTGAATTGGGAAAATAATTAGCAACTTCGCAGGACATGTAGACATAAAGTATAACTTTGGGATATTTTCAAATGCGAATAGTACACATTGGAAAAGCTTTAATTTGTGTTAAACATATTCCCAAACGTGTTTATATTCTGGTTGACGCAGTAACTAGTGCTACACTTTTCGGTTGCCAGACCAACGCCAAACTATAGGCCTACCCTAAGAATTACGAGCTTCGTTTATTTCCTTTTCCTTCGTGACACTTCACAAAACCTAATTCAAGCTTCACAATTCCAGTAAATGAGAAAGTCTGAATGTTTATTATTGAACTCTACGTTAAGCGGGCAACTACTTCATTATCTTTAAAAATTTGAACGACCAGACAAAAACTCTCGCTGGTCTTTGTCTTTGTTTTTATTACAGTTCGACGGTATATTTCTAGAATTTAACATTGTTAGAAAAAAATTCTGTGAGATATAAATTAATACATATAATTTGAAAAAAGGGTATCGCATTATGACGTCACTAACATTTCTCATTGCGACGGGCCATTGCGACACCATAACGACAACACAGAGGCCGCATTTATACATATCTGTAAGAGAGGGCGTTTGTATGTGGTTAAGAAAACGAGATGGGAAAACATGTTCACTTCGTCCATAATGATGAAATCTGGTAAGTTCAAGGCCTACATTCGATCTGAAATCGAATATCAAAACAGAAAAATAAACAGCTATAGCAAAAAATAAGCAACGTGAACGAGTTTTTCATCGGATATTTTTCTTGTAAACAGACTATTGTATTTATGATCTCGAATATCATTTACATTTTTCTTTATCATGATCAGCATTCAACTATATATCATCTGAATTGTAATTGGAACATTGATCTTTTCCTATTTCCCATGGGTTTAAAAGTCATTTGGATGGGATCAATATTATTTTATTTTAATTATCATTATAACAAACTAAGATAGAGAAATATTACAAAACGTCAGTAAATTTAAAGTGAACAAGAGCGTGACTCACACTTACGATTTTTATTCAAGGAAAGACCATGTGCACAGAGAAATGCAGTCCTTTATTAAGAAATGGCCTGAAAGCTGGGGATTTCTGAAAACGGAATACACCAGGGTACGTTTTGTTGGAGATCTTGAAAAGATAAGCGCCTTAATCCAACGGCATTGCGGATTTGATACATAACTAAATATAATCAGATATTGAAGAAAATTTAGTTCTTACTTTCTTGATTAGCCTACTCCGTTTTTCATTTTTCATAACCACATTTAGTACGCCAAATTCACACGTCGCAGGACTGAGGTTTTTAAATCATTAAAACACATAAATGCCGTCCTAAGTATGAAACAATGCCGAAGTACAGGACAGCTATTGAAAATGCGATTAGACTTTTATTCCAATTTTCATTTTGATTGGTGTCCATGCTTTCATATAAAGATCGTTTAGGTAACAACATCGCAAATCCTGATCGAATTCTTAGAGCAAATTTGCTGTCGGTCGCGTTGAAAATATATCTCAAAAGGAAAAAGAGAAAAAAACATCGTCTTCGACTCTTTCCAATTAATTTGTGCTGGCATGACTATTTTTTCTTTTCATAGGTACCGCGAGTAGGTGACAGTGCAAGTTTTCTGCTCTGTGAACTGAATGTTGCAAAAAAGTGCATCTTATATTAAACAGAAACGGAAAACGAAATGTGACTCAACCAATATATACATATATTTGTTTTAATGAATCTTATCTAAGCATTAAAATGTTTTCCTTTTTCATTTAGATGAATCGCATATTGGTCGGCAAGCGAGGAACACCTTCACCAACGCCTCCTACATCAGATCGTTCTTTATTACTACAGAAGCCACAAAAACTCTTGCGCCTCCCACCCATTCAAGGTGCCAATTTGCTGAAAGGGATTAAACCCGGATTCCCTGTGACAACAGCACAAGAAGTTGGATGGAAATCCACAAAGAAGGATTGTCTACTAGAGAAATATGGTCGCCATGCTCGTGGCCAGACAGGAATTAGAAAATTATTTAATTGGCCACGAGAGGGACTCGAATGATTTACACATGAAAATAAAACTCACAAATAGAAGGAATTGTTATAATGTCATGTTTAAAAGTAAACAGGTATTTGTAAAAGTAAAATTATATGAATGAAAATATAAACAAACTTTTGGGTTTTCCGAAAAAAAGTAATGCATATGACATTGTTAGCTTAAAATGTGTTATGTAATAAAGGTATTGAATATAAAAATCTGCAAAAGTGGAACTCCATAAAAAGTTTGTATAAATATACATCTCATTTTATTATTTTAACAATAGGTTATTTTTCACTTCTGATCAATAGCGCATCATAGCAGGGGGGTATATCAAAACTGATAAACAATAATTACACTTTAGTGTATTTCAATATTTATTCAAATATTTGCACGATTTGCAACTGGCGCCAATGAAAATGTCAGATTAGTATTTAATCTCATTATTTTCTTAATACCAGAAGAACAAAAGAAAATGCAAAATAAAATATTTCAAGAACATTCTGCAAAACTGAAAATTACACTATCTCTTCCTATAATAATACACCAGACTGTCAGCAAATGGCCTTTGATAGCTTTTATCTCAGTGAAACCAAACAGTGACTATAGCGCCAAATGTTTTCATCTCAAGTAACCAATCAGCACCAATTACCAATTTGCAGTTACACCACAGACAAAGTCAGTATTAAAACTAACATTCATACAGCTTTGTTTTAAGTGTCTCAACCATAAGATCACTACATTCTGAATATCTTAAATCATGGAATATGGAGAAACAAAATTATCTGATTGGGTGGTCAACCAATCACTTACCATGGCTTGTTTAAGGTTAATCTTTAACATGTTTTCTGCCAGTTCACCATTTCATACTCTATGACAATGAGTTGGCACAAACTGAGATTTTCTCTTAAAAGAAGAGCAAAGTTAGCTGAGATGTGGTGTACTTCATAACCCAAATCCACTCCAAAAACTACCTGAATGCAAAACATGCCCATAATGCCTTTTTGCAAACAAGGTTTATTATTTGGGCATCAGCAATTGTTTTATTTTTTTAATGCTTCCTGCATAATGAAGAAATAAATGCTCCGTTTAACTTTCAGGTAAGTCTTCTTCTTCATCTTCTTCCTCTGTGGTTTCCTCTTCACTATCCTCATGGTTTAAGTTCATGCGATTCAGATTGACAGTTATTTCAGGATTCAATTCATTCTCAGAATCATCATCACTTGGAGGCAAAAGCTCACTTGGAATGAAATCATCTTTATTTTTCTCCTGCTCATCAAACTCTGGTGGCCTGAAAATTCAGAAGAGAAATTTTACTTATGATTGATTAAAATCCTTACCATTGTGGAAGTACTCCCCACTTTCTATTTTACTCAACTGGTAACTTCACTTTGACATTAGGGAATTTTTAACTTACATATAAACAGTCCTGTGGCACTTTTGAAAACATTGTTCTAAAGGAGTTCTATGAAATTGAAAAATAAAATAAATAAACATATGAAAAAGAAAAATCACAATCAAAGCACACATACCATAACCTTTCATCCTTTATGTACTTTATCTGATCCTTGAACAGGATTGCCTGGATTTCAGCTTTCACCTTGTCTCCTTCCTCTATTGGCTCAATCAGTACAAAATCACCTAAAGCAGATATAAGTACAAAATTGGTAGTATTCTGCATATATAACATATGCTCCAGTTCTTAATGTTGTTAGGCAACTGATGTATGTGCACTGCTAATATTTTGTTGAATAATGTGCTTTTTGGTGACCCATCAACAGGAGTTAGTGAATACTATTTGATATCACTGATAGTATTCTTACCTCTTTTTATCCATACATTTTTGCGAAACTTTGTTGGCATGCTGACAAGAAACTGTTCACCATGTGGAGTTTCTACTTCATGAAGGTTATTACCACGACCAGCAACCACCTATAAACATTAAAAACTTTTAATTTAATTCAATTACAAAAATCGAATAAAATTTTCTGTGGCACTCAATGTGCCTACAAAAATGTTAACCACTAATCAGGTAAAATTATTTATTTCACAATTGTGCTAGGCCTTACACTCCTACAAACTGGATTACAAAGCTAGCTACCAACCATGCTCAGTAAAGATGGCATGTGAGACTGACTGAGAAGCATACTTTACAATAATGAGACCTGCCAATCTAGACAAACAATTTTAGGAATGACCACAAGCCTCTTCTAACTGAAGAAAATTCACAAAAATTTATTAACCTGGATCAATGATATAATTATTAATTACCTACTAGTGTTAAAGATACATACAAAGTCAATTTTTTGTCATAAAAACCAACCAAATGCCAGCATATAGTTTCAAGTAGTATAACTAAGAGAATTACCAAAAGGCATTGTTTAATTTTGCCCAAAAGTGATGTTTGAACAGATTTTTCCGCTAGCATTCTATGCTGTATGACAATGGGGCAGAAAAGTAGGTCACAAAAGTAGGTTAAATTGACAACCAAAAATTTAAAGAAAGGAGCACTCTAAAGCTCTTTTATGGCTGATCGGGCTATTTCTTCAGTTTATCCCTTGGCATGTCGAATTTATTAGTCGTATAAGAAACTAGTAGAAGTGGTTTACACGTGTTACTGGGAATCCACGCTCCACCGATGCTCAGTTTGTATGTACCTTTAACATTTTTCACTTTTGTATCACTGCATTTTCTTGGGATTGAACATTTTCTGTATTAACTCAGTCCAACATTGTTTTTTTTTTCGTTCATCAATAGCACAATTTGGGTAGACAGTATTTCTCAAAATACATGGATGGATTTCAGACTAGAAAAATTAAAAAGCATTAAATAATTTTAACACACACACACACACATATTCATGTACCACCAACCTTGACAATTTGTTGATCTTTCTGTGGAAGAACATATTCCTCCAGCACTTCCTTTGTCACGTGTTTTCTCTTTGTTGCCTTGGACATTATATTTTTGTCCAATTCTTGGCAATTGTTTCTGGAGAGGAGTCTTTATTTAAGTTACACTATCTATCTACTATCTTCTTATCCAATAATAGTTAGTCGCCGTAGCAAATATCACAGATATAAGTATTTTTAATCACTTACAGGTCTATATGTACAACAATATTCAATAAATATGTCAATATTTTATCACAGTCACCAAGACTAGTCCTCAACTCCCAACTGCCAAGATCATTGAGCAAATTGTCGTAGATATGTTGTAGCAGCTATTCACTGCGACATTCGTTTCCTGAACTTAGAGTGCCATAATTGTAAAAACGACGTATATCATTTAAAGAAACTGGCGACTACTGGGACTGTAAAAGCATATACTTCACTGAATAGAATTACGATTGCACAAACACGAGCCATCTCTCAAACCGGAAGCGGAAAATGCAAAATAAGAAGGTGCGCACTGAATTAAGTATTTTAAGTATTCCACAGCTAACACTAAATAGTAACTGTTGTTAAATCTAAAATGCCTTGATAATAAATACAATATTTTATTTTTTTTGTCAATATGGCTTATTTAAAGATTCATTTAATCCCTGTTATTCACCGCACTTAATTGCTGCGGGATAATTTTTGATACGATCCCGCGCTTCGGGGTGAAAATAATATAAGTCCACAGATCAATCCGATCACCTGGTGCTGACACAATTCGCTCTATTTTTTGCTTATTCAGCATTTCATTCTGAAAACGGTTATAGGTAGGTGATGTGTTTTCAACAATGCTCTTGTAATCATTGTTTTTTATGTGGTCGAGCAAAATATTTTGTGTTTTCTCTAGTTCTATGTTATTACTTAGTACTGTCAGAGACATCTAATAATTCACAAGCAATTTCGGTAACTTCTTACGTAATAACTTTTTACTGTAGTCTGTAACTCCTTTTTATACGTTATGTAAAGTTTAAAGAGTCAGGGTAGGCTTGACTATTCTGATTAAGAAGCCATTGATTAGGAAGTTCATGAAGCCATTGTCTTGGTTTGATACACAAGAGTGTTATCCTCCACATATCGTCAGAATGTACCTGAGCAAGTGACGAGTGAACATTGAATGATTGAAACTGGTTATTGTTGCAATAATAAAAATATTTTACGAATCTGTGCCTAATATTGCTGGTTCAGAGGCAGCAAGGATATGGCATTGGTGTCAGTGTCACTGTAAGCACTGTTTTACTGATACTGCAGAAATGGGGGACAGTTCTGGGTGCCCTTTTCACTTACCGAAATTCTCTTCCACAATACCAATACTGGCAATAGAAAAACTTACAAAAAGAATAAAAATGACTGTTCATAAAGCGATTTTAAATTGTTTTATATATTTAAGAAAAGATAAGTTTTGCTTTCTCAATTGTATATAGTTAAGGCCAGTTGCTGAAATTGGAAGCCGAAGTTTTTCTATAGCCATTGGAATTTTCTACATAAATATTTATTGGGTCATACTAAAATGTGCTATGCAATGCAGCACAGCCCAACACAGAGCAAAACACTAGAAAAAACAGAGTAAAGGAAGCGGCCATTAGCAAGACAATAGTGTTACATAAAAGCAAGAATATTTTACTGTGTAATTAATATTATTGAGGCAACCATTAAAGTACAGTGTATAACTGGGGTGGAAATGAAATGCCTAGAAGTCTATTGTCCGATGTGTGTTAAGGGTTGGGGCAACGGGTACAGATGACAGTCCAAAGCAAAGGAGGGGGGTCACTTGTAGAAATCCACAGAGTAGTTCATAAACTTGTGAAAACNATCTTCTTATCCAATAATAGTTAGTCGCCGTAGCAAATATCACAGATATAAGTATTTTTAATCACTTACAGGTCTATATGTACAACAATATTCAATAAATATGTCAATATTTTATCACAGTCACCAAGACTAGTCCTCAACTCCCAACTGCCAAGATCATTGAGCAAATTGTCGTAGATATGTTGTAGCAGCTATTCACTGCGACATTCGTTTCCTGAACTTAGAGTGCCATAATTGTAAAAACGACGTATATCATTTAAAGAAACTGGCGACTACTGGGACTGTAAAAGCATATACTTCACTGAATAGAATTACGATTGCACAAACACGAGCCATCTCTCAAACCGGAAGCGGAAAATGCAAAATAAGAAGGTGCGCACTGAATTAAGTATTTCAAGTATTCCACAGCTGACACTAAATAGTAACTGTTGTTAAATCTAAAATGCCTTGATAATAAATACAATATTTTATTTTTTTCTCAATATGGCTTATTTAAAGATTCATTTAATCCCTGTTATTCACCGCACTTAATTGCTGCGGGATAATTTTTGATACGATCCCGCGCTTCGGGGTGAAAATAATATAAGTCCACAGATCAATCCGATCACCTGGTGCTGACACAATTCGCTCTATTTTTTGCTTATTCAGCATTTCATTCTGAAAACGGTTATAGGTAGGTGATGTGTTTTCAACAATGCTCTTGTAATCATTGTTTTTTATGTGGTCGAGCAAAATATTTTGTGTTTTCTCTAGTTCTATGTTATTACTTAGTACTGTCAGAGACATCTAATAATTCACAAGCAATTTCGGTAACTTCTTACGTAATAACTTTTTACTGTAGTCTGTAACTCCTTTTTATACGTTATGTAAAGTTTAAAGAGTCAGGGTAGGCTTGACTATTCTGATTAAGAAGCCATTGATTAGGAAGTTCATGAAGCCATTGTCTTGGTTTGATACACAAGAGTGTTATCCTCCACATATCGTCAGAATGTACCTGAGCAAGTGACGAGTGAACATTGAATGATTGAAACTGGTTATTGTTGCAATAATAAAAATATTTTACGAATCTGTGCCTAATATTGCTGGTTCAGAGGCAGCAAGGATATGGCATTGGTGTCAGTGTCACTGTAAGCACTGTTTTACTGATACTGCAGAAATGGGGGACAGTTCTGGGTGCCCTTTTCACTTACCGAAATTCTCTTCCACAATACCAATACTGGCAATAGAAAAACTTACAAAAAGAATAAAAATGACTGTTCATAAAGCGATTTTAAATTGTTTTATATATTTAAGAAAAGATAAGTTTTGCTTTCTCAATTGTATATAGTTAAGGCCAGTTGCTGAAATTGGAAGCCGAAGTTTTTCTATAGCCATTGGAATTTTCTACATAAATATTTATTGGGTCATACTAAAATGTGCTATGCAATGCAGCACAGCCCAACACAGAGCAAAACACTAGAAAAAACAGAGTAAAGGAAGCGGCCATTAGCAAGACAATAGTGTTACATAAAAGCAAGAATATTTTACTGTGTAATTAATATTATTGAGGCAACCATTAAAGTACAGTGTATAACTGGGGTGGAAATGAAATGCCTAGAAGTCTATTGTCCGATGTGTGTTAAGGGTTGGGGCAACGGGTACAGATGACAGTCCAAAGCAAAGGAGGGGGGTCACTTGTAGAAATCCACAGAGTAGTTCATAAACTTGTGAAAACATGTGAGAACAAACAAGATTCAAGATGGCGCAGTACTAGTACATGGTTTTTCTTTTTGGTGACAAGTAAGATGATATTTTAGCAGAGCACGGTATGGTTGAAAGTGATGATGATGTCTAAAGACTGAGGATGGTAATTGGTCTGAATGATTTTTTTTTTAAATTCTGCGGAAATGAAAATGCTGTGGTCAAGGGTGTCCTTTTTCCAGTTATTACACTGTTTCTAATATTTATTTGTGCTCCATATCAGACTAGTTTTTCATGATAAATTGATAAAGTGTGCCACACTTACAATTTTCATAAAATCTTCTAAATTTGCCAAAATCTTATAAAATCTTTGTATACCTATTTCATGTGTTATGGTCAGCTTATTGCTGCTTTTAATGCACATCACTATACAAAAAGAATTATTAATAGACTTCAGATGATCTTCGAAAACTTTGAATTTACCCAGTTAAAGGGATAATAACTCTTTGTTTTGGCCAAAAAATGAATATTCCTGGAGTAAACAACAATTTTTCCATACTTACCAATGGTCAACGAATCCATCTTTACATTCAGAGTTAGTCCCTGGTTTTTTTTCTTAAAAGTTTGGTTTTCTGTTAAAATCTCTTAAGAGATTATAACTGAGTACAGCCATCAATGGAGGTCATGTGATCTGAAGACAAGCTCAGATATCAGAATAATAGCTATAACTGCCGTTTTTGTGGTAAAACAGAATGTATTATATTTCTGTGAGTTGTTCACAATGTTTTTATTGTGAAATATAGATATGATACAAAGAGTTATTATCCCTTTAATATTGATAATGATATTGTTGGAAGCATTAAGATAGTATGTTATTAGTCTAGTTAGGAATTGATTTGAATTAATCAAAATTCGAAAAGTTACATGTCAGATGAAAGTCTGTCATCTTTACTTCTAGAGAGAAGGTCAAAATGTCTAGTACATCTCAAAAGCATCGCAACTTTGTATCCGAACCAATGGGTGATAAAGAAGTTTCAGAGTTAGCTGGTATTGGAGAAGTTTTGGCTGAGAGACTAAAGGACAAGGGATTTGATAAGGTAAGTTTTTCCTTTTTTGATAACAAAATGCTTCCTAGAAAATTGATTTCCAATTGATGGAAGTTTGAAGTTTTTTCCCTAATTATTTATTACCCGTTTTCAGAGTCTTTAACCCTATTAATTACTTTTGGCATTCTAGGTATTTCTTTTTAGGAATTTGTACTAACTAATCCTATTTATAATGACTCTTTCTCAAAATGGATCCCTTGGAAGTATCAGATGACCAGAGCAGGGTGGGGATCCTTACTGAACAGAAATCATGAATAATCATTTGATTTAAGGGAGATCAATACATTAGTATTTCTTTCCTTATCTGTGTAGATAATGTGAAAATAAATATTGTATATTATCATTCTATGAGATAATGGTGTCCCATCAAAAATATGTCCTGGTGACTTTGATAACTTGAGCTGATAATGTAACAGCAATGTTTTTGGGGGCAAAAACTCATTAAACAGATCTCCATCACCTGATCAACTAACATCACCCTTTTGAGCTTATTTAATCACGATAATGAGTGCTACAATAAACATAACAAATCTTGGCACCAGATTGTGGTTCACGCCCTATTCATCAACCATGTCAATTTTTCATGATTATATTATTCTTAGTTACAAAGTTACCCCGGAAACCCTTAACAATCTGACACCTTTTTACAAAGCAACAAAAAATTGCACTTGGCCACCTTATTCACAGAAGCCAGTGGTGTGGTGAATAGAGCAACAAAAAGTTTATGCTCTTCAAGTGTTTATTTATTTTTTTTTGCAATAATNTTTATTTATTATTATTATTTTTTTTTTTGCAATAATATTAAGATAAGTATTTTACATAAAGCCTAGGTCCCAACTGAATGTACCGGCTGCTATGTGTGGTCTACGGCCAAAAAAATGGGGAAACTGGGGGGTTCTTGCGTGAGGAGCATGTCTATCATGTAACCTTTGGAGGATGCAAACAGCATGTAGAAACTTTCGACATGATCAACACCAATTACTTGACTCCTTCTCTGCGATCTAGCTACGTCCTAGCCGGACGCAAGGAACCTGAAAACCATGCGTCCAAAATGTAGTTGGGACCTTGGCTTAAAAGAGATTGAGGTGGAGAAATTTTGCCAAATATAGACCTTTATCATTTCAATCCCCCTAAAATTCAGTTATAATGATCTGGCCTTATAAACGGATTAATTGTATCAAAGTCTAGTCTCATATCAGATTTGTGAGCAAGAAAACCCAAATTAAGGACTCTGGCCACAAATTAAGTACCCAAACATAAAATTAGTAGCCACAAGCACATCATTACAACACAAGAACCCCTTTGATGCTGTGTTCTTGTCTATTAATATTACATTGGGGCTTTTAATTTGTGGCTTGAATAATTAATTTGGGTATTCATGCTCTCAAATTTTAGACTTGTGTTAGCATACAGCAATTATAGTTTGAGGTCTGATGGTGATATGAAATTATTTAGACTTAAAACTGATTATTTGTATTTAATTGTTATTTCAGGCCAATGTGGTGCTTGGCCAGTTCTTAGTACTCAAGAAGAACAAGGAATTGTTCCTGGATTGGATGAAAGATACATGCTCTGCTAATAAAAAACAGGCAGGAGATTGTTACGATTGCCTCAATGAATGGTGTGATGCATTCCTGTAGAGCACAACAAACCGTTGGAACTTCTGATCATAAAAAAATAATGTATGTAAGACCAGAAAGGAGGGCCTCAGTTAGAAAACATGCTGATAATGCTTATCAACTGAGATTTGAAGTTATTGTCATCAGCCAGTCCAGCCACTCTCATCTCTTTTTCACCATATTTTTCGCTATTTTCAGCCTATTGGAAAATTATTGTAGCTTATAATGTGCTATGCTTATTGCTAGAACAAAAAGACTTCTTTATTTTTCCACGGGAACACATTTCAGATCCAAGCACAATTATTCTATAATCTCCTGCAATTATTGTAGTTTTATCTTTTGAATTTTGCCATCATTGCTAGCTATACTAGGACATTCCTTTAATTCATCAACTGTAGATAAATTTCAATGTATGCATACGAGGTGACCACGAGTCAACAAGTCCCTCTATTTTATCAGAAGAGCAAATGTTAAGAATTTACTTATGTAATTTTAACGTTAACATAGACCATAGTAAAAATGTTTTTTTTTTTTTTTAGAAAATTTCCACAATTATACCCAAATAAAACAAATATTTCTAATGGTATATTTGTTTTAATGTATCTGCATTATGTGGCCATGAAAGAGGCAGCACACTTGTAAAGTGTCAGTTGATCAATTTTGTAAACCTTTTGTGTCAAAATTGGCACTTGTGTGCCAACCTTTTTACCCATTGTCACAGAATTCTTATTGTCCTAAAATTTGGGAAGCTCGAGTTATGTCCAAAAGCACATTACATTCTTTTTCAATAATGATATTGCTACCCTTGCTAAAAATCGTCACACGAAGTAAACGTGCAACAAATTGATATAACCTTTCAATTCTGCTCCCACCAAAAGATGAAAAAAGGGACTTTGTTGTATGCTGTATTAAAAATTTACGAATAGTTTTTACATTTGACTTTTTAAAGTGATTGATGAAGTAACAGTTGTAATTTGTAAATATTGTTTAATCAAATTTCCAGTTTCAATTATTTTTTTCTCTTTAATTAGCCTGTTTTATTATTTATTCATGTTGCATTGTAAAGTCTACTGAACAAAATTAAATATGATTTTTATGTTTCAATCCCAGAAATTTTTTGTTATACAGCTATTAAAAAAAAATTTGGAATAAGTCAATTTCACAACTTTGTACATACCCCAATGTATTGGGTTAAAGACACAATTTTTGTGAAAATTAACCAATTTTTTTTTCTTAACCCACTATAGAGGCGAATTTTTTGAAAAATGTGACTTCTGCTGATGCAGGCATCAATAATTGTGGCTGCCTTAATGCACACTTCAGTAACATATTCTGAAGTGGTCCATGGTTACCAGTTGATCACAGATAAAGTTTTCAAGTCTATGGGAATAGTCATTGATACTGAAGGCTTAATACCAAGGTTATTCTGCTGAGAATCTCAGCGATGTAGATCAACTTCTAGTACTGTTACTTCATTTCTATTTCAGCTGAACTGTCTGCTTAAAAAAAGTTTTTACTTTGTTGTTGTATGCAGTATTTTAATTTGCTAGACACCTATGCACGTAGCAGTATCCAAGATATTTTTTGCTCCTGACACCATATGCTCCTTATACGTTCATTTGTTACAATGTATAACAATGTCTGAGATGAAAGAAAAAAATGTTGTCATTGGACAAATTGTGGCCAGTGATTGAGGTCAGTGATTGACTGCTGAAATTTGCTAAAGGCCTTGTGCACAAACTAGGTTACGCCGTAAGTGAAAATGAAGATGGTTCATGTTGTTTGTTAGCAAGCAAACAAGCAAGCTAGCAATTTTTCAAACCAATATCAGCAAAACAAAAGAAAAACGAGAGAATAAAGTTACATATATATATTTGTCTTAAATAAAATGTGAGACAATAATAAGTGATCTTCGATGGGAATGCATTGTAGTTAATATTAAAAACCCACAACCCAAATAATTCTTATAACAATAAACATTTATAAACTTTTTTTAAATAACATTGCTGTAATCTCATTATTATAATTTCACCTACCACCTCACTTGATACATTTGATATCGTTACGTTGACCTTGTCAAAGCTTATCTGTTTCACAGGCACAATTATTAAACGGCATATTTAGAGCTAAACCTATGAACAAACACCAAAAGTAAAATGGACAAAAAGCACAGATTGCACATTCAGATTTCACTAACTGACAATTTTTGAAGTATTTTGTAAATTAAGCTTTTGCACATGATAAAATATACTGAACATTTCTTCAAGATAAATTTACAAACACTAAAAATAACTAGACAGAAAGGCTGCCATATACACAGGCAAAAATTTCAGCAATAGATATAGGATATGTGATATATATGAAACTTTTTGTAAAAATTAAATTGTGCTTAGTTTTAAAATAGATCTATAATCTTTACCATAATGTTTGGTAGTTACTGGGTGAACAAATGTGCTAGATTGGTACAGGGACCAGGAAACCAGGGACAGACACAGCTTATCCCAATATATGTAGACATGTTTTATGTTTGTATGTGAGAAAAAAATAGGTATTGACAAAATGTTTCCAATTTGATATCGGCTTGTGAAAGGTTACAAAATACAACCACTAGCTAATAATTAATATATATATATGACTCAATCTAAATATCAACGTCTTTCTTTTTACAGTATATTTAATCCCTCCATCCCTCTCTTTTACTTGAGTTCAAGACTGGTCAAAAGGGACGTACTAGCATCCCCAATATTACATCGACATCAGAATCTGGCACAAAGATGTACGTGATCTTGTGCAATATTTCCATAAAAACATAATATAACGGTAATATCATGATTAGTAACTGCCACCATTAAAATATCATACGATAGGAATTAACAACAGGCCACTAACTTTCCAGGCAAGTTAGAGAAATCTCAATTTTATTTTGCACCAATGGCCTAGGTACAACGTTTCTTCAAAGTGGCTCCAAACCTTATGGCCGTGAAAAAAAATCATAGCCTTTATATACTCATCAAAAAATGAAACAGAAGTTTTTGTTTTGACCACAGGACTTCAAAATATCCAAATATAGCCTTTCAGTAGAGTACTAATATGCTTTAGTGATTCCAGACAATGGCTAGCTTCATTTTTTCAGAAATCTCATGATCATCTAAACACAAATTTGGACAAAAGTCTTGCAGAAATCACTTTTACAAATTCAATGCTAGTGGACACAAGAATCAGAAAACCAAGTTTAAGAGACTAAATTCCGTGCTGACATTATGCCATGGCTGTCTGAACTGGACAGGGGTTGTCCCATTGGCACACTCAAAGCAGGGATGGCCTAGTGTTATGGTTTGGTTGGGCGTGAGACTAGTGTCAATTTCCACTCAGAACTAGTGGTGTTTGGTGGAAATCTGACTGGCCAGCGGTACAGATATGAAGGCCTAAGGATAGCCGTTGTACCATCCATGCATCAAAACCCAACCCTACACTTGGTCCAGCAGCAAAACACTCATTCTTATACTGCAGGGATATCATAGGCATACTACCTGCAGCAGGAGCAGATCCAGACATGTCTGCCATTGTGCATGCCTGGGGCACAGTGGGCAGACAACTTCATAACCACAAGCTGCAGGCTACCACCAATATAGAGATAAGTGTTGTAATGGTAGAAGCATGGAGAAGGATGCCCGGTTTCTCCAATCAAGGTTGTACAATCTATGAAGAGGAGGGCACTGGCCTGTATTGCAGCCAGGGGAGAGCACATATGTTACTGAATAATTTACTACCCTAGATAAGGTAAGAGTTTACTAACCTGTTGATATACAAANGCAGTATCCAAGATATTTTTTGCTCCTGACACCATATGCTCCTTATACGTTCATTTGTTACAATGTATAACAATGTCTGAGATGAAAGAAAAAAATGTTGTCATTGGACAAATTGTGGCCAGTGATTGAGGTCAGTGATTGACTGCTGAAATTTGCTAAAGGCCTTGTGCACAAACTAGGTTAAGTGAAAATGAAGATGGTTCATTTTGTTTGTTAAATGCAGGCTAGCAATTTTTCCAATATCAGCAAAACAAAAGAAAAACGAGAGAATAAAGTTACATATATATATATATATTTGTCTTAAATAAAATGTGAGACAATAATAAGTGATCTTCGATGGGAATGCATTGTAGTTAATATTAAAAACCCACAACCCAAATAATTCTTATAACAATAAACATTTATAAACTTTTTTTAAAAAACATTGCTGTAATCTCATTATTATAATTTCACCTACCACCTCACTTGATACATTTGATATCGTTACGTTGACTTTGTCAAAGCTTATCTGTTTCACAGGCACAATTATTAAACGGCATATTTAGAGCTAAACCTATGAACAAACACCAAAAGTAAAATGGACAAAAAGCACAGATTGCACATTCAGATTTCACTAACTGACAATTTTTGAAGTATTTTGTAAATTAAGCTTTTGCACATGATAAAATATACTGAACATTTCTTTAAGATAAATTTACAAACACTAAAAATAACTAGACAGAAAGGCTGCCATATACACAGGCAAAAATTTCAGCAATAGATATAGGATATGTGATATATATGAAACTTTTTGTAAAAATTAAATTGTGCTTAGTTTTAAAATAGATCTATAATCTTTACCATAATGTTTGGTAGTTACTGGGTGAACAAATGTGCTAGATTGGTACAGGGACCAGGGACAGACACAGCTTATCCCAATATATGTAGACATGTTTAGTGTTTGTATGTGAGAAAAAAAATAGGTATTGACAAAATGTTTCCAATTTGATATCAGCTTGTGAAAGGTTACAAAATACAACCACTAGCTAATAATTAATATATATATATGACTCAATCTAAATATCAACGTCTTTCTTTTTACAGTATATTTAATCCCTCCATCCAATAAATGTCTCTTTTACTTGAGTTCAAGACTGGTCAAAAGGGACGTACTAGCATCCCCAATATTACATCGACATCAGAATCTTGCACAAAGATGTACGTGACCTTGTGCAATATTTCCATAAAAACATAATATAACGGTAATATCATGATTAGTAACTGCCACCATTAAATTATCATACGATAGGAATTAACAACAGGCCACTAACTTTCCAGGCAAGTTGGAGAAATCTCAATTTTATTTTGCACCAATGGCCTAGGTACAACGTTTCTTCAAAGTGGCTCCAAATCTTTTGGCCTAGATTGCCCGTGAAAAAAAATCATAGCCTTTATATACTCATCAAAAAATGAAACAGAAGTTTTTGTTTTGACCACAGGACTTCAAAATATCCAAATATACCCAATAATGTAACTGTATTCAGTGAGAGAACACCATCTCAGCCTTTCAGTAGAGTACTAATATGCTTTAGTGATTCCACAGGGATATCATAGGCATACTACCTGCAGCAGGAGCAGATCCAGACATGTCTGCCATTGTGCATGCCTGGGGCACAGCAGGCAGACGACTTCATAACCACAAGCCGCAGGCTACCACCAATATAGAGTTAAGTGTTGTAATGGTAGAAGCATGGAGAAGGATGCCCGGTTTCTCCAATCGAGGTTGTACAATCTATGAAGAGGAGGGCACTGGCCTGTATTGCAGCCAGGGGAGAGCACATATGTTACTGAATAATTTACTACCCTAGATAAGGTAAGAGTTTACTAACCTGTTGATATACAAAATAAAATTCACGTACAACAAATAGTAATCCAATTTCTGTACGTTATATGTGAAATTTAATTTGTATATCAATGGTTGAAGAAACTTATCTTAAGGCGACACTATTGTATGAAAAAGTTTATGATAACCATAGACATAACATGCCTTTCTTTTTTTGGCAAGTATAGTTATGCTCGACTACAGGCCACTATGTCATAATACTTGCTTATCTTTTTTGTTTTAGTGTTAATGCAGAATCTGACATTTTGCCAATACCTTTAAACATCTATAACAATGGAAATGATATGCAGAAAGAGTCAATGTAATATAGTTATGTGCACTTGAAAATAAACTTAAGAATGGATCGTGGCATTACTGCAGCTTACCAGTGTCAGTCTTATTAATGACGACTTGACATAATCTTTGCCACTGTGTTAAATAAATATCATGACAAACTTTACCCAGGTTTTACCAGCGATGGGGAAGTTCAAACTTATAAATATGAAACATGTTCAAAATATACTAAATGAATGTGGTAGGTAAGAGGGAGGAAGACAATACAACAATATATATAAGAAATCTAATCAAAATACTATGGGAATTCCAATGAAAAGTAGTACCTCATTGTTTTGTTAATTACTATATAAAGCCTTCAAGGAACTTCTGCTAATTTTTCTATCTACAAGTAAGAAAAAAGTATTGTTTTCTGATAAACTGCTAAATATACAGAACAGTGATTGCCAGTTACAGTTGTGTGATTAATGATTTTTTAAAGATTGGAACAACAATGTCTGGAATTAATTGTCCAAGTCTTAAAGAGATATTCAGGTTCTGCACATAGCAAAGCACAATCTGACTTTTTTTATGTTAAGTAATTCCTATATAATTAACATATATATAATAGGAAGCTGGAGTCCAGCATCAGTATTGGGCCCCTTGACAAAAAGCAACAATCACTGGGTCTGTAGTATTTTCAGAAACAATTTAGCCTCTTAACAATTTAACAACTCGTTGTGAATGCGATCATAGTTGGCACATGAGCATCACTATCTGTGGAAAAGTGAATTAAAAAGAGAGAAGAGTTTTCAGTTTTACTATGAAATGGTTGCCACACTGAAAATGTTCCAACCTAGTTTGTAAATACATACCACAATATAAATGCATAGGTCTGCAATGGTATGGAATGCAGCAGAGTGATTTTTACACTAAAAAATAAGGACAAAACCAAAGTCAGATTTGAGCCTCCTTTGCACATTAGACTTTTGTAGCTTCTATACATCTTTTTCTTTTAGTTTGTGAGAAATTACATATATTTCAAGTGAAAAGATATGGACTTTCTTGACATTTGATTAATGTCTCACAAATGATTTGTGATCATACACCATTATATATATATTATATATAATGGTAGCACACCGATAAACTATTTTACAGAGATCATAACAATGATTTCATTTTTGTAAATATTCTTTACATGATTAACACAGAAAGAAAATGCTGCAACCTATTCTTCTATGGCTGCTTAAAAACCAGACAGCCAATCATTTGTTGAATGCTTTGGCTGTTTATTCATAACTTTCATCTCCTTAATAGGGTTTTGATGTAAAGTTTCACTATATACCGTATAAAGAATACACTTGAAAGGGTACTAGTAGATTTCTGACAACATTAACTGGCAATCTTGTACCTAAACAATAAAATATACCATTTCTATGTTCTTGTAAGGGTTAAAAACTCCTCTCTGGTCTTGGGATCTTCTCTGAATACTCCAAGCATAGTACTGGTGATAGTTTTACTGTTGAGCTTCTGTACCCCACGCATAACCATGCACATATGCCTACAAAAATCATCACATCAAGTAACCATATATTTAACCCTCTAAGTACTAATTAAGAACATATTACTGCTGGCATCCCACTTTAACATGATGATGGAATGGGATTTTATCAAAACGGACAACGTGGATAATTGTGAAAAGTTTCTGCTTTTAATAATTAAACAACAATTAAAGAAGTAGGACTCACGTTGCTTCAATTACCACTCCTACGCCAGCTGGTTGTATGGCTTCCGTTAATGCAACTGCAATTTGCTTTGTCAATCTTTCTTGAACTGAAAAATGGGAAATAACATAAAACAGATCCCTGACATAACCAACTTCAACATTTGGTCCATAAAATATTTTCTGACCAGTGATTCTTTTTCTAAAATGAAATGTGAATAGTTCCATAGTTCAACCTACCTTGTAATCTTCTACTGAAAATTTCTACTATTCTGAAATGGAAAAATAATAGGTTTTTAATGACTCGGATGAAATCCCCAGTAGGAAAATGAATTGCAATGACTTAAAAAGCATATCTTAGCACATAAAAGGAGGAACTGTAACAATAAAAATAAATTTAAGCAGCTTGCATTACTTTTGAATCAAAGTAAAAATACCAATATCCACATCTAAAGATGTTGACTAAAGTGTTGATTGAAGTGATTGCATTACAGTAGTGTTCTCATTTAAAGAATTTATTGCTATAAAAATACAGTATCTGTAAATCAAACAATTTTCCCAGTTGAACTAATCAAGCAATGAACATACATGTCGGCATGATCTATTCAAGTGACATCAATATTGCAATTGAACTAATCTATATGTTGTATGTATGAGTTGTTATATTCAGGATTACACTTGTATAGAGATGAAAAAAGCATGAGAGCACCCCAAGGCAGGGGTGCTACTTGGCTCAACCTATCAGCTATGGAAAGATGTGAGAAGGGGGACCCTTTCCATATACATTACTTCCATTACAATGAAGAATGATGAGTGTAACATGGCAGTTTTTTTTTATTTTCACATCCTTTTTAAACATTTTCTGACACTTCTCTGAATATATTATTCATTTCATCTTTTTTTGACAAATATTTTCAAAAAAATCCATTTTCTGGACACAATAAGAGCCAAGAAGTATATACAAGTCCCTCTTGAGTTTATGTGGAAGTAAAGGAATTTTCCTTTCTTTTCTTCTAGCAATCATTGTGTACTTGACAAATGGATGCATGGAGTAAGATAATCAACATCTGACTCTGTTTCAAGACCTGCATGCTCTGAATTTTAAAAGAATGTGACAAGCCCCTTTTGGTCTGGATTTTAATACACACGAAACACAGGCAAATATTTCAGTGCAAAATTTTCTAATTATGGTATTTCTTATTTGTAACCTCAGATGTGGATGCACCATAATTTGCCTATGAGAAATATACCTTACATGACCATATTTTTTGCTACGTCTTTAAGTGCAAATGTTCTTTTAACAGGTCCTCAGTGGAAACTTTTTCTACTTGAAAGGGACAGTGCATAAGACTTCATTATTTTTACTTCAATGTTTTTTGTTGCACCTATACAAAGACAAGTGACACTTTTGGGTCATTTTTAAAAAGATAAAAGCTATGAATTTAAGTAGCCAAAAAAAAGTTTTTTTTTTTTCAAAAATTAATTTTGCTTTTTACATATTTCTCTGTTATTTCAATTTGAAATTTCTTCATATGTGATTTTAATAAAGAGCAATCTTATTCCAAATCATTCAAATTATCAATCATATATAATGACTCTTCTTCTACTATTTAACTTATTTACCCCAGTTAAAGATGGAAAAGCATAAATAATCTTGTTTATCACCTCCTGATGTACCTGGCCCCCTGTCAACAATCTTGACACAGTTTTAAATCAAGTGCAACCCATGGATCTATGCTGAAAGCAATGGTGGAACGTGACAAATTAAACCAACACTCAAGCATGGGTGTAGAGCTTCTTAATTTTTCCAGATTGCATATAAATCAGTAGCAGCCACTGGCACACACAGATTACCTGTAGATTACGTGTTTAAAGTCTGCCAAGATCAGGCCTCATAAAAGGATAAGGCGTTTCCTAGCACGAGCCTCAGATTCCCGAGCGCAAATGCCAATATTAACGAGCCGCACCTCAGATTCACAAGCACAACGTAAAGTCAACAAGCACAAACTTGCTCGGCAATGGCAATTATTGTTTATGAGGCCTGAAGATGTAGATTTAGAACTGAGGTAGTTCTGTTATGCTTCTCTGTGCATGTGAAGTGGAAGAAAGAGTTATGTTTGAGCCCATACATTTGTTAATTTGTTGATGAAAATTGTTTTACTGGAATACAATTATTAATTAAAGTGAAAGTCATTTTGGATGGTTACAAAACAAGTTTTCTAGTCTTACATAATGTAAAGAAGTGCCTTCTGCTTTGTTTTAGGCTATCTCAGATGACCCTCAATACCTTGAAAATGATTTGACAATTTTTAATATATCCAAAATTATGAAAACTCCAATGTTCTAGGAAGAGACAGCAATAATCACACTGTGAAAAACAGAATCATCCACTCCCAAGGGCAACCCACCCCCCAGGTATACTAAAATCCCAAAGGACCCATGCACATCCCAACTTCCTCACTCTAATGGTCTAGATTGTGGAAATTATAAACACTCAGAACGCCTCACATATAGACTCACTGATGTACAGAACAACACAATCCCTGACTTTTGTCACAAAAATGTAGTTATAACAACAAATGAAAATATAAGAACCTCACTCAAATATAAGAATCTTGTAGGATTCCTATAAAATGTAGAAATTATAGTGGCACCGGTAGACCTAACAAACTGTTTCTGAAATGTGTCACATTAGAATGCAATCAGTTAATAAAACAGCCTGCCTGCTGTTTTTAGCTTATAAAAATTGTTCATTTGCCAAATTTGCATAATAAGCACCTCCCCCCCCCCCAAACCAACCAACCAACCAACCAACAAACAAAAAAAGGAGGTGGGGGGTTAGTATGACCAAGTTATAAAACATGACAAACCTCGCAAGTTTACTAAGTCCAAGGACTCTTTTGTTTGGCAAATAACCTATAGAGACCTGAAATACAGATGAAAATTACCAGTTAGGAAAATATATTTAGAAATTACTTTTCAGTTGTATAATGTAATGCAAAAGTCTGAAATTGTACATTAGTTTTTTTCAGTAGTAAAATTCTTGTTTTGATCAACCCCAAAAAATGTAAAGAAAACATTAACACACAAAGTACATAAGGGCTCATTCCCATTTAAACTATCGGTCTACACATATCGATCCAATTCTGTGGGGATTCTTGCTAAATGCAATCAGTTTAAAAGATTTACACGCTTCTTCGTCTCCAATGTACTCATATAATCACCAGCTTTGCTGTATCCTTCTCTACACCAGGAAGTGGTGTGTAAATATGTTTAACCGATTGCATTCAGTGAGAGTCCTCAGAGTTGGATTGATCTACAAAGACCGATAGTTTCAATGGGAATGAGCCTTAAGACTATTGAATAAGGAGGACATGGTTTGAAGCCATTGCTGGCAATGTTTGTTGCTGGCACTACTTACTGCTGATCAATAATAATAATGATATTTACCAAATGTTGGATGGTACATTCATAATACTAAAAATGGTACTTGTAAAAAAGACATTGTTTATTTAAACATTTTTAAAATACATTTTCAAGAACTGCATAACAAATTAGAATAAATTTTTTTGGATGTATTCGGTAAAATGATAAATTCACTTTGTAAAAGTTGACAATGCTCAAGGCTCTGGATGTTTTAAGTTTGAATATCTGAGCACTCTGCAGCTTACTGTATAAAACTGTTCATTACGTATTGGTAAAAGGTGGTGGATTTTGTGGTCATTAATGTACATCTTTTTGCAGCATTTTTTTTTTTGCAAATTTCCTTACAATTTCAGCTTTTAGAATATTTTTCAATCAAAATAATTTTTTTCCAAAAGAATTTAGACATTTTACTACCTTCCCAATAAAAGGCACCAGATGATGTTCACACATGGAAAACATTTCAATGTCTTTGACTATCACCATCTCATCATGATCTTCATCGAATATGGCATCATTTAGGACATCTGAAAATTTAAAAGAGTAATTTTTAAACCAGTGTTAGAGAGCATTCAGATAAGCCCTTTGTACTAGCTGGATTGATCCAACTCTGCAAAAGATTCTCCATAAGTGCAATCACTGGCATCGGCTTAAATTCTTGAAATGCCTCCTCAAGCAGTTAGGGGGTAATTAAACCAAACCAAGTTAATTATCCTTTGTAGCTCCTCCAGGAGGCGTGTCAGACAATTAAGCTGATAACACTGAATACAATTTGGAATCCCCTGCAGAGTTGTATAATCCAGCTGGCACAACATTTGAATCTGAACGTTGTCATAGAAATGAAAAAATTGATGTATAATAATAATTTAAAAAGTTTGGATGTTACTGTTAGGCAGGCTAACACATGTTCTTGTTGACAAAACTCCTTATCAGTCCGTAAGTCAGGGTACACACCGGATTTGTTTCTACTACTTGTTACAAACTGCTTTGAAAAGCAGGCATGAATGTTTGTAGCAAAACAATAAAAGACAGTCCAAGGGGGGGTGGGGGTATGAGTTTACAGGAATAAAATCATCAATTCAAAATTCACACAAGATAAAAGTTTATTCATGCCTCACTTAAAATGCAGGGTATACAAGTTGGAAATCAAGAATCACCAAATTATAATTACTTCATTCCATGAATGATGAAAAAAGACTCATTCAGGAGTCACTGGAATGGGGTTCCTCACAGATCTCATTAAATAATATGAACATTTCATGTATCTTGAGAAGTAACAGTGGCTTTCAATGGTAACCAAAATATCCAATGGGCCCCTCATAAAAATATGAAGTTTGAAAGTGGGTCTAGCAAAGTCAAAGCACTTGTCAAGGCCAATTGTTTTAACAGATGGTTGTGTTAGAACATTTAAAAAGTTTAATCCATATGAAAATCATATATGTAATAATTACAATCACAAACAAAACTTAATTTTAGCTATGTCATCTAGAGAAAGATAGATATCAAATGAACTGAGTAATTAAAGGGCTTGCAATATCAAGTTTTTTTTATTTAAAAGTCCTAATACCCAAAGCTAATGGAGACTTTAAAGGGTTTGAGACACATAAAACTCCATTTCTCAAATTGTGTAGATCCAGCACTTGATCTGTACACCAGAGATATGTTTGAATCAATTTACCAAACTATAAACACTATAAAAACAATATATATTAGTAGAAAAAAAGTGTTTTAGAAAACCCCTCCTCGATATGCAAAAATGAAATGACAGACCTGTGTCACATGGTACAGTTACATCATACAAGGTAAGGGTCTTTGAGAATCAGCTGAGCTACATACTGAATACAGTGAAGATAGGTAAGGTTGTAGTACATGGAACTGGGCAATTTTCGTTATGCCTCAGTGTGTTGCTCTGGAATGCACTAAAAAAGCAGCAAAAGCTCTGGCATTCATATGTTTACATTTCCAAAGGACAGAGTTTGAGAAAGATGTGGACAGTTAATTGAAAATGAATAACATCCCCCTAACCAATTCCTATCAAGACTTTGCTCTGATCACTTTGAAAGGGACGTGTACGAGCAGTACTCTGAGCTATTGTTACAACTGGGTATAGAAAATGTGTATAAGAGGCCTAAATTCAAATAAGATGCCATACCTACAATATTTAGTTTTACCAAGTGTAATGTAGTAGTTTGACTTTACAGGCGTGTTATATCTTATTTGTAGAGTTAACGTCATCAATTATACACTTGAGTGAGTACAGACGGAATAAAGAGCACATGGTCTCTAAAACCACAGGCTCCTCGAGTCACTTTATTGTTTCTAGCGACAAGTGCTAAAACTGCAAATCAAGGAGATGGCAGGAGCTCTACCAAATTTTCCCAAGAAATGCAGGGACATGCTGGAAAAAGTGGCAAAAGCAGTTGGAAAATTTGCTCACCGCAATGCCAATAAATGCAGACAACAGTAAAAGGTGCCACACACTATTGTTGCATTATGCCGGACCTGGTGTGAATGATATCTTTGAAACATTTGAGGACATGATGATTACGATGTGGCTGTAGAAAAACTCACTGAGTATTTTGAGCCGAAAAAGAANTTTTTTGGTAAATGTTATTAAAGTTCACAAGCTTCCATTAGTGGCATTCTTTGAATGACCCTTGGTCACCTACAGATTACACGTGATGACAGTTCTCAGGCATTGTTAAAGTAAACAGGTGTTCCTCATACTTTTTAATGTACATGTATATACAAGCCTATCACTTCACAATAAACTTTCGTAGAAGTCAGACGCATTGTTGTTGTCTCTCTCCTGAATAGAGTCCAGCACGTTGGACTCAGTAAAGAGCCATCATATTACACAAGGTAAGGGTCTTTGAGAATCAGCTGAGCTACATACTGAATACAGTGAAGATAGGTAAGGTTGTAGTACATGGAACTGGGCAATTTTCGTTATGCCTCAGTGTGTTGCTCTGGAATGCACTAAAAAAGCAGCAAAAGCTCTGGCATTCATATGTTTACATTTCCAAAGGACAGAGTTTGAGAAAGATGTGGACAGTTAATTGAAAAGGAATAACATCACCCTAACAAATTCCTATCAAGACTTCGCTCTGATCACTTTGAAAGGGACGTGTACAAGCAGTACTCTGAGCTATTGTTACAACTGGGTATAGAAAATGTGTATAAGAGGCCAAAATTCAAATAAGATGCCATAACTACAATATTTAGTTTTACCAAGTGTAATGTAGTAGTTTGACTTTACAGGTGTGTTATATCTTATTTGTAGAGTTAACGTCATCAATTATACACTTGAGTCAGTACAGACGGAATAAAGAGCACATGGTCTCTAAAACAACAGGCTCCTCAAGTCACTTTATTGTTTCTAGCGACAAGTGCTAAAACTGCAAATCAAGGAGATGGCAGGAGCTCTACCAAATTTTCCCAAGAAATGCAGGGACATGCTGGAAAAAGTGGCAAAAGCAGTTGGAAAATTTGCTCACCGCAATGCCAATAAATGCAGACAACAGTAAAAGGTGCCACACACTATTGTTGCATTATGCCGGACCTGGTGTGAATGATATCTTTGAAACATTTGAGGACATGATGATTACGATGTGGCTGTAGAAAAACTCACTGAGTATTTTGAGCCGAAAAAGAACACTGCCTACGAGATTTTCAAGTTCAGGAATGCAGATCAGACATTAGGAGAACGTCTTTACACTTACCACACGAGGTTAAGGACCCTAACGAAAGACGTGACTTTTGTGAGTGACTGTCGGACACTGTGCATATGTAATTATTATTTTTAACTTACTTTTCAACTCCAGGTTAAAAGTAATTCAAGGTGGGGAAGGATATGTAGTAGTTTGACTTTACATGCATGTTATATCTTATGTGTAGAGTTTACGTCATCAATTATACACTTGAGTGAGTACAGACAGAATAAAGAGAACATGGTCTCTCAAACCACTGGCTCCTTGAGTCACTTTATTTTACCAAGCAAAGTAGCAAATCAGTGTTCAAAGTTAACGCCAGACTGTCAGCCTGAGTTGTTGAAGGGCTGAGGAGTTTTTGTTCTATCGGCAAATTTGGATTATGATATTAACTTGTCTGTGTTTTTTGCCATCAGTTTAGCAGCAAACATCCATTTTATAATTCAGGATTCGACATGCATCTACCAGTACTGGTGTAACATGCCCGCAAACCCAAGTGACTTTCTAACGGATCACTTACATAGTGCCTCTGTGTAATAATACAGAAAGTCAAAAAAATTTGACGAAAAAAGCGCCTCACTGACCTTTTTTTATCATTTCCAGTTTAAATTTGCCTTAGAAGTTCAAAAATTGACTTTTAAAAGAATTGTGCATGACCTGTGATTTACTTCCGATATGAAACTAGTAGGTGTAAACAACACGGTCTGAGCAAACTTACCACTGAGGACATCTTCAAACGGTGCAAGAAAAAATTTATTTGTAAAACAGGCTGAGATAATTACTCGTTATTTCAAGTGTGTTGCGCTGTGTTGCACTGTATTGCGCAATTTAGGGAGACCGCCTCACACCTCCCTGCTTTGGTATGTGGAAGTAAATTTTCAGATCTAACTGACCGAAATGGCCAGTGTTTGAAAATAGTTTTATGTCATGCCCTCCATTAATAAGGCCAGTTTTTAATCCATTAAGTTATCATTTAGAAAGGTTAATTACATTTTAAGATATGGAATTATTAGATAAAAGGAAGAAAAGATGGTATTAGAAAGAGAAGTCTTAGATGCAGCAACATGCAGGACACTATATACCGCTTGTGCTATCCCAACTTAGACAAGAAATAAGCTTGCCAGGCTTTTGGAAGTAACAGATTTGGTGTTTTGTATTCGATCTATCCAAGCCTAGGAAAGGGTTCCAGCTCCAAAAATATTAAAAAGAAACTTTTATTACTACCACTGTAAATGTTTTTAGAATAAAAGTTCTTTTAATAAATTTCAGACAAATGAACCGTATGACCAATGGACTCAGAAGTCATGTTTTTTTTCTTTAGAAAAGAGTTTGTCAATTAAAAAAAGCCGACGAACTTTGAAAGAAAAGAAAAATACATGCAGGTGTACTAAGCTTGTCTAAATTATAGATCTACATCCCGTACATCTAGATAAAAAGTGCAAGACCACCGTCTGTTGTTTGTCGGAGAGAAAATAGTAGGACAACGCTTACATGAAAGTCACGTCTGTCATTCTTTAGAGCAATTATATGAACCAGTAGTATTATAAAGTGTTTATATGTTTATATTGGCCTTTTGCTTTAATTTATTTCGGTTCACTTACCTTGAATCTTTTCTTCATAACCTTTTGTGAAGAACAACATTGCTTTTGATGCCCTGGCAGGGGTTTTTAACAAACCTTCTCTTGAAACGTCTTCACCAATCCCTTTTAGTAAATGTGTATATGCGTCTGTCATTTCACAGAGACGTTCCTTCTCTTCGTTTTGATTTTCTTCATCAACACTATGTAACCTTCCTGGCGCTGAGGGAAAGTCCGCATCGCAGCTTAGCGTGCGAGTTCTCCCGTTAGTTATACTTCGCTTGTTGTTTTTGTCCTCATAGAGTCCATACTGTTCATCTCTCATGACAGACATATTAAAGTCTTGTGAGATTGATCTCGTTGCTCATACAAAAGACGTACTACCTGTACGAAGCCCGTCCCTGCCGTACTTAAGCTCTCCGCTCGCGAGTTTCATTGGCTGGCGAAAAGATCTTCATAGATTACCGGAAGTTGGTATAGGTAGTGATGACGTCAGAGACCGGGAGGCGATAAACGTTGAGTGCACGCAGAGCTGTACAGGTTGGTGCAATCACCCAAGCTGGCCTGACCTCATAAGTATCGTAATTATCAAAAACTTTAAGTCTACGCTTGCTGGTGATGACCTGCTGAATAAGCATTTGAAAAGACGGCAGCGTGACAACATAGTAGATAGGTCACTTTCTGGAGGCCAGCCTCAGATTTAGGCCTATTACAGCAGTATTACATGTGCATTAGTAGAATTACTACAGGTAATTAAGGTCTCATTCCACCCTGTGTTACAAGGCCATATATCAACGCCTTGGCAAAACTGTGCCCTCCATCGCACCTTTCATTTATGTTTTTTTTAATAAATAAATTAAGGGGAGAATATGCAATCTGACAATCCCCAGTCATTTATATCAACGTGCTTATAGATACATGGTAGTTAATTGTTGAGTAGATGTTTTATCGATGAACTAACTACACTTATTTATATTTGTTTTTCATTTCTATGGAGCCCAGTGCCTGTCAGCCTAATGTCTAAATCTGTTCTTTTATTACAGAAGTTCTTTTATAACAGAAGAATGTTTTGCAGAAGTACACTGCTTTTTTTATCAGCATTCCCCACTAAATTAGCCCCTTGTAGCACAGAAATGCGAGAAATCAAGATATTAAAAAAAACACTGCAGTTTTTTTCGAAGTTGAAATAAAAAAGTAATTAAAATTTTTTATTTTCTCAACTCATTCATGTTAGATATGGCTTGGTATTCATGAGAAAGAAAATTGAAGTTTCAGGGAAAATCCCCTTTTTATGCTGCTATATATAACCATCTTTTAAATCTGTAAGACCTGCTTTAAATGGGTATATGGTACAAAACATTGAATCCAAGTGCAGGGATGGGTTCAGCAATGATTTTTAAGTAAATGAAAATTAGTTTGGGCACAAAATTCCCCCAGATGGGATACCTTAAACTGTTAGTGGTACACTAATTGGTACTTGTGGTGTCATCCTCAGGTCAAGTCTTTGAATTGCAATGTTTTTTTTTAAATTCAGTTTCATGTATGTGGTGACTTGGATCAGAGACTCATCTATTTAGCTAAATTAGTTTGGAAAATTACTTAATGGGTTTTTTTAATGTTTTTACAAGACATTTTTTATCCATTCAGTCAAAGTGAGCTGCTTGAGGGCATTTCATGGGCTGACATTATGTGTATGTTAAATTTCATAAACATGTTGAATGTATGGATGAAAGACTTAATTTTACGATGAGCTGTTATTTTCTTACAATATTCTAGTTGATTTAGTAGTGTATACTTGTACAAATTCCATATATTGTGGAACATGTCTTTGAGATGTAAGCATAGCTGGGGGGGGGAAAGGAATCCAATTCCATGAACATTCCTTGTAATATCCAATTAATGTACTTTAAGTTTCATTTTTTTTTTATTTTTCAGAATGTCGTTGATGCAGTCAGATGATAACTTTTACCTTATTCCACAAAATAATGAGAGAACATGTTTTGAAGGCTTTATAAATGTACATGTAAGTAAAAGTTATAACCAGTGATAAATGTATTATAATTCACTTAAATTATTACATTTATGCTCCTTTTGTCATTTTTTATTGAACATTGTCTATCAAACTAAATGGCCACGCATTGTGTTTGTATGCCTTTGCTGTTCTGTCTATATCCTCAAGGCCTCTCAAGATCTATTTAATAATGTTAGTGAGAGGATTGGAGTTACAGAATATTTCCACATCTAGATACAATAACAGGCTTCATAAACAATGGGGCTGCGGGTTTGTGAAAGCAATTGCCTTCAACCACAATTTCATGGTCCGATTATAAAAATTCTGCCTATGTGCACAGAATTTTAGGGCTCATTCCCATTGAAACTATCGGTCTATGTAGATTGATCCAACTCTGTGGGGATGTTTGCAATGCAATCAGTTTCACAGATTAACACACCTCTTGTTTCCAGTGTCCTTGTATAATCACCAGCTTTTGTGTATTGTTTCAATGCCAGGACCAAACATATTACGAGTAATCTATTAAACTGATTGCATTTAGTGAGAGTCTTTGCTGAGTTGGATCGTTCTACGCAGACCAATAGTTTCAATGGGAATGAGCCTATAAACTGCAAACAATTTGACCGACATCATCTGGGTCTCTTGTTGTATACTAGAGTATATATATAGGTTCTTTTAGGAGTTTCTCAGGAGAGTGGACTTGTTGTTCGCAGTTTAAGATGTAGTGTTCGCAGCAAGTATTTTTACAAAAGGACCATGAAATTGAGGTGGAAGTCAATAATTCAGCGCATGTAATCACTTATACACAGTTCCAAATCAGCACATACCTAAGTCAAACTGGGTGGTGTGTAGTGTTTTGTACATATATATACAGTGCAGTTTCATGTTCATTTGTTCTATTATGATGGTTAAGTTATTTCAAATAAAAATCTTTCTTGAAATACAGCTTCACTGTGGGTCTGTTTTTCTGTATGTTGACTATCAATGATACTGTTAGTGATTTAGGGAGTTTTGGTTTATTTCTGCTTACTACATTTACAGGGTCAAGAGCACCAATTCCAAATAAGTTTGCCACCAGGGGGAACATTTTCTCAAGCATCAGTCCAGTGTGACTTATCTCTGCAACAAATGCTACAGGGTTATGAGGCAGTGATTGAAAAAGTAAATGTTTTAGTCTGGCAATTAACATACACTAAAATTAAGTGTTTTGACAAATGATTCATACATTGTATATATAATTTGTCTGATAATTCTTCAAATTCATACTAAATTTTAAGCTGCCAAGAAGTTAGATAACATATCTCGCTAGCTTCTTGGCATTAAACAAACACACACACACACACACACACACACACACACACACACAGTTTGTGCAACAGCTACTGCAAACAGTATATAGCAAGTCAGTTCCACATGAGCGAAATGATTACCTTAAAGGCATTTCAATTCTAAGAAAGTGCATTAATTCTGTTTCCTGATTGTGAAAACCAGTCTGATTAGGAAACGGGCTTTAGAATAGACACCACTGAGTCGACACTATTGATTAATGAGCTAATTTCCTTTTCTATTGACTTAGCGTCTACAGCAAAGTCAGGATTTGGCTACATTCCTATTGGAGCTGAAGACAATTGCAGTAAGTTGATGCAGGTCAGATGCAAGCTAACTCTTTGAAGACATATAAAGTTGTACAGTGAAGAGGTTTTCAAGGATTACATAAATGTTATCTTTAGAATTGAACTTAAGACTGTCTGACAGTCTGTTTGAGTTATGCATTATAGTAATGTCTACCTTTTGCCTTTTTTTTGCACAAGAAACTAGTCTTGAAGATTATTTGCATTTACCAAAGATGAAGAACTAAAAAATATCTGCAAAATCATGTATTTGTCTCAAAATTAAAAATGTTATTTAAAGTTATTAACAGTTGGGCTATATCATTTTTTTTAAATCTGTGCTTATATCCCATTTGTATGTGTCTGGTTATTCTATCGTTTGTGCATGACAAAAAAACAAGTAAGATCAGCCTTTGTCTGACACATAACATCTGAATGTCCATTACTGGTCTGAACTACTCTGCTTGTTGAATTTCAACCCCTTAGGGTAACTAGATAGAAATCAAGCTCTGCTTAGGCAGAGATCAACTGATCAATAATCTCATTAGGGTTTACTTAAACTACCCATTATTTGAGATTTGATTTAATGGCATTTGATTACTGTTCTCTCTAGGGATTACTCTCACACCTACACACATATGGGACTTGAGTTCTTATGGCACAAAATGGTAATTGACCAATAAAAGAGCTATTGATTTTGCATGTGGAAAGCAGTTTGTCTAGTTCACAGAAATAGTGTGGTTGTTCATATATCTGTATAGAAACGTGGGCCAATCTGCTTCCAGCTGTTGTAATAGTCTCATCAAGGGTATTGATAGAATTCTTTTTTCTCTTATGAAAAAAAATTAAGTTTCATGTGAATACAGTGGGAATTGTTGGGGTTTAGTTTTCGTGTTCTTTTAAGCAAATGAGTGTATAAACAGAGTAAATGTATTGTCTTATTTTCATATCCTCATTGTTTTTGTGTATTTTCTAGATAATGTGAACTTGGTCCTTTTATTCGGATATTATTAATAATCATAGACCTCGTACTATGTGCCTGTTGTGTCCGACATAAAGCTAATTTCGATATCATGATTATGTAACGTGTTTTCGTCCAAGAGCTCTTGAGTAACATGACAGCTTCTTTATACAACACCGATGTAAAGCAAATAACACTACAATTTAAAGTAATTAAGATGTGTATGTGCCACGCAGTAATGTAGCATTGAATCCAGCTAGCATATGGAATTTGGATATAATGCGGTTTCTAAGTAATATCTGGGGGGAGACCAGCTTTGGAGCACACAGAAGACGAACGTGAGTTCGGAGAGTTAAGAGTTGGAGACTTCATCCTATTTTGGGGCCCACGCTTGAATTAAGCTTGCAAAATTTATAGTTGTTTAGAACATTCGTTTGTAAAAAACATTCATTACACTATTTGAACATCTTTTATTAGTAAACAGAAAGGAGTGGTAAACACAAGATTAAGTGATATCATGTTACACTGTTCCTTCCTTTTCTTCTGAATGGATAACTTTTGTACCTTAGTATAATCATAAGTGCTTATTTTAAATTGTAGGAAAGTCAGGCCCAAAAAATGCATCTAATTATGCTTCCTCCACCATCATATTACAAACAACTACTCACAGAAATAGAGGAACTGGATTGGAAAAAGTAAGTGCATTTTCTTTAAAACAACTTTGACATTTTCATGAAGTGTAGATTCAGTTTAAATTGATAAAATAATCACTACTTGGAAGAAAAAAAAATCATAATCTTTGAATACAAACGCTTAAAACGGATTTTGTTATTCATCACCAGAGGTGTAAAAATGGTCTGGAAAATGTGTTCAGAGCATGCTAAACTAGAAAAGCACTCTGAGAGCACAGACCTCCGCCAAGGCAGGATAGTCTCCACCCAATGCTGTTTTACCCCTAAATTTTCATTCTATAATGGTTTAGTTTTTTGATTATTGATTATTGATTGATTAATGATCCGTATCACCACCAAAAACTAATCATCTGTTCCTTGGCCCACTTCTGACAGATCCTGAAAATTTCATCAAAATCGGTCCGTAACTTTTTCTGTAATGATGCTAACAGACAGACAGACAGACAAACTAACGGAACCAAAAACATAACCTCCTTGGCGGAGGTAAAAATGAAAAAAGGGATTTTGACATGGGAAACGGCAAGAAGGGAAAAAAAACTCGAAACACACCACAGGAATCTTTTTCATTGGAATAAATTTTGTCAATTTTTATTTACTTTATTCCAGTGAATATGATTTGCCTAGAATAATATTTATCTTTATTGATTTTCTATTTTCAAAATCTTATTTCATTAGCGTATCATATGTGGACACCAGTCTACAGCAGCTCCATCTACGGGCTATGGATCAAGGAGGCAGAGAACATATCTTAAAAATACATATAAGTTCTGAGGTATTTTTTATTATTTTACCTATTTGTTTCACCTGACAAAATCATAATATCAAATGAATAATGTTACTGAAATGGGGCATAATTCTTGAATGTGGCCTTCCACCAAAGCACCGCAATGACAGTGTGACATGTATATCTTTGTTTATTTGGATCACTGTGTCTCTCTTTGTTGTTGGTTTTGCTGAAGCCTTAACTGGCCAAATGTCATTCAACTTGTGTTATTGTGTTTGTCAAGTTATTTCGTTAATTCGTTTTATTACACAAGATGGAGGGGTCCTACATGTTCACTATGAACTGACCTTCATTTTATCAAGTTCCAAACTCATATCCTTAGGCTTTACATGTACAGTACTCATTGTACATTTGGCTGAAGAAAAGGTGGTATATGTAGATCTAATATATCTTTTCAGCAGTTTATCTTTAAGTGAACGGTAAGCTACTAAAATTAATGCCTGTATTTTGAATTTAATTGAAAATATAATTTTAATTACAAGAAACAACTATGTAATTATATAAACACATTATCTAAATTGTGATTAAATGTAATATTTAAAATTGTTTAATTGAAGATATAACATTTTTACATTGTTGCAAGCACAGTTTGGTTTCTGTTTGTTAAAAATGGTTACTGAAGTGAAAAAAGAAAAGAATTCTTGATTAAAAAAAGAATAATGCATGAAAGAAAAGAACAATTACATTATAGTAAGGTGATGTTCAGAAAGAAAGTGATTTAAGAGGCTTCAAAATAATATCACTTTAAATCTATCTTTGAATTTTAATTAGAAAAGGTTGTACATTGGGTCACTCTTTTATCTTTTCATTTTTTATAGCATCCAGTAGAAAGGCCTATATGCACAGTGGATTTACCAATCCCTTTTAACATTAGCTGGTCCAGTCAGGTGAATGGAATACTTTTTTGCTTCCCAAACATAAGATTTGTTGTTTTGTCCAAATGATTTTTCACTTTGGTAACACAACACAAAAGACTTTTTTGGGTGTAAAAGAACTTTATCAAGTATATAATCTTGCAGATGTTCCCTTTGAAAGGACTGTTTAGGGCCAGGCATATTCTTTTATTCTAGTTTTAATTTTTGATTGTCATTGTCAATGGGAATCATCCAAGATAGCCTTAATTATCATGCCTTACAAGTGTGAACTCAAATGAGATTGGAGAAGAGTGGTGCCAGAGATAACAGCTTACTATATAGTGATTGTGGTGCGATAACAAATAAAAACTAACACAATTTACCCACAGATATTTTTCTGGATGTTTTCTCTCAAGTTCTGTAGAATAACAGTCTATTGCACAATCACTTTTGTATTGCTTTATAAGATGACCTCCCCTGTAAATGGCGTTTCACTTTATTGCTGAAAAGTAAAAGTGAACCCCACTGCATAATAATTCCTACACATCTCCAGTCTCATATGACATTGTGTACCACTGACAGCTTCATTTAAGGCTTGCTCAGATGATCTCCTTTCTAGCTTCACTTCCATACTGCATATAAAGACTTTCAAAAGTTCTTTGTCTCCTTGCTGTTGACTATTTGATGAGTAACGTATACTTTTGTTTTGTACATTTAGACTGGGATGCTGCAGTTCTTGTATAAACAGTTCCAGAATATGCTAGAAACCCTGCAAGACTTTTGGAATCAGCTTGATGAAATAGACAGTAAAACATGGATCTTAGAGCCAGAAAACCCAATCAGAGGGGCGTCTAAGCGAAGGATTGCTTTAGGTGCTAGTATTTGAAAGTTGATCTAGTTCTTTTAGTGATTAATAGCAATAAATAGAAAGAATTGTTTATATCCCAACAAAACCCTAAGATAACTACTTTTGGTTTGGGTGGTAGTGTAAATGTTGGAGTATTCTATTAAAGTTCACAAAATTTGAAGAAATTTAAACCTTGATTTAGAATCAGTTGCATATTGTTTTTAGCTATAGTCTCTCTCCAGTCTGTATACTTCTTTCTAAGGTTACAGAGTGCATGAATGCATCTCGTCCCTCAGAAAAAACATAATAAAAATATTTCATGCATAAAGTCTTTAAAGTCTTTAAATGATGTTGGCCTCAATGATGGTTCTGTCCAGAAACTATTCTCAGTCAAGTTACATAATGGGCATGTCAAATGTTTGGTCACCCAATCCCATGTTGTGGATAGGTGGAGTACCTTCCCTGTTGACGCAGTCCACCTGTATTTCATTAGTCTGACTGATTGAAGTCTCCATGAGAGAGACGCAAGCCATGTCGTTTAATTGCTATGTATAATGCGACAGGTCTTCATGACTAATCTGCACATTTTATGTTTCATATTCTAGGCAATAATTCTTCTGTCCAGATTCAAGTTGACCCAAAAAATCCTAGACTTCCACCAGAATGCAAGCTCCTTGGTGCTGATCATGGTGGGTCATTTCATTATCAAACTAGCTATCTAATACTAATAATAATAATGATAATGTTTATTCTGGCAAGTATAAGTTGGATTGTACATGCACTTTAATAGAGTGATAAATGCATCTAAAACACATTATAACATTGTCCACTAAAAGATAAATGAAGAATTGAATGATTAAAATATTATACTGCAGTATCAATCAACTTATCTAAAAAAGTTTAACACAACTTAGTTTATACACAAAATTGTTTGAGTGCCCATGGGATAAAAGTCTGCAGATCTAGCATTTTTGGAGTTTTGGAATATAACAACCGAGTGTGCCTTATGGCATGTGGGTGTCCTCTCACTTTTGAAAATAATTGGCTCAGTTAATGTTCTTCCATATGCATACTTTCAAACATTTCATGACATAGATCATCGCGTCTTCTTTGTAAAGAGACAGAATTTGCCATTCGTAAAGCTTCAGTTTAGGAGAATTCTGGATATAGTATTGTAAAAAACCTTTTCTGGACAAATTCAGTTTTTCGGTTTGGCATTTTGTTTGTCCAGGATGCCACATTTGTATAGCATATCCTAGGGTAGATCATATAACAGAATGTGTATTTTCAGTAACTCATGAAACAAGAAACCAACTCTCTTTAAAATTCTGATAAAATGTGTTCTCTGGCTATCTTTTGTGTTAATGTAATTGACATGGGTTTCCCAGTTCTAATCCTGAGTTTTATTAAATCCAGTAATACATTATGGAGTGAAGTGGTAAAACGTTCATATAATTAATGTGTCATTTGTTATTTTTCTTGGGCTCTGAACAGATCATGAAAATGAGTAATTCAAATAATTTTTAGAATACTTTTTATCAAGATTCAATTAAGGTAAAAAAATTAACATTCTTATTTGACTGATGTTGATTTGCCTTTTCTTTTACAGTGATAAACCCACTGAATAGTAGAATTGGAGAATGGTATGTGTCGAATCTATTTCAGTGTTTATAATTTATAGTTATAATTCTTACCCAACAAACCATTTCATCATGTTTATGCAGTCAAAGTTATAATCATGGGTTCTTTCAACAATGGCTAAAAATCGAAAGTTTTCACCACTTCAATATTTCAATGTCTCACATGATACCTTCTTCAGAGAATGAGACTAGAGGTGTTATGGTGGCCTCTACCTAGGACTGCAGTTAGTCCCCTCTCACCTCCTCTTTATATGTTACTTTCGTAAAAATGGAAAATAGAGATCGGGGAGAATTGTTCTTTTGATTTTTATATACTTATTTCTAGGACTTTTTAATAATGTTCTCTGGGCTTAGGATTCAGTATTTATTTTTGTCAATGATAGTTTGTCTGGATATCTTACTTCATTTGCCCCACTGTTTCTTAGTGTTGACATACGTAGTTGGCATTCAGACCCTCAGCTAATAGTATAGTTATTTCTGTATTATGTTGTAAAACAGCTACATGTATGATGTATTCAAATGTTAAAATGTTTATTTTCTAAAGAACATCAGATACTTCAAGGAAATGTAGTAAAATGTATTGAAATAAGCAGATTTATGATAGTGCTTTTCCTCCAGGAATCCAGAGGATAGCATTTTGAACAACTTGGAAAGAGTGCTCAATGTCCAGTTTCCTTCACCAGCAAATTCCAAAAAGGAGGTAGCTGTGTTGTTTTGTAATGAATTTTGATGGCAAAATTGCATGCATAAAACATTTAACAAAAATTTGCATCAGCTTTTTGGGAACTCAGTTTTGAGTGTGTTTGGTGAGACCCAGTATTTGCACATCTCAGATATGCTCCAGCACAGTTATTATTGGGTACTGTTTAATAACTGTAAGAGACATATTGGTAAATCAAAACAGAAGAATGTAAATAACTTTATGTGCAGTGGTTTAATACTTACTTAAATTTGATGTAGGACTTTAACATGGAATGTGGGATTTGCTATGCTTACCGCCTTGAGATGGAGATTCCAGACAAAGCCTGTGATGACCAGCGTTGCGGACAACCTTTTCATCAAACTTGCTTGTACGAGGTAAGAACAGCCAAAATGTCCAGGCTTACTAGTGCATTTTAATGGCTCAGTGGTTGTATGGTGTTTTAATTAGGACAAATTGGGATGACCGTTATGTTCACATCAAAATGAATTTTATTTTCCCAGTAATTAATTCTTATAGAGAAGATTAATAATCCATAAACAGTAGAAACTGCCCCCCCCCCCCCCCTTTATAATTTAGAGCTTTGTTTTTTGCACAAATTAAGTAATGAAATGTATGGGGGTGCTTTCCTTAAGTGTTTATTTTAAAGTTTGCAGAAGTAAATTATTTGTGAGAGTTCTGAGTTCTTTTACTACTTGTAGTGGTTGCGAGCACTCCCTTCTAGTCGCCAAAGCTTTAACACAATATTTGGAGAATGTCCATACTGTAATAAGGTAAGTTAAAGAAGTTTGCTTCAAACGTTTGTAGAATAAGAAAATAACCTCCAGGAAATCTAACCAATTTTACCTTTTTTGACAAAATAAAGTATGCAGAGATATTGAAATAATTTTTTCTGCTTTTGATTTCAGCCAATCACAGTTAAGATGCCATCCTAGCAATCAAACATAAAAGGTATTGTTATGATGCTCAGTGCCAAATTCCATGTAAAATGTTTACCGGAGGAAGAAAGCCTTAATTCAGTTGCATATTCCATGTGCCGTGATGTGCGTATGAAGAGGACCTATTGCAATCCATTATTGCTCTTATTACATAGAGAAAAAAAAGGATTGGGTGGAATGAACCATTTTTAAAGACAGCATGAACTAGTTATGAAGGACGGTTACTGACTCATATGTGTCAACATGATAAGAAAGTTCAACTAAGGCAAAAATTAATCACATTTTCAACATTTATTTTTCAGGTTAGTACTGAAGATGTATATATACTAGTATGTTAATACATTGTGCGTCTACAAGTGTAAAGACTTGGGCAAAAAAATATACCAACACACTGGTGACAAATTATTACTATACATTCATTCAAATGGCAATGTTTTTTTAAAGAAGTTCTAAAGTCATTTACACATTCAATCAACCTTTCTGTTGAAAAGATTAAATCTCATTGTTTGAGAATCTGACATTTTAGTCAAGTTTCCATTAAGCAAAGGAAGAGCAGTATCACAAGTCACACCCATATACAGGCATCAAATAAAAGCAGTATCCTACCAAACCGATAATATATTCATTTATTGCAGACTTCAAATGATGGTCTCAGCACACCGTTTTACAGGTTGGGCCCAAGCATCTTCTCTGGTCGTACCCAGGAATCAAATTCCTCTAATGTCACAAGTTTCATTTCATTTGAAGCATCTTTCAGTGAGATCCCTCTTTTGTGCGNTTTAAAACTGGCCTGCAGGATTGAGTCCTTCTATCGTCTCATTCAAAAACAGCACAAATACATGATAACAATCTCTCCTGTCAAGTGGCAGTTCCTTTGTTTGGAACGGTGGTCTGACGCTTTGACGAATCATGGGGCGAGTTTCAATTGGGCACACTTTCTTGCGTTCGGAAAATTTAAATTGTGCCCAAGGTGAGTTTAGCGATCGTTCGTACAGAATGGAGACAAAAAATTCAGATTCAGAGAAAAAACGTTTCGTTCGTAATTATTGCGGCGTTCGTATAGATTGGAGAATTACCGTATAGTATTGTAAAAAACCTTTTCTGGACAAATTCAGTTTTTCGGTTTGGCATTTTGTTTGTCCAGGATGCCACATTTGTATAGCATATCCTAGGGTAGATCATATAACAGAATGTGTATTTTCAGTAACTCATGAAACAAGAAACCAACTCTCTTTAAAATTCTGATAAAATGTGTTCTCTGGCTAGCTTTTGTGTTAATGTAATTGACATGGGTTTCCCGGTTCTAATCCTGAGTTTTATTAAATCCAGTAATACATTATGGAGTGAAGTGGTAAAACGTTCATATAATTAATGTGTCATTTGTTATTTTTCTTGGGCTCTGAACAGATCATGAAAATGAGTAATTCAAATAATTTTTAGAATACTTTTTATCAAGATTCAATTAAGGTAAAAAAATTAACATTCTTATTTGACTGATGTTGATTTGCCTTTTCTTTTACAGTGATAAACCCACTGAGAGACAGTCTGAATAGTAGAATTGGAGAATGGTATGTGTGGAATCTATTTCAGTGTTTATAATTTATAGTTATAATTCTTACCCAACAAACCATTTCATCATGTGTTATGAAGTCAAATTTATAATAATGGGTTCTTAACAGCAGCTAAAAATCAAAAGTTTTTACCACTTCAATATTTCAATGTCTCACATGATGCCTTCTTCAGAGAATGAGACTAGAGGTGTTATGGTGGCCTCTACCTAGGACTGCAGTTAGTCCCCTCTCACCTCCTCTTTATATGTTACTTTCGTAGAAATGGCAAATAGAGATCAGGGAGAATTGTTCGTTTGATTTTTATATACTTATTTCCGGGACTTTTTAATAATGTTCTCTGGGCTTAGTATTCAGTATTTATTTTTGTCAATGATAGTTTGTATGGATATCTTACTTCATTTGCCCCATTGTTTCTTAGTGTTGACATACGTAGTTGGCATTCAGACCCTCAGTTAATAGTATAGTTATTTCTGTATTATGTTGTAAAACAGCTACATGTATGATGTATTCAAATGTAAAAATGCTTATTTTTAAAAGAACATCAGATACTTTAAGGGAATGTAGTAAAATGTATTGAAATAAGTAGATATATGATAGTGCTTTTCCTCCAGGAATCCAGAGGATAGCATTTTGAACAACTTGGAAAGAGTGCTCAATGTCCAGTTTCCTTCACCAGCAAATTCCAAAAAGGAGGTAGCTGTGTTGTTTTGTAATGAATTTTGATGGCAAAATTGCATGCATAAAACATTTGACAAAATTTGCATCAGCTTTTTGGGAACTCAGTTTTGAGTGTGTTTGGTGAGACCCAGTATTTGCACATCTGCTCCAGCACAGTTATTATTGGGTACTGTTTAATAACTGTAAGAGGCATATTGGTAAATCAAAACAGAAGAATGTAAAAAACTTTAGATGCAGTGGTTTAATACTTACTTAAATTTGATGTAGGACTTTAATATGGAATGTGGGATTTGCTATGCTTACCGCCTTGAGATGGAGATTCCAGACAAAGCCTGTGATGACCAGCGTTGCGGGCAACCTTTTCATCAAACTTGCTTGTACGAGGTAAGAACAGCCAAAATATCCAGGCTTTCTAGTGCATTTTAATGGCTCAATGGTTGTATGGTGTTTAAATTAAGACAAATTGGGATGACCGTTATATTCGCATCAAAATGAATTTTATTTTCCCAGTAATTAATTCTTATAGAGAAGATTAATAATCCACTAACAGTAGAAACTGCCCCCCCCCCCCCTTTATAATTTAGAGCTTTGTTTCTTGCACAAATTAAGTAATGAAACGTATGGGGGTGCTTTTCTTAAGTGTTTATTTTAAAGTTTGCAGAAGTAAATTGTTTGTGAGAGTTCTGAGTTCTTTTACTTCTTGCAGTGGTTGCGAGCACTCCCTTCTAGTCGCCAAAGCTTTAACACAATATTTGGAGAATGTCCATACTGTAATAAGGTAAGTTAAAGAAGTTTGCTTCAAACATTTGTAGAGTAAAAAAATAACCTCCAGGAAATCTAACCAGTTTTACCTTTTTTGACAAAATAAAGTATGCAGAGATATTGAAATAATTTTTTCTGCTTTTGATTTCAGCCAATCACAGTTAAGATGCCATCCTAGCAATCAAACTTAAAAGGCATTGTTATGATGCTCAATGCCAAATTCCATGTAAAATGTTTACCAGAGGAAAAAAGCCTTAATTCAGTTGCATATTCCATGTGCATATGAAGAGGACCTATTGCAATCCATTATTGCTCTTATTACATAGAGAAAAAGAAGGATTGGGTGGAATGAACCATTTTTAAAGACAGAGCATGAACTAGTTATGAAGGACGGTTACTGACTCATATGTGTCAGTCATGATAAGAAAGTTCAACTAAGGCAAGAATTAATCACATTTTCAAAATTTATTTTTCAGGTTAGTACTGAAGATGTATATATACTAGTATGTTAATACATTGTGCGTCTACAAGTGTAAAGACTTGGGCAAAAAAATATACCAACACACTGGTGACAAATTGTTACTATACATTCATTCAAATGGCAATGTTTTTTTAAAGAAGTTCTAAAGTCATTTACACATTCAATCAACCTTTCTGTTGAAAAGATTAAATCTCATTGTTTGAGAATCTGACATTTTAGTCAAGTTTCCATTAAGCAAAGGAAGAGCAGTATCACAAGTCACACCCATATACAGGCATCAAATAAAAGCAGTATCCTACCAAACTGATAATATATTCATTTATTGCAGACTTCAAATGATGGTCTCAGCACACCGTTTTACAGGTTGGGCCCAAGCATCTTCTCTGGTCTTACCCAGGAATCAAATTCCTCTAATGTCACAAGTTTCATTTCATTTGAAGCATCTTTCAGTGAGATCCCTCTTTTGTGAGCATGTTGAGCAATAGAGGCAGCCTTATCATACCCAATGTATGGGTTCAGAGCTGTTGCCAGCATAAGAGAGTTGCTGACATTTTGATGAATGCGCTTTTTATTTGCTTCTATACCAAACACACAATTATTAGTGAATGAGAGACATGCATCACCCAAAAGCCGAATGGACTGAAGAACATTGGCCACAATCATAGGCTTGAAGACATTCAATTCAAAATGGCCATTACTTCCTCCTATGGTGATGGCCACGTTGTTCCCCATGACCTGTGCTGCCACCATGGTAATTGCCTCACACTGAGTTGGATTCACCTTACCTGAAAAATGTGCAAAAATAAATATAATTTCTAATGACATTCTGTCATTTTTGTTCTTCTTAAAGATAAAGGGGGGGGGTAATCCATGTTTGAGGATTTATAGTAATCAAGAACTTGTCTCAAATTGCATAAAATTGTCCATCTGATAACTGGACTGATAAGGTAAAGTTGTCAACTAAGCAGTTTATGTTAATCTCTGATTCCTGCTGCTCATGTTTTTTGCCATAATTATTTTAATCTGTTCAAAGAATATCCTCATAGCTAACAAACTGATTGCTATGAAAATCAATCACTTGTTAACAAATATTTGGACTGTGATATCAGAAAAATGACAGCAAAAACAAACCTGGCATTATGCTGCTTCCTGCCTCATTTTCTGGTAAAAGCAGTTCACCCAGGCCTGACCGTGGTCCAGAACCAAGAAACCGTATGTCATTTGCCACCTTCATCACACTACAGGCCAC
>NW_019776091.1:396456-486548 GCF_001039355.2 Lingula anatina | reverse complement strand
GATAATATATTCATTTATTGCAGACTTCAAATGATGGTCTCAGCACACCGTTTTACAGGTTGGGCCCAAGCATCTTCTCTGGTCGTACCCAGGAATCAAATTCCTCTAATGTCACAAGTTTCATTTCATTTGAAGCATCTTTCAGTGAGATCCCTCTTTTGTGAGCATGTTGAGCAATAGAGGCAGCCTTATCATACCCAATGTATGGGTTCAGAGCTGTTGCCAGCATAAGAGAGTTGCTGACATTTTGATGAATGCGCTTTTTATTTGCTTCTATACCAAACACACAATTATTAGTGAATGAGAGACATGCATCACCCAGAAGCCGAATGGACTGAAGAACATTGGCCACAATCATAGGCTTGAAGACATTCAATTCAAAATGGCCATTACTTCCTCCTATGGTGATGGCCACGTTGTTCCCCATGACCTGTGCTGCCACCATGGTAATTGCCTCACACTGAGTTGGATTCACCTTACCTGAAAAATGTGCAAAAATAAATATAATTTCTAATGACATTCTGTCATTTTTGTTCTTCTTAAAGATAAAGGGGGGGGGTAATCCATGTTTGAGGATTTATAGTAATCAAGAACTTGTCTCAAATTGCATAAAATTGTCCATCTGATAACTGGACTGATAAGGTAAAGTTGTCAACTAAGCAGTTTATGTTAATCTCTGATTCCTGCTGCTCATGTTTTTTGCCATAATTATTTTAATCTGTTCAAAGAATATCCTCATAGCTAACAAACTGATTGCTATGAAAATCAATCACTTGTTAACAAATATTTGGACTGTGATATCAGAAAAATGACAGCAAAAACAAACCTGGCATTATGCTGCTTCCTGCCTCATTTTCTGGTAAAAGCAGTTCACCCAGGCCTGACCGTGGTCCAGAACCAAGAAACCGTATGTCATTTGCCACCTTCATCACACTACAGGCCACTGTGTTTAAGGCACCACTCACTTCCACCATGGCATCATTGGCTGCAATAGCTTCATACTTATTTCTGGCTAGCACAAATGGCAGCCCTGTAACATAATTTAAGAAAATGCTCGATTCCATCCCCTCTTTAAAATAAAAATCAATAAACATGGCCAACAGAATAAAAATTTATAGTTCCTCACCTGCTTAAATGTAAAAAAATTGTCGCAAATGGACAAGAAACTAACAAACAAGATGTGTCCAGATGACCTTAGTTGCAGGTTTTGAGATGTTATAACTCTTTCACACACACAAAAACTATAATCTATCAAGCCGTTACCTGTTTGCTGGGCAATGTATTCCACAACTCTTGGACCAAAGTCCACCTCTGTGTTCAACCCAGTACCAACAGCTGTCCCTCCTGCAATGACAACATCCTTTTTTTTACATAAATAAATAAAAGTAAAAAGTGATAAATTTAATGTTAAAGTTGCAGATTTTCAAGAACATGAAATCTTTGAGTTTTCAGTAAAGCACCCTGTTTATATGATTAAAAGATTTTGTGGAACATTCAAGATAAGATAAAAATTTATACAAGCAACAAACACATAAAACTTAAGTACAGGAAATTGTTTTGCTAAGAACTAAAATAAACAACTGAACAAAAAGTATTTATGAATTAACTTGAAACTGCACATGTAAAGGGATAAAAACTACTTATAAACATATGTCAGAGATAATTTTAAACATTATGTTCTTATAACCATGAATTTGAAGATTGATAACAATGATACCACCACCAAACATAAAACTGACAGATGTTGCCATTATTAATTGACCAGTAAGAGAAAAGAAATTCCATGCCATCTATATTATTATCAATCAGAAGTGACAATAATGTCAGAAGACAGCAATCTTGGAAACTGGCATCTATCAAGATAGTAACATTCATGTACTAAATTACATACGTATACTAATTATGGGTTTGTGCTTTTGGTCAACATGTTGTTTTGCATACCTAAATTAGAATTTATTATTGTAAAAGTATACTATACAGTAGATTTGGTTTCAGGAAAATGCTGCATATTTAGATCATGCAAAACCTACCTATTGCGAGTTCATAAACACGTGGCAGAGCAGCTTTTACCCTTTCAATGCCATATTCTAACTGCTGGACATAGCCACTAAATTCACTGCCAAGAGTCAATGGTACAGCATCCTGAAAAAAATATTTGTAAATATCTTAAATCTACAGAAACAAAATACTGCATGTCTATCTTCACTGACAATATACTATAATATTAGTTTTATTTGACCGGTGTTGATGCAATCCTATAACAGTACCTGACAATGTGTTCTCCCAATCTTAATGATGTCTTTGAACTTTTCAGACTTCTGCTTCAATGCATCATACAGGGCTTGCATTGACGGCAAGAGACGCTTGTGTATCTCTAGGGCAACTGCAATGTGCATGGCAGTGGGGAAGGTATCATTGGAACTCTGCAACAACAGAATCTGCATAAATGTTTTTCATTTTAAAAACTTGATAAAAATGGGACCATGCATCAGTGCTCAGTTTTTATTAAAACGATGGTTAAGTCAAACACAGACAAATTCTTATATGATGTTTTAAACTTCAACAATTCAATGTATATTGTAATGAGGGCCAAGATCTGAGTGGTATAGCAGCCAGGACCCACTTATAAATTTCAGGTTGATTGACCCCCCCCCCCCCCCCCCTTCATGGGTGGCTGATATTTTCGTATCTTCCAAAAGAAATCGGTTGACTCAGATTTAAGGATCTTGGTTGAATTCCAGTCAATATACTATGGCCAGTGTCTATTACATGTCCAGAAATGAGAGCTGGTATTGCCCACAGTCACTGATATCTTGTGTATCGATCATTAACCCTGGTCTTCAACTGTCCACCTGTCTCACCAATGTTAAAGAAATAACACTGGCAACTGATCTTATATATGGTCCCACAACATTTATAAGAGGGTTCTGGCTGCTATACCACCAAGCAGTCAGTGAGTAACAAAATCTTCACACATCAGTCTGATGAAGGCACATGTCCAGGTTGGCTGTAAGGTAACAGTATGAAAACTTTCCAACGTGTGCTTTATAATTATCATTAATGATCTAACTACCAAGCTAATGAACATTTTTGATCAAGAGCAACCATATTTTGTGTTGATTCAAAATGGTAAAAAAAACAGAGGTATGTGCAACTCCAAATTATTTCTCTCGAGCTTTCTTTTAAATCAACAGAACTTACACTTCATCACAACAATTTTGATGGTTTTTACATACAAAGATAAATATATTCATTTAAAAATTTCAGTTAAAACTGTAGATTCATTTGACAAAAATATACTATAATGGCGAATTGTTATTTGCATAACTTTATCTGAATGTCATAATAATATGTCACTGAGTCTGTATGCTATTTCTCAAAACAAGTTCATTCAAACTCACTCAAAGTTAATGACATATGCAGTATAAAATGTAACAATAATATTTTGATACCATATGTTAAGAAGTTGCATTTGGATATTTCATTACACACCGTACCTTTGAACTGACTAACCACGAAAGATGTATTGAAAATGTTGGTTATAATCAAAATGGTAATAAAAGATTTACTTCTTTTCTGAAATGCTGAAGAATTTCATTTGCTATTTATAAATGCCCCATTAGAGTACCAAGTATATATCTTCATTGTATCAATTCTATCCGAGTTAAAATTCTGCAACTGACACAATTTATCTATACTCTTTTGTCTTTTAAGTTGATTGTTAACTATAAAATTAAACAACCATTATGAGCATATATTAAACAACCATTATGTGCAATGTTATTGTTGTTATTTCTTTGTCCACTATGGGTGCGTTTACAATGAAACTATCCTACTAGGTACGTCTAACTCCAAGGGACTCTCGCTGAATGCAATCAGGTTTAGAGATTAACAAACCTCCTGGTGTTGAGTAGAATACAGAAAAGCTGGTACCTGACACATGTTGACGTGGTCATTAGGATGGACAGGGGTTTTGCTTCCCATCACACCACCCAACAATTCAATGGCTCTGTTGCTGATCACCTCATTTATGTTCATATTTGTCTGAGTGCCTGACCCCGTCTGCCAGATGGCCAGTGGAAAGTGGTCGTCCAACTGGCCATTCATTATCTAAAATTAAAAAAACCCAATTATGGACACAACATAAGTACATAATACAGTCATTTCTATTAATTTAAAAACTTTGAGTTGAGAGGATAAGTTAGGATCAGTACTGGATAAAAGACTTATGACTGAAGGATTTCATGAATTTTAACAATTTTAAGTATCAAAATTAAAATATTAAAATACTATATATAAGATCACTGTACCACTCCCACTACTAATATTTTTCACTACTAACACTTCTTACTAACAACTATATTTGGTAAATAAATTAGCTTGATTTTCAGGAAACAATTTTCAGGATCAATAACCACATGCATCAGATATCAGTCAATTTAACAGCTGAAGTCATTTTGCTTCATGATCTGTTTTGATGCAATGGCCCACATAGGGATTCTGCATGCCTACATAGTCAGCAATCAAGAATATAAATCATTTTCAAAATGTGTAATTTGGGAATATGAATGACAGAAATCAGGTTATATTCAAGTTAGGATGAAGTCTCTGGTGGCAATATATTAAATTTTTCAATGCCAAAACTTTACAATACCAGCTTTAACAGTCTTCAGCAATGCATGAATTCATGCTGAAATCTAAAGCAAATTAAAAAAATACTAACATGTACATGAAAATAAAAAAGACCATTCAAGACTGTCAAGTTGACATCACTCAACATAAATATGTCTTTGCACACAAAACTTGAAATAAACCTTTGCATATTACATGAAGGCCCATATTGTTAGTGACAGACAGGTAATGCATACATCAAAGTAGGTCAACACGGAATGTCTGCATGGTACAAGGACATTCAATATCAAATATGTGACCTTGAAAATAAGCTTAGTTTATTCACTGAAGAAAAAACATACATGCCCTTCAAAGCTCCTCCAGTACCAGTACATGTTGGTAGCTTACAGGTTGACCCCAAAACTACACACCACACTTAGCACTAGTAAAATCTTCAATCTTCAATAGAGTTACATGTATATATGCAGTTCAGTAAGAAGTTTGATGCAAAGCAAAAATTATAATTCTGATAACATCACAAGTGACATTTACAATGTAAGGTACAAAATCCTGAAATTGACCAGGGACTCGACTGTAACTTAATTAGCACAGCTGTTTAATATTAATGGTGGTTTAGACATAAATTGCAGATAATGGAAACAACATCTATGGAAAGTTGCAGGTTTTGGCCAAGGCTTTACTAGCCTAGGTACCTGACATTCTTTGGAATCCCTCTGTACATTGAAATAGATACTCCAGTAAACCTTTTCCTCGACTAAGTAATCATGTGCCTTTTTTGTCAGTAATGGACATACAACGCTCTAACAGAGATAAAGCAAAAAAAAAAAAAAAACAACAGTAATGATGATCTCACCTAACTCTGACCTTCATTACTAGAATTCAATAATCTTTAAATTTCCAATAAATCATTTAAATATACTTTCATGATCGCATGCTTTCTTTATTTGTCTTTCACCATCTACACTTTGGTATCATAGCAGATAAAATCTACAAAATATGTAGTTTTTCTTAGCTATATATATTCTTAACTGACAGTATATTTTAAATTCCTCCTACTGCAGATACCATACCTCTTCAGCAGCCTGTACTATTGCCTCAGAAGCTCTTGGATCCAATCCATATTCCATGTTGATAACAGCAGCTGCTTTCTTTAAAATGGCATAAGCACGTATAATTGGGATCTAAAAATGAATTAAAAAAACAAATATAATAACTTTTACATACAGTATAATTACCAGACTTCTCACATCTAGATTCTACAGTATCTAAGAACAAATGGATGTTAGGTGTCATCAGTTTTTGGGGTAAAAAAAAAGATTAAAAATAGCACACGAGGTGGCACACAGTCTTAATTACATCTACCTCTAAGTCTAGGCAAGAAATTAATATACAATTCTTTAGTTTCAGTAAGAAAAACAAAACTAAAGATATTAATATCATCCTTCAATTGATGTTTCTTCGTTTATATATATTTAGATTCATTTTTTGTTAATTGATGAACATTTTGATGAGTTTATATATTTTAGATTCATTTTTTGTTAATTGATGAACATTTTGATGAAAATATAAAAGTCTTACTGGCATTCTTTCTGTGACTCCTCCAATATCAAAATGATAGATAGACCTAGCTGTTCCTGCTCCATAATATTTGTTTTTAGGAACTGATATCTCTCCAAAGGCATCCTCTTCAATGCGAAACCCTGCCTGCAGAATTCAAATAAGTTTCATATCAATGTTAAACCATGTATTTCTTTTTTCCATTTTGGTGTAGTGACATCAAAGTTTTCTCAGCTCCTTGTTTACACTCCATGATAAGATGAAGTTAAGATCGTTTTGCAAATAATTACAAGATACAGAAAATATCTGTGCGTAAAAGCTTTAACTTTTATTTAAAAAAAAAGCACTGAAATGCATATATGTTGCTTTGACTGCAGTCAATTAGTTGAAGATTAAAAATGTCAATAAGTGCTCTAAATAATTAAAAAAAAAAAACATTGACAAAAGAAAACTAAATATTGCACCTAATAATAATTAAGAAACATTTACACTGAAAGAGCATTTTATATTTCTAGGGTTATTAATTATAATTAACATAACGCTTAAATCAATATAGAGTTAAATTATTTCAAAATTTGACATATCTCAGTCCATATTTTATAAAATTGTCAAACCACTATTATATTAATTCTAAAAATCAAACTACATGCACCTGTATAACATGTACATTTACAATGTTTTATACTGCAATCTTTAGAAAACTTACAATTTCGCCTGAGTGTTAACAGAGTATACTGTCATTCCCATTACAGGGCACATTACTAATATAAGTACCAGTAATACATGTATGCAATACGATTCACTCTAGCACAAAACATCATTTAAAAAATAAAGACGTAGAAACGGTTGAAAAAAAGTGCAAAATGCGTAAAGTAAGCTTTCCAGCAGCTGCAAGATTATCATTGTGAGCAAAATATCTAACTATTACTAATAAACAAATAATTACCTCGGACTGTATGCTCATGTTTTATATTGGCTAAGGTAAAGTAGTCTGTTCTAACGCAACGGCTCCTGTTGACAAGTTGCACACCTGTAAGGACCGGGAGTAGCCTTGAAGAGTTGTGTACCTCGTTTAACAATGCAAATCCACGCTTTGACCTGGGTTTGACCTATTTATAAAGTGTATGTTATTCTTTATTAATTTTCGAAGCTTAATTCTTTAGATAAAACGCACAGTAGTTTTTATTTAGTGAGTAGTTGAATAAAAATTACTTGCATTATCCCATTTTAAAACCGACGTGTCAAAGACTGTTGTATATGCAGCGTTGAAAGATACGAAACTATCCCTGTTTTCAATTCTTTACACATTTGAAACACATGCACTTTCTGCATGCATTCAGTGTGCTTTCATGTTAATCCTTATCTTTAGAGTGAGACTTTATACCCAGATTGCTGTAGGCGAGCTCTCTATGTTCAGTGGATAAGAACATGCATCTCCTGCGTAAGTTCATTTGGGGTGATTTGTAAGTCATTTTGTTTATTTTGAATGATTATTAGTAATACAGTGACTTCAAGGCTGTCATTTTCCTCAAAACGAGTCGATTGTAGATTTTAAAAAATGCAGTACGTGAAGCCTGCATGCAGATACTGCATAGACTCTGTGTATGTAATGTAGGGAAAGTATCCAAGCTACTTTAATACTTACAGTCAGCAGTGGTGGTGACAAAATGCAGTGCATATTGATTTTTTCCAACTCCAATATATGCACTGTAAAATTCCTTATTCGTCAGTACTACAAGTAGTATTAGCAAATGGTTATTAAGCTACGTTTCATGTAAGGAAAGGAAAGAAAATTGATAACTTGCATTTATCATCTATTTAAGTAGATAACCTACTTGCTCTTCTTTAATTAGTTTCAGAATAATGTCGTGGAACAGCTAAAAGTAAGTTATCAAAAGGAAGAGATTGATGCCTGGGAACTCTACTCAGAGTTATGGAACTGAACAGAAAAACAAGTGACCCAGTTCAGTGGACTCCATATCTGATTGGAAAATGCATAATCAGAGCACTTTATGTCCTCATCAACAATTTGTACTGCATCCCAGCTTATGTGGTGTGGATGTTTTGCTTTTCACCACTAAGATTTATCAGACCAGATTTGTATTGGTACATCGAAGGAGTGTTATTTAAGTGGCTGCTTGCTATGGTAACTTGCTGGATGACAACTGCAGGCTATCGTGGTAAGATCTGTCTGTACTAATGGTACTGGATTTCAAAACCGTAGATATAGAGACTCTCCTAAATATTTCCTTCCTAACATACTTATATAATACATTTTTCCTGGTTGTAATATTTTTTATTTACCATCAAATTGAAGACAGACAAAAGCTTCGATCCTTGGCTAACATGTTGCTGTCAAGAACTTGATTGTTAAGAGAAATAATGATAAGTGTTATGGACAGGAGAAATTGAATCCTCAAGGAAAATAGATTGTATCGAGTAAAACTAGTTTTGTTATTTATTTTAATATATATATATAGTATATATCATGGTAGGACAAATAATGACCATATTGATGAATTATTCATCAAGGTTCACTTTCATTTCTGCCTCGATAAAGTGATACGGCGTTATGTTTATTCTATGGCTTTATTGTTTCTGCAGTGCACATTGAATGAAACCACAAGTTTAATGTTTACAATAAATTTCATAGTTGTAGAAGTGGGAGAGAATGTGTCCCCAGCTTACAATGAAGAGGCTCTGGTCATCGTAAACCACCAGTCCACAGCTGATGTGCCCACCATGATGCATGCCCTGCAGCACAAAGGAAAGGCTGTGAGGCATATGATGTGGATACAGGATCTGATTTTCAAGTACACCAACTTTGGGGTGGTATCAGCCAGTCATGGGGATTTCTTTATTTTACAGGTGTGCATTTACATTAAAAAAAGTATTTCTGAATATGGACGCATAAAGGCTGATATCAACCTGTGCATGGTGGTGTCAGTAAATTCTATTCAAAATTAGGGTTTCTTGGTGGGAAACATTTAGGATTTCCCTTTGTATGTATGACAAATAATGCACTGCTACCCCCCTAGCCCACCCTGAGCTTCAGAGCTGACTTGACACTAACCTTTTCACTGTAGCCTATCTCCATCGTGTCAAGTAACCTCTGACCAGATTCGAGTGCCCCCGCCGCCCGCCAATCAAATTTAAAGCCCGCACTCAATGACTCATTGAACGATCTAGCCAATGAACGCGAACGAGTCAAAGCGCGCTTTGTTCAAATCCGGACCAATCAAAGATAAGGCTGAATATCAGGGACTTGCCGTAACCTGTGGGCAGCACGCAAAATACATCATCCCTCAGTAGATAATGATGCAGGGCATCATACTGCTCTGGTTTCAATTCCGATATACTCCATGCTTTCTTTGTGTACGGTTATGCACTCGGAACCACTCGGAACTACTCGGATGTCTCCGCACTCGACAATAACTATGTTGTTAGTATGGAGCTTGCGGAATCAGCCGAGGATTGCCGATTGACGATCAACCAATCAGCGTTTTCACCAAACTTTGGTGAAAAATTTTGAAACATGGATTCGATTGGCTTATATAAACTAGGTCAAACTATTTTCGTCAGAGGTTACTTGACACTATGGAGATAGGCTACAGTGAAAAGGTTAGTGTCAAGTTAGCTCTGAAGCTCAGGGTGCCCTAGCCCGGTATACACAATAGTATGAATCGCTATCGCTCAGTGTGCTGTCATATATATCAAGCTCATGGGCAGAGCATTATTTAGTACAAAAGATTATCAGTGCAAAAGAAAAATTTACATGGTGGTACATGTAAATTTGGGTTAAATTAGAAACTTAGAGTATACCATGCATTTGATCATTGCATTAGAATGAAAAATGTCCCTCTGTACTAATCAACCAAAAAAGACGAGCAATCTACAGGATAATGAAATATGGAATAATTTCCAAAAAATGCCATTTTATTTTTTATAAGGGAAAAGAACATAGAAATACAATGTTGGACAAGCTGCAGGAGCACATTGAGAAGACTTACCTCACTAGAGACAGGAAATGGATTTTACTGTTTCCAGAAGGTGGCTTTTTAAGAAAACGAAGACAAGGGAGCCAGATGTACGTTTGATTAAATGTTTAATTCAGTATTTTGGTAAAGAATTCTGAAATGCATAGAATTAGTTGATTGCTCATTTAGAATGGGCCTTCTCATATTCCACTTTAAAACTTTTTCATGCCTCCCAGTTTAAATTTTAGTATTTTTAAATACTTAAAAGATTGAGGTGCTATCATTATCAGTTTGAAAAAAATATTTTTTCTTCATTCAGTAATAGCCATACAACTAAACATTTTTTACTTACCTACATATATGTTACTAGTTGTCTCATTGTTATCTTTAAGATTTGGACAGAAGAATAATTTTCCAATACTGGAACATGTAACACTCCCAAGAGTTGGTGCTATGAAGACAGTGCTGACTACACTGTCCAAAGAGACACTAAAGAAGAAATCAACTCAAACACCTGGTGGGTGTGTGTTCCTTACACTTAAAAAAAACTCAAAAGCAAATGAGTTTAAGTATGACATAATTACCTTATTTTTTTCTTATTTTTTTTCTTTTTACATACTGTATGGTATGGTGAATTTGCAGAATAGTTTAACATTCTTTGAGTTTTTGATAAAATGCCCCTTTAAATTCCATTTGCTATAAAGACATCTTGCATGTTATATTTTGCAAATTGGACAGATTTGTGTTTATCAACTTTTTTCTCCTCAAAAGTGTGATATAAAAGACATTCAGATTACTATAAATTTTATTGAACAGTTTTGATTTATGATTTTAAGGCCAAGCTTCAAAACACGTCAAATGGGTAATTGACATCACAATAGGTTATCCGGATGCCAAACCATTGGACCTTCAGACAGTAATTGCTGGCCAGCGCCCAACCTGTGACGTTACCCTTTACTACAGGCTCTTCCCCATATCAGTGATTCCAACTGACACAGAGGGGCTCACACAGTGGATGTACAGAAGGTTTGAAGAAAAAGAACAGCTTTTAGACACTTTCTACATTACAGGGATGTTCCCAGACTTGCCAAATACTGGGAGCATTGGAAAGAGACTTCCAGGGCCAAAGCGTATAGAGTTCAGTCCATTATATTTTCTTTCTATACATGTGTTTTTTATATTGTCCACATTTATTCAGTGGGCTGTTTTTCTAGGAATATGGAGAAGTTTGTTCTAAGTTGTATGCAGATCAGTTTTAGCCATTCGCAAATGATTGTCAATTTTAACTTGAAAAAGTGCTTTTTGAATTCCACCCTCTTCAATGTGCAATCCCACTTAAGGGTACTGTAAGGGTTTATGATCATCCAGAAACTAAAAGTGAGTTTTTTTCCTGCATTTAATTATCCAGTAATGCATCTACCTTTAATGCAATGTAAATCCCCTCAAAAAATATAAAATATCAGCATTTATATTTCTCATTGCTTAGCATTAACAGAGGCAAAGCATTTATCATCAATCTAACATCTTTCTATTTCGAGGAGAAATAGCTTAACTCCATTCCTGATCAAGATCTTATCACAAAAATTTGCATTCAATGCCTTGCTGTTATTTTATTTAAATGTTTCTGTCATGGAGGTCTGAGCACCTAATTACAATGCATCACTGAACAAATGCTTTATTTTGCCTTATTAAGATAAAACCTGAACTATGGCTTTTCAGAAAAATTGCTGACAGGGTTTTAGAGTTCTCAATGGTGTGATGGATTTGGCATTGAAACAGTGCTCGTGGGTGCTCAGGTTAAAGGAGAAATTTGAGAAACCGATTTTTTACATGATGTCAAAAAATGTGTAAGGCAGTAAATAAAAGGAGTTTTTTTTTTGGCTAACCCTTACAGTACCCTTTACAGGTGCTTTTTCGCAATTACCATTGCTTCATCTCAGTGCTCCTGCAGTCTGATCACAGTGCTGACTGGGTACCCTAGAGTGCTGGCACTGTGGGGAGGTTGCAGTCAAGTGCTTGCTATTGATATTATAACTAAAATAAGTCAATTTATATCTTGGGACAGATTTGAGTGACATTAGGTGACATACCTTACAATTGCTCAGCAAATGTTTTACCTCTTGCCAAATTGAGCATGGAAAACAGTCATAAATATAATTTACATTAAGTATTAAGTAAATCTTATCATAAATATCATTTATGTCAAAGGAAAGAATTGGCCATACTTATGATTTTGCCACAGCACTCACCAAGGATGAAATGAGCTACATGGGCTAGTCACTAGTGCTGATTTCTAAAATTGTACACTTGCATGTATTTAATAGCTAGCAACTTTGTAAACTATTTACTTAGTACCTCAAAACTGGAGATGTGTATTTATGGTGCTTAGAATCAGTATTACATTTGTGGACTTAAATGCTTTTTTTAATCACTGAAAATGTCAATCCTTTTTTTGAGGGATTTACTGTCAATTTTTGTTTAAGTAAAGAAGCAACCCACAGATTATAAATACTTGGTGCTCATGATTTATTTTGCCACAATTTAATTATCAGTTAGAGGACACTAATCATTAAGTGTTCAGTTTCATTGTACTTTATTAAGAATGAACACTTCTTTGAACATATTTTAGTCAGTTAGAAGGATTGTTGTCACTTTTTTCTATCAGTGTTGATATATTTAAACCTTCATAGGAAGGTTTGTGTTTTCATGTTCAGATGTTAGAAAGAAATAGTTATTTCAACAATAATATTTTATATATTCTATATTGCATGACAATCATTGAAAGTGCATTGTTAGAAATGTTAATTTAGACTGTTGTGAAACTTGAAGGATATTACACACAACAGTCAATTGTGCAAAACATCAGGACTGGTGTGAATGGTATGTAACGTGAAGAAGGTCATTGAACACTTAATGATCTTGCAAGCCATTCGCTGCTGTTGGTTTGAGCAATAATTAATATCTTGTAAAATCAATCCTTCAGTTGTGGAGGTCAGCATTTTTTATCACCGATGTCTTGCAAAATGCTAGTTGAAGGAATGTTTAAGGAGTGTATTTCATGGGTGGAAATTCATTCCCATAAGTGGTGAATTATGGAGAAGGAATTAGGTAAGGGGTTTGGGACCAAGTAGTTACTAGGGGGAAGTCCCAAATAACTTTGCAGCCTTTGGTATTAATCTTGAAATAAACTGGGACCAGTTTTTGGAACATTTTACTCTACAGGTTACTTTCTTAAATGAATGCTTTAGCTATGATAATAAAATTGGAATAATTGACAGTATTGTTAAAGGCATAATAACTCTTTGTATGAGACCTATATTTCACAATAAAAACCTTGTGAATAACTCATAGAAATATAATATATTCTGTTTTACCACAAAAACAGCAGTTATAGCTTTTATTCTGATATTTGAACTTGTCTTTAGACCACGTGACCTCCATTGATGTCTATACTCTGTTAAAATCTCTTAAGAGATTTTAACAAAAAAACCAANGTATTGTTAAGAACTTTATTAAACAAACATCGATTTATGTAAGATGGATTGGACATGAAAAATTGCTTTTGGATTTTGTTATAAAGAAGTATTTTTGCAAAAAAATAGGGACACGGAGCAATATATCTATAACCTCGAATGGGATATAAGCCCAGCATTTTACTGGGTTTGGTGGCTATAATTGTTTAGAACTACAACTGAACAAAATATCATAAACATTTTATTGCACATATCTGTACAAAATAGACTGTAGAAAGTAGGTGGACTTCCATATGTCTGACTGAAGTACCAAACAAGTCTATTTATTGCTATGTAGACTGAAGTAATAGAATTTCCTTATCATAAGAAAAAGTTTTGTAGTTCGTCTTATGGAGATCTTGTGTTCCTCTAAGTGATGCTCTTGACTGTCAAGGTTTCGAAGGATTTTTGAAATAAAAATCTATTCCTCTTTGCCTTCCTTTACCTGAGGGTGCCCTTCCTCTAGAATCTGACTGCAAACAAAGTAGAAAGGTTTCAAGAATTTTTTCAACAAATTTCACTATACAATATCTAGATCTCATTTCTTTGGTTGAAAGTTTTCATTACCCGAGTACTAAGAATTGAAAAGGCTTATGACATCACCATGCCTCCTTGATATCATGATTATGAACTAAACCACATTCTGCATTCATCCCAAATCTTCAGACAAGAGAAATGTGTGAATATACAATTGATTAGACTGATTATTATACATTTTATCATTCACAAACACAAGTTTTTCATAATGTGCTATTGTGACTTTAGAGAAAAAAATTAATATAAAGTAATGCAGGATGAAAACTTACTTGACGGCCCACATGCTTGGCCCACTCTTTTGCAATCACAATTGGATGAGGGTAAGTTTCTCCTATGTTCACTCTAGCTTTACTTAATAAAGCTTTGCTAAGAGCCCAAGGTGTATGGACATTGCCTCCCTTTATTTCTGACAACTCTGGGACCCAAAGCCGTACATATTCCCCCTAGAAACAAGCAATGGTTATGTTAGAAAATGTGCACTCACAGTTGGGTAATTTTGAAACAAAAATTTACATTGTAAGTGAGCATTTCAATGTGTGATTGGTAAGTGCAACTATTCATTCAGGGGTTTGTGCAACTGGACATCAGAGATTTTGAAAACAATGTTAGAGTTAAAATTGCACAAAAGCCTAGCTTAGTGCTCAATAAGCTTTAGTTACATATGGTACAAGAACTTTCAAAATCTCCGATGTTGACCTCTCAAACAAATACCATTAACAATTTTACATTTAAGTGCCAATGTATAGTACTTAAGTGAGAAATATGGAAACAGCATCATTATATTAACTTAGATTTTGTAGGAACTATAATCCATTAATTTGTTAATTTAATCAAAAAAGGCATGCTTATGATAGTGTTGTCAATAGTTCATGAAAAAGAATTACAAAAAAATAAATCTAGGAACTCCAGATAAAAACCATCAATTAGCAAACTGATTTTTTTTCGTTTCATTATGTAATTGCTTAGTACCTCTGGGTCATAATCCATTCCTTGTTTTACCATGTTAAACTTTCTGTCTTCTCTCGGGTCATTTCCAATCCCAGCAGCATACTGCCAGTTGCCATAGTTACTGCACACATCATGATCAATCTGGATATATATGCGTGTTGCATTGATTATAACAGCCTCGAAACAATAATAATAGGGAGAATCCAGACATTTTTTAAAATGTATATTCATACATGTTAGTGCCCTTATAGGTGCTATTTACTCACAAAATGGTTTTGGTATATTATTTTGAGGACATGGAGTAATTATGGCATACTGATTATTCAAAAATCTTTAATTATTTTTAAAACTTACAAGGCAGGACTCAAACCACTCTGCACCCATTCTCCAATCCAAGTGCAAGTCTTTGGTAAGAAAGCTTGCAACATTCTGAAACAGTTTCTTAGTATTAAACAACCATTTCCAATGAAAATTCTTATAAAAACCAAACTAATAAACAAATTGCTTAAAACTCCAAAATTATACTTCTCATGATGCAAGACATTACTGTATTGGATAATGATAAAAATATGTTTACATGTAAAATAATCTTTTATTTTTCATCATTCTAAAAAAACAGTACCTGTCTGCCTCTATTGGACATGAAACCAGTGGCAGCCATCTCTCTCATGTTAGCATCAACATAGGGGACACCTGTGTTGCCAGCTATAATGGAAAGTGCACAAGACTCGAGTTACCTCTTTTTGGCACAGTAATTTGTGACAGCTAGTGTCACAGACATCAGCAGACATTTCAACGATTTATGTGTTTCTACTATGGAAATAATTAAGCTGGTGCAACAAAAAGCTTAACTTGAGGATGGAATCAAGTTTATACTTCATTCTTGAGCTTTCGAAAACAAATTGCACTTACTTTTCCAAGCTTGAAACAGTTTGGGGTCCTGCTTCCATTGTATTTTCTTGCCCATTATACCTTTGAAAAAATAAATGTAAAATGTTAAGAATAACCAGACATTCTAGCCTATCTCAAAAACAGAATTTTACTGACTCTTATGGTCCCTATTCAATAATTGGTTTAAACCATCCATTTTATACCTTTCAACAATATAAAAGCATCTGGAAATGTCCAACAGTAATGTTGTTGTCTCAATGTCCTGTAAAGCTATTCAGACGTTTTCAGTGTTATATAAAAATATATATAATATTACATAAAAATTGTATATAAAAACGCCTGATATTAACATTTCCTTTTGAAACGTCAAAATATGGCAGTCTAAATGAATCACTCATTTACAACTAATTTAATTAGAAATGGTATTAAACAAAAATTAAAGGCAGGGCTGGGCCAAGCATTAATTTCTAAGTGGAAGAAAATTGTTTTTTTTTTCTTCAAGAAACATTAGATTTGGAAAAATCCCATATCAAATACCTTTTAAAGGAGGTTTAGCTTATTCGTTTTTAAAACTTACCATCCAGAAAGAATAATCTGGTCCCATATTTAAGAGCTACAAACTTGAAATAGTCTCTCCATATCAGCTCAAATATCACCCAGTAAGTAGACTGGTTAGCTGTCCTCTCCTTTTCATATCTTTTAATCTCCCAAAATATTTTTCTGGGAGAAATGCTTCCATGTGCAAGCCTTCAAGTGAAAAGAAATACAAAATAATAAATCCCACATTGACAATAATTGGTCTAAATGTTTGCCTTTTACAATAAGAGAAAATTGATAAAATTTCAATAAAGTTCATAATATAAAAGTGATAAAAATTCGAGCTTGTGTTCAATTTTTGGTTGTGATGATTACATATCTTTGAGAAATGAAATACAGCTCATAAAATAATTTCACCAGCTGTACAATTCATACAGATAAAATTCACAGTTTCTTCAATTAACAATTGTCTTTGAATTCTTTTTTCCAGCCCATATTGTGGTTATAAACTGGCATGGATGTTACCATTAAAGGTCATATCAAAGACAGGCAGGGGGCACATCAATACCAACAGTTTCATTTACAATTTTAGTGAAATTTTACCATGTTGAAAATTTTGTCGAGTAGTCAGCTCCAACCATGCCATTTCTTGTTTCTTTATATTTGGCCACCGAGTCGCTGTCCCACAGGTAGTGTTTTAGTCTACTCAGAGCCTCAGTCTCTCCTCCACAAAATGGAAAAGCTGATCTTTCATCTTTGACTTCACCTGCAACACACATGTATTATGTCTGAACAAAGAGATTAGAAGAGTAACAGATAATAAAGTTATTAAGAGATTTCTCCTTTCTTTTTAAACTAGCCACAATGATAGTTAGTCAATATAGATTTAGATCAAAATAGTCTTGAATTACCCAACCTACATTTGTCTAAGACCCCATTCCCATAGATTTTAGATCGATCTATCCCTGTGGGGAGTCTCACTAGATTACTGTCAGCTTAGCCGGCTTAAGCGTCTGTCCCGCCTACTAAAAGCTGTAAGGGGGTAATTAACTATGGTGCACGCTCGGCTGACTGCAATTAAGCATGAACCCCCAGGGAGTTAGGTCGATCTAAATCTAAATCTCTGGATCGATCTAAATCTCTGGGAATGCACCCCAAGTATTATCTGAACTTGTATAAATATCAATGAATTTAAAATGGCAGTTTAAGGTTCAAAAAATAAAAAGGTCTAACAGTGAAGCAGTTATTGTTGGATTAATAAGTACTATTTGTGGTTTTTATACAAAGACGCACCTTGCATCCCAAATGTTTGCATGGTGGGCATTTCACCTTCCTCTAAGTCTGGTGGTGGTGGTTTCAGTTGTTCTGGTATTTCCAGTAGTTTACGCACAGAACTTTGACCCTCTACTGCCTTCCTAAACTGAGTATAAACATCAGGAACACTGGGAAAAAAAAAACAAAAACAAAGAACATCAAACAACACTATAAGCTAAATAAATTCCAAAATTAATAAATCTCAAATGAAACAGAAAATAATATACCTACTTTATCCTCGAAAATGACATCAGACGGAAAGATATCTGTAAAATTAGACTGTCTTCGATTATATCTTGAGCTTTTTTTTAGACAGAACTCACTGCTGTAAATTTTTCACTTGGATTGTTTTAGATTATATCTTAGATCCGTTTTTAGATGGAACTCACTGTTGTATCTTAAATGGCACGTCTTCTTTATGATACAAGGTAGATCCCCAAAATGTCTTAATTTGAACTCCACAATTCTTCTTTAATGCTGCTTCCACATCTAACTCTTCCTGTGTAGCCTGGACATAATTTGTATATTATTAAGTAAACAGGTACACCTCAATTAAAATGAGATCAAGAATCCAATACATACATATCACATAGCACAGCCTACCTCACCAACAAGCAGCCTCTCCCAAAAATATGGTGAATTTTAACAGATGATCATAATAAGGATGAAATAATTTTTGCTACTAAGTTAAATAATTTATCATACAAAGAGAAAAGAAGGTTCTCGGATCACAGAAGGAAAAAAGCCTGAATTGTTAACTATTTGAACTTGTTAACAAACCAATATCCTGGAGCTTTTGTTAGAGAGAGTACATATTAACTGAAATGCCAAAAAAAGTTAATTCCAGTTTATCCACCAACATACCTCTTCTTGAAATCCAACAGCTATTACATTTCCCTGTCCCAGACATTTGATAATGGCAGGTACCACATCTTCTGGTTTGCCTTGTCTTATTATGAGATTGCTAACAGGAAGGAATGAAATAGTACATGTATACTGGCTCAAATATGTCATGTAAGACAGCAATATTCCTTATGATATGATGGAAGTTCCAGCAAACATTTTAAGTACTTCTAGATTCATGTGTTATCATATGTTAGTAACATTAATCTGAAATCATCATTATTTTTTACTGAAATAACAAATTTGATAAATGCAATATGGACCAAGTATCAATTCACACACATTAAGTTGCTACCATATGTCACAATTCAATGCATTTTAAGTGTTGGAAAATTTTCAAATCTATAACTTGCTTTCTCTATCAGTCAACAAGAAACTTCCACATCAACTGAAACTTGCTGAACTGACCAAGCAGGGCCCTCTAACTCGAAAGCATTGTGTATTGTGAATAGCGATATCACATGGAGCCTACAGTGTATTATATGGGGTGAGTTATGGAATCGAGATGCATGCGCTCAGTCGCAATGCGCAATGCTTTTGAGTTACGTGGCCCAAACAGCAATTGACCCCAAAAGTTGAACTGCATGACCAGTCACTGACCTGTCACCACCAAGTAACCTGCAACATATTTAAATACAGAAACTGCATGTCCTGTACAATATAAGCTCACCTTCCTCTGGCTTTCAGGCTCTTCCTCAAGTCATCAACACTTTCTAACAAAAACTGCAATCTATGGGCACCAGTCTTAGGAAAGCCAAAGTGGTAAGTCCCAGCAAAGTGTCTTGGGTCGAAACAGTACAGGGGAAGCACATGGCTGGCTTGCAAATGGCTGTAGGCCCAATGAAGAAGCTAAGTGATAATGGAAATATTTTTGAAATTCAACATCCATGCTTCTAACATAACCTACCGGTACAGTTGCCTCAGTCTTTGGCCTTGCATACTACACTGCAAATTAAGGTCTCATAAAGTCTGCACCGTTAATCCTACACCCGCAGCCTGCCAGCCTGCAAAATTTTATTTGGACCAGTACATTTTTCAGAATGTTCGAATTTAGTGGTCAGACATAGCCAATAGATTCTTTTATTTAAGTTTTCAGAAGTGCTCTTGTAATTATACTAATGCAATTGGGGAAAAGCCCAAACTTATTAAAATTTTTATTCAGAACAGTGAATCCCGAGTCGAACCAGTAGATTTTAGGAAACCATAGGTGGTGCAATGGCCAGTAAGTTGAATAGTTTAAGGTACAGACTGTAGACCCCTGTTTTAAAAATTCTAGAGACCATAAACTTCTTTATTCTGGGGAAACTGTGTGTCCTTTACCCCAGCATATTACAGCAGCTGCTACATTCCACTACTATACTCCACTTCTGCACTCAATTTGTAATTGACGCAACATACAGCCTCGAGAGTTTTTAACACAGGATGTTATGAGGCTAAAAGCTAAGGCAAACTTAAGCCCGCCGCACACAGAACAATTTTTCGGTGGCTGACAAAAGTCGGCCGATCGGTCGTCCTGGATGAGATCAGCGCACACACACGACAAGCTGTCGCAACAAAGCGCCGACTGGTGTGGTGAAAGTGACGTAGTTATTATCTCGTCTGCGAGGTGGGGCGTTGTTTAATTTAATCAGGAAAAGTTTCTGTAGGCCTATTTATATCTTATATCTGATATTGTAATGATAAGAGTTAAAATTAAATGTAAGAGTATAACAAGATTACTTTAATTAATTGAAAAATGAGCAAATTGAAATGCCCAAATTTTCTAAATCAACGCAATACTCATAGACCATAAAAATACAGCCTATAGGATGACAACAGTTTGTCAGTTTAGACAGATTTAGTCACCTCGATGCAGCATTACGTCGTTAAACGGTTAATGACGCTGAAAATTAAAAAAAAAAAAAACTAATACTAATAGAAAATTATAGGGCCTTCCATCATACTGAATTGAATTGAATTCTGACGTGGGCACGTGATATCAGATGGCGCAACTATTGGCTGAAGATAATGATCAGCACGACAAATTGTCGTAGGAAAGCACACACACTACATGTACAGTACGACGTTTAAAAATCAAACATGTTTGATTCTCTCCTGACTAGTTGAAAAGTTGTCGTGGAGCAGCGCAGACAGGCCGATATTTTGTTGTAAGTGTGTCGGCCGACGAAAAATCGTTCTGTGTGCGGCGGGCTTTACAGGATGAAATTATTTTATTATAAATACTATTACATGTAATTACAAGAATTTTTTAATAGAACAAAACTCTTTAAATTCTAAGTCATATCTCTTCATACACAAACAATCTGGTATTTCCAATCACTAACCAATATTTTGCCCCAGATTTCGGCCGAGGTAGGCCTACTTACTGCACAGGCCTAGCACGTAACCCTGAAACAGCAAAAATAAATAATATTTGATGTAGTACGTAAATTTGCAAAAACACCAACCTCATTATCGTGCAGCCGGAGATCATTCCGAATCAAGCATATAACAGTTTTCATTGCAGTACCAGACATGATACTTCAGAATATATCTTTTCCTTCGTACTATATTTGAGTTCGCCTAAAAATGACAACTGCTCATGTAACAGATAGCATGCTTTATACAACACAATGCTTTTTATAGTTTTACATCTTTTCAGACTCCTTTGCAAAAAGAGTTGCACTTAAAATCTCAACAATCACAATGAGAAACACTTCAGTTCCCACTCCTCAAGGCTGACAGTTTTCAACAAAAAATGTATCAAATATTTGCGTTATAAATGCTGTTGAAAAAAAAAACGAAGTTGATAATAATGTATCCATAGTTATAGACTGTAGTTTATAATGTAAGGTGTCAATGTGACATTGTTACCTCCGCCAAGGAGGTTATGTTTTCACCCCCGTTTGTCTGTCTGTCATCAACAAAACTCAAAAAGCAATGGACCGATTTTGATGAAATTTTCAGGAACTGCCAGAAGTGGGCCAAGGAAGAGATGATTAGTTTTTGGTGGTGATCCAGATCAATAATCAATCAATAATAATCAAAAATCACTGGGTTGGTGGAGGTCTGCGCTCTTGGAGTGCTTTTCTAGTATTATAGATGGAACCTGCTTTGATATGTACAGAATTGTTGAATGATAACTCTTTAAATTCAGCAAATTCTATCACAAATTGGCCCATCGGGGCCGTAGCAATAGTCCGAAAGTTCAATTGTCTGAAGGTTCACTAAAAAACCTACGGACCAATTAACTCTTCATTAAAAAACCAATGAAAATGTTACCATTCTTCGGACCAATGAACCTTCGGACTATCGAGACACCCCCAGGCCATCCACAGTACATTATCTTTTGATTTCTATAACATCATAGATGAATACTCCTTCACATGTCAATGTTGTCTGAAAGGGCAATATTCTATTCATGGGCAGCATATGAACAAAAGCATGTTTTGAGTCTCCACCTATGCAACCTTTATTTTCTTAAAATATATAAGTGACTGATATATCATTTCACATTCTCTGCCACTGAAGCAGCGGTGCTCAAGACCGAAGCCTAAGTTTGAAGGAGTCATTTATTGATGAAAGGGCACATAATATATCAAATTTGTCCATGATCTTTTTACACAAATGAAGAACAAGAAAAATATCTACTAGAACATGGAATAATAATTGGCGTTTGTTTTGCAAATGTTAGAAAATGAAGAAGAGATTAATTCTACAACCTTTAGACCTAATTTCTCACACAGCTGCTACAAAAAAACACCTATCTAAACTATCACATAAACAAAAATAATATGGTGACATTTCTACATTATCAAAATTATACAATACCGCTGTGTTTGTAAAGGTTGACATTTTGAAGAGATATTTTCTAAAAAGTTTAAATACATTTTACATCTTGCATAATTTGGTTTACAAATGAGTAAAAAAAAGATCTATTTAAAGTTAAAAAACTACCAACAGCAGCCACTTTGTTAAATACAACACAAAAATTGCAAAATCACAGATGTCAAGGATAGATCAACAATATAAGTATTACTTTGAAGTAAAATTACAATGGAATGTTGCGGAGATTTTCACCTAAAGAAATACCCCAACAGAATTCACTTATTATGAACACACATTTGATATCAGATCTATGTTGTGTTTTTCATGCTCATACCTTGTCATGCAAGGTAGTGTTAAAATATCTTTTTGAAAAGATGCTCTTGCATATACACTGTATAATAAAAAATATGCAGTCTGTTTTGTTAACATAAAACTGATCCTTATTAAAATATGGCAGACATACTAAAAGTCCCACGTGTCCAACCATTTCAGGCCATACATTGTGGCATTCACATCAAGAGCTGTTGGACCTGATGTACCATATGCCAGAGGAGAGAAAAGATAAAAGCTGTAAAGGAAGAAAATCTCAATTAGCAAAAGATATACAGGCATATTTTATATCTGCTAACTATAAAAGATTCTTCTTTATCAATATCTTTTCTTATTCTGCAAGAGTTACCAATGACCATAAAACAGAAGACAAGACAATACCTCTTCACAATATTTTACAATATTAGGACTACTGTTTTATATTTTAAAATGTTCTTAAAATCTGACCACATATTCTACACAGTAACAAAAAAAATTGTCAAGTTCAGTGTTACAGTCTACCTGTAAAAGATGCCTGCTAGGATAACACCAAGAGCTGTGTGGTATACATTCATGGCAATGTGTTTAGAGAAACAAAGCCTAATACAAGTTAGTCCATACTCTATTACAACAGCTGAAAACAAAAACTGAAATCAATTAATGGACTCTTTTTAAAATGTACAAGTTATATATCAACTGTATCTCTTTATCCATTCATTAGTGATTAAAAAAACATTTATTTATGAAAGCTGTCAATATCACCATTTCTAAAATTTTAAATGGTAGCAATAATTTACATACACCCATCTAATTTAATATCTACATTTAGCATCATATCCATGCATCCATTTCTCTGAGAATACAACATGGTACCTAAAACCACAACAAATTATTCAAAAAGTTCATGTTAAAAACACACTACCTGAGAACATAGCATTAAACAGATATGCTGGGAAGTAATGATGGAAGTAAAGCACTCTGCCCATGGTCCAGAAAGGTATGTAGTGTAAGCCCCACCCTCCTATCAGCCACATACAGGCACTGAAGCGCGAGCTTCTATAATCTAGAAATTGACAAAAAATAGACAACTTTACATTCTAGAAACGAATCCCTTCTAGTAAATTGTCTAACCACTAGAAATTAAATATGATGAGATATGATGCTGAATAACAAATTTGTTTTTTAGTAAGATTTAAGGTCCTTCTTTCAAATAAATCTCAAAAAGATATGAATAAATGTACAGCATTTGTTCGAACAAATATTTTACCTCTGATTTCCTGAGGTTGTGTTGTTCCACGTTTGCTCTTCACTCCATCATATATAAACAGCATGATGAATACAGCCATGAGGATTAAGTTACCCCAGAAAAGTATGGGGTTTCCTAGCAGTAAAACCCTGAATTTGCCCCCCGAAAAGCTCTGCCCCTAAAAATAAACAAAATTTGAATAATTAATGAATTACAATAAACCACTTGCTTCTAATTATTTTCTGAAGACATAGTAATAAAGATGTTTAAAATTTAAAGATCTGTTTAACTTGTTGATAAAACTTCTCATTCTTTTATTTTTTTCCAGTACTTACACTCCAATCTAAAGGCCACTGCCAAGGCTGAGAAGTTGCCTCATCTTCCTTAGGTTTTAAACCTCTATTTCCCTAAAACATATATTAAACCTGTCACTCTAAAATAATGGTATTTTAATATTTTGATATCATTACAATCACCAAACAAAGCAGTATTAGTGTTGCATACTAAGGAAATACATAGGAATCATGGACACTGATGTTTGTAAAATTAATCCTGGTTCCTAATTTTGGTCCTGTTGGCTTACAAACTTTTAATTTGTTTCTGAAACAAAACCGTACCTTCCCCATCACAATGTGTGACTCTATAAACTTCTGAATGAAGTTAGGAGCATGATTAGCAAATGACACACTGGGCACTGAAAAGAAAGGATTTTGTGACTTTTATATTTAAATTATTTGTTACATATACCTAGATATGTGTGTGTGTTACATTAAAGGTAAACCGTCTTATGTAGATCAATTTGACCAGCCATTATGCATTACAAGTTTTGACAAATATTTTGTTATTGCAAGTATCCCAGACATAAATTGTACACTTCAACTTTTTCTTTTTCTAAATGGGTATATAAAAATTAAGTCTTTTTCTTCTTATCATCTGATTATCTATAAAACAAAACTGAATTTATTGCTGCAAAATGTCTTCACTCAAAAAAAAAAGTATAACCTACATCTGGAATCTCTGACCTCTTCCACATTCCAGTAGGACTTTACATCAATTGCATGTGGATTGCAAGTCACTTCCATTTGATCCCAGCCCCTGGAAACAAGGACTTAACATCATGAATACTCATCTATATGTCACTTTTCATTTATAAAATATTATTGCATTAAATCAAATATCTTTTATGCAAATCATACATATAACATGCTGAAAAACACATTTATGAGTCCAAACACATTTAGACATTTTCACACGTAATCTTGAAACAATCTTCTTTAATGTAATAGTGAATGTTCTATTGCATGAATATTTGAATTTCAGAATGTTTGCAAGGTTAACCATGGTACATATACCAGGTATAACATGCTTACCACTTAGGGAGTTTCCTCTCTGTCTGAGTAACAGCACAATTCTGCCCAAGGTGTCTTAGAGTAAATTTTTTCTTCACAGCTTTCACCACCTCCCCTGGGACTCCACCAACTATTTCTACTTGGAAATTATCATGGTAGTCTCCAGTGCCATTCTAGTAGAAAAATAGACAAAAAACATAACACGTTTACATAACTAAATTTCAACTGACTACAGTGTACTCCTGCACAAATCAACACCTTCGTTTGCTTAATTTACAAGTTTTAATGACATGAAGGTCTTTTTCAGTGACTAGTTTGCTAAAGAGCTTCAAAACCAGACTCCCATCTGGATGAGAAGGGGCGTCTCATTTTTGCAACAGCCCAAACATCTCACTGTCATCGGCAGCCAGCATGAAGGATTAATTTATAATGTGTAAACAGTGAAAAATCAAGCACATGGACATTAAGTTTTTTTCATTAAATAATAGTATTGTCTCATGGGATGTTGAGATGTAGATGTAAACCTTTACTGCATGAAAAAACTTGGGATAACTAGTACAATATTTGGAAAATAACAAGGGGTGTTTGTAAGACAAAGATAAGCCCCGGAAGGGGGGGGGGGGAATTGTCCTCCATTTACTGGTTAAACAAATTTTTGTGTTGAACTTTGACCTACTGACCTCAAAATCAAAAGGGGTCTTCTACATGTGATGACAAACCTCCTTCTAGACCAAAACTTTCTGTATTTATAGGTCGGACAAAGTCTGGTTTATGGACCAACCACTGGACATATGCAAAGCAATATATTCATTGTTCTTTGAAGGATACCATACTAAATAGGTTCTAATACAGAATAAAATGGATGTTTTAACTCTCTACTTACCATTCCATAACATGTGACTTGATGGTGTCTCTGTGTCAAAGGTGCCTTCTCCTTGTGGCTGTGTAGGTTTCTGGTGGTTCTGTAATCAATCATTACAGTTAAGGACAAAGTACTATATATGAAAGACTCATATTATAAGACATAATAATTTTAACACATTTTTATGTAAGTTTACACCAAATCCTTGTGTTGCCACTCACTGCACACTGCATAACTTTTTCTCTCATGTAAGTTATAATCTTTCATACAGTAGGAATTTTTAAATTGAATTACAACAATACCACACATTTTCCCAACTTAACATCAGTTCAATTAAAAACTTTGCCTTTAAAAGAGTTCAGTGATTTCATAAATAACTTACACTTAATTACATATACAAGTATCCCATGACTTAATAGAAAATGAGTTAATTCTTAATAAGAGCAGAGAATTAGACATGTTCAAGATTAAATACATGTACTTACGCCACATGCATCAATCTCACTACATCCCCATGTCTGACATACTCCACTGGGTCTTCTATTTTGGAATTCACATTCTCTTTCATAACAATCCACAGGTTATTGTCATCCTTGTGACTGTAGGCTGTGACCTAGTAAAAATAAATCAAAATTTTAGTTTAACTTCAATTGTAACAAACTGTACATGAATCTACACATTTTCTCACAGTTGCAGAGCATAAGGAAAGAATTCTGCCCTTCCCTTTCCCCTGTGACACATCCATCTTATTAGAAAAGTGTTCTACTATATAACGAAATCATCATTTTATGTATTAACGAGCTAACTCAAAATATTGAGGTATGAATGTTCATTCTTAAAAATGATTACAGAGTGAAATTTTAAAGCAATTAAACATTGCAATTAATGAAAACAGCATGTTATTAAAACAGTGCTAGATAAACTGTGTTATGTATTACCTGATATTACTGCATTATTGTCATTCTTACCTGCTGTTGTTTCGCCCCGATTCCCTCAGGATATAGATGAAAATGAGAATGAAGGTAAGCTCCACCTGTTTGAGAGTTCTTTACTGTTATTGTAGAGCCATAGGCAACATCTGTGAATACAAAATATAAAACATTACGAAACAGTTGCTAACAGTTAATTCTCACTTGTTTCCTGAAATATGTGACGGATCCCTTTTTCATTTCAAAGGCATTAAGAGTGAAAGAATCTAAGTAACTCATAACATTGCTTTCGGGTGTTTTCACTTATAACTACATAAACTTTGATATTTGAAATGTGAATTCAAATCCCACAGCAAAAGTGCATACCTTCTGGCATACTTGCACCATGGAGTTTATTGCCCTTGAGTGTTGACTGAAAAGCAGAGCTGTAGAAGCCATCACCAGTACCACTGGAGAAAGAGAAAGCCCTTTTAAAACAGCACTCGGCAAAACACCACATAACTCACCATAACATTATAAAAATACAAGAATCTTTTTAAAATTTCATCAAAAAAAATGGTATCATACATTTTAGTAACGTATTCTGTGTCTTACTTACGTTTCATTCAAAATTTTCAGATGTATTCCAAATAGGATGATATACAAAATAATGGGGAGAATGATAAGGCACACAGCTCTGGCAAGGAAGTGCTTCACCAACAACACCTGTAGACAAATATGCAATTACAGTAGCATTAATACATACAGTATAACCACTGTTTTAATACAATGATATTTTACTTGATAAAATAATATAGAGCATTATAATAATAAAAAAAGAAATGATTGTTTGAATACACTCACTCTTTTTACTTTAATTGAATAAATTAGAATATTGCAATAAAATTCATTAAATTAAAATTAAATTTCCTAACAAATCAAATTTTCCTCAATAAATCAGCAATTTTTTCCTACTCACAAATTAAACCATTTATCAATCTCAAGGTTCGTATTGGGAAAGGTGAGTATTTTTTTCCCAAATTCAGGATATGTTGATACAGAAAATATGACTTGGAAATGTTCATACATGGATAGTAAATGATATCTTATAGATAGACATCATTTATTGGAATTGATTAATTGTAAGTGTGGTGAGGATACTTACAATACTATTCTCTTTGTTCCCTAGTAAGTCCCACAGTTCTTTAATGGTACTAAACCCAACCAAGAGGATGACAAATAACCCTACAAACTTGACACTAGAAGTAGAATAAACTATGTCATGTTCAAACAAGCAGTAAATCATAAAAGAAAAAAAAATTGTCATCCATTTTCAAAAAGAATATATCTATCAGTCTTGATTGTAGCTACCAGAAAACAAATATTACTAAATAAAATGACTTTCCTTCTTAGCATATTAAAAGTTACTCAATGTGAAAATAAACTTACACCCACTTAATCAATAACTTTCATGAATGCAAAACCCAAATTAAACCCCTGTACCAAAAATTTGACTAACCTAATTGCACAAGCTAGACTTGTTCCTGTCAAAGTTAGCCATAGCCACCATTGTGGAGAAAATGAACTGGATCAGAATGAAGGCAAAAAAAGAGTAGCAGCATAATATTTACAACAACTTATTAAGTTTGTAACTACATACAGTGCATACAATAACTTAAAAAACATAAAGGAACCACAATTAAGAAGCAGGTTATGTTTCCATAACATCAACAACAAATTCGTATTGTTTAGATGTTAACAGACATCTTTTTACCAGGCATTATACGAGTAGGTTTTTTATGTAGCAGGTTATGTTTCCATAATATCAACAACAAATTTATATTGAATATATGTACATAAGACATCTTTTTACCTGGCATTATACGAGTAGAATTTTACATAGCAGTATGTTGATGCTAAAATAAAGAACATCATGATCGGGTCCAGCAGGATGTATCTTGACAATATCAGGGTCCCAGTGTCTGGAACATAGGCAAATACATGTACTCTTTATCTGTGGTTAAGAATAATTTCACTTTGACCTAGTTAAAAAAATTATTTATTTATTTATTTGCTTATTTATTTAATAACTAAGTAAATAAAATAGAATTATAATAACCTTATATTAATTTTATCATTTTTATTTGGACAATATATCATTTGTTGAAAATTTTCATCAAAATTACCTAAACAATACAAATATACAACTACAGCCAAGGATAATACAAAAATCAATCTGGTTAACTCATCTAATTCGTTGACCTCACAAAAAAAAAAAAAAAAAAAAAAAAAAAAAAAAAAAAAAAAAAAAAAACTTACCAAAGAGTATGAATAAACCTGCAATAATGGATGCTATTATAGAATGGGTGAGTTCCCAGACAATACCAAAACCGAGTGGGATTAGACTAACACCCAATAAGGCACAGAACTGAAAGAAATGTGAATTTATAAAAAATTTATTTGAAAGTACAGGTTAATTAGTACAGAACTTCCCAAGTGTGCTTGACCATCTCAAATAAAGTTATAATAGATAACTAAATCTGAGATAAACACGTAAAACAACACTTGCATGGTGATCCATAAAAAGAAGTTGTTATTTTATAAATCGAATATCAAACTTTTTCTCTGTTACATTAGCAAAAAAAAAAAAAAAAGCCCCAGGAAGCCTTTCAGGCTTGTTGAAAAATTACACATACGTATGTCAGAATGGTGAAAAACAAATTGTTGCTGGCCAATTAGCACCAATAAATTGATAAATTTCACAGAGATTTCTGGCTCGTTTCCACGATCTCTTGCATTTTTGTATTGGGTTGGAAGTAAACAAGTTTTGCCATACTAGTACCTGCAGATCTATATATTATAGATGTAAACCTTTTATAATTGTAAAAGCAAATTCTTTTCTATAACACAAGCACACTCACAATTCTCATGCCAACATAGTTGATGTCTGGAGGATATGTCATTCCTGGTTTTTCAAAGCTAAATTCACCATTATAACCAGTAAGCTTGCCAGACAACCCAATCAGCATCTGTAACAAACAGTACAATCAGTTTTGATCATTGTTATCATCAAAATGTTCATAATGTGGTCTTATGACATTCAACTTTGAGTTATGATTGCTAAATTTTCATTTACCAAACTGACAGTATACTGGTAATGGATTAACTGCTGTTACTTTACAATTTATTCTCTTGAACATTACTCCTTAAACCTTATGATCTTCTTAATCACTACATATAATATGTATTATTATTATTATTATTGAATTGTGACAAGCTCTGATCCCATTATGTAGTTCAAGTCAATTTACCTTTCCTAATGGTGGATGGACATCAAAGAAAAAAGTCCTATTGATATAGTAGCTGCCCATTTTTCCAAAATGAGTTTCATCCCAACTGAAAGTAAAAAAATAGATATATCACAGGTACTCTCACGCATGAAGGATGGAATTTTGACTCTATAAAATCATGTTTTACAAAAACTATAATACATATATAGTTTAAATTTGGCAGGAATATCATTTATTGCAAGCTTAATCTTGTGACTTAAAAACATAAAAAAATATTGATTAGTTTTTGAAAAATAACACTACAGATGGAAAAAAAACATTTAAACGGACAGAAAAATATGGAAAAGCTGTTTTATCAATCAACGTTAACTTCAAACTGCTCTGTTTTGATTTTTGAAAGACAAAAATAGATTGCAAAGGTTATTTCAGTTTTATATTTATTAGAAATGTAAAAGGTGAGATTTGAAAAAGAACTTTTTTGAAATTTTAAAGTTTAAAAAATAATGTCCAATTACAGATGGAAAATTATGGATGAATAAATTTGTCCACAGTCCAGAACTTACACACATATGCAATAAACAACATGAAAGGTACAGGTTAAGGTGAAAACAAGCTCAATTGATGAGACAGCTCAGGGTCTGAATCAAGTTCTCAATTTTCCCTTTAGGCTTAATTAGTATCTCCAGCATTCTTGAATTGCATATAAAAAAATTTGCTGTCGCTCAAGACAAAATTTGAAAAACCACTCATCATCAAATTATCACCTGGTAAATCGAATAAGTTTTAGGACCGCACTTTTCAGCTTATGTTTATGGTTTCACTCATGATAAGAGAAACATGATTTGAAGAGACAAAAACTGGGAATAAAATTTAAAGTCCCCTTTTCTACCATACAACAAGATGAAGAGTTAACCCATACTACCAGTTTGAACAACAGCCTAAAGAATTTGGGTGGGGTACAAACAATTATGACTATTACTATGTATCAGAGAGAGTAGGTTATAACAATTGCATGTAATATGATATCATCTTTTGTCACTCAGGCCAAGGACTACACACACCTTGCTTAGAGTGCATTCCCACAGATTTAGATCGATCCATCTAGATCGACCTAACTCCCTGGGGGTTCACGCTAAATTGATGTCAGCCGAGCACGCACGGTAGTTAATTACCCCCTTAAAGCTTTTAGTAGACGGGACAGACGCTTAAGCTGACTAAGCTGACAGTAATCTAGTGAGACTCCCCACAGGGATAGATCGATCTAAAAACTGTGGGAATGGGGTCTTAGACTCCAGTGGAGACTCGACTCCAGTCAAATACTACTTTGATGTCATTACAGCTTACCATATATGTCTTGGAAGCTCAATTTTATGCAGTCTAGTGACAAATGCTGCAACTACTAATGAGCCGAAAACCATCCACCATTTAGCTTTGTTCACTTCCAAATCAAGCGGCGTTTTCCAAAACAAACCTCTTTCGTGCTGACCTAACGTTGTTGTTTTGGATTCGGTTGACGATGCCTGTGTATCTGTTTCCACGTTATCCTCCTCCCCTCTGTTACCTTTTTGACGTTTGCCTTTAGGAGGCTTGATATCTGTTTTTTCTGACATAATCAGCTAATTTTCGCTAAATTTTAACTCTCCATAGGATAGATACTGTCGATTTGGTCAGCAGCTCCCCGTTTCAACAGAAGCTAATTTGTCTTTCCAACGTTCGCTAGATGGCAGCAGCAATCTGCTGCACAGCGACCGCACTAACGGGGACCTGTCCTTGGAAATGGAAAAATTGTATTTACTTTAATTTTTTTCCTTCAAATTTGTATTTCAAAATAAATTAAAACGACATATATTAATGATCTAAGGACAATAACGCATTAAGTTTTTTTTTTTTTTTTTTGTTGGTGCGAAACTATGAATTCCAGCCATCAAATGTCTGTTCGTCCTGTCGTTACCATAAACACAAATAGCACGTAATTGGGTTGACTCTTAATTTGTCCAAATATGTTTTCAGACGAAACTCTCGAATGCGTAGAATTTAAAACTTCATGGAAAAAGGAAAGGTCTGTCACAGACAGTTATGCACAGACCAGGGAAATACTCACAGACGAATTGGGGATACAGTCTAGAGAAACGGTGGACACTGAAATCCAAACAGAGGAAGAACAAGATAAAGAATTACATTTGCTGAATGATAATCCTGAAAGTCTGGGTTCATTTCTAAACAGTGTGTACCCTATTATGTCCAAAGAACTCGAGAAAAACAGTAGAAGTCACGCCTTTGATGGATATGATGTTAGTTGGGAAGAAAAGGCAGTTGCAGTTGACTGCATTCACACTCTGAGTCATAGCGCATTGAATGAAGAACTGCAGGTCACGGGGCTCTCGTGGAATTCTACAGGCTCAGTATTAGCTGCAGCCTTTGGAAAATTTGACCACGAAGACTGGTGCACCCATAAATCTGCACTGTGCTCCTGGAACTTGGACAGAAGAAATATTAACTCCACAAAACCAGACATAAGTGTAGACCTTCCTAGTTGTTTGATGTGTATTGCTTTCCACCCCAAACAGCCAAGTTGGATAGCTGGAGGTACATTTACTGGTGAAGTTATGCTATGGGATACCAGCAAAGAGGATGAGATGTTAATTGCATCTTCAGGAATAGGAGGTGATGCCCACAGAGAACCTGTGTCAAAGCTGCGTTGGATACCAGATCCAGAATCTAGGGGAAAGAAATTCAACATAGTCAGCATCAGCAGTGATGGGAAAATCTTGGTATGGCAGATATTTCCTCATCAGCAAGCTCTCAGGCTGATTGATGGTTTTGTTCTTCTCACCGAATCTCTGCCCAGAAACTTTCGTCCTAAGGGGCAACGCGGAGACCAAGAGGTGGGGGTCACTTGCATTTCATTCAGTTATGAAGATCCTATGACTTTTGTCATAGGTTCGGAGAGTGGATGCATCTTCAAATGTTCAACAAATGCCAAAGGCACCCCTGCTGGGAGGCACATAACCTCCTCCGTCCCACTAAACTCGCCAGTCACCTTTGCATTCAACCCACACCATGGCCCAGTATATGATGTCCAGTGTTCCCCATTTCACAGAAATTTATTTATGTCCTGTGGATCGGACACCTCGGCCCGTCTCTACAGCATGCTACAGGGACATCCTATCACAATAATGGAACCCAGTGCAGGTTATCTGTTTTCATCCAAGTGGTCCCCAGTTCGCCCAATGGTGTTTGCAGTGGCAACAGAAGATGGTTATCTGTTGATATATGATTTGAAACATAGCCATGTCACCCCTGTCCAGAAGCTGGAAGCCAAAGAGCCTTTGTATGCACTGGAGTTTAATGTACACAAGTAGGTTATATTTTAGTGGGAGTGGAGTGAGTGCAAACACCACTCAAGATATGTTCCAAGTTACAGATATGTGTGCCTATTAGATCTTTTTTTAAGTGTTTAAAGGGTTGGTTATTTAAAGTCAATTTTATAATCATGGTCCATATTTCATGTTTTAAGATCTTAATGCTTGTTTTGAATATATTTTCATAATCAAAAGATGTTAATTGCTAAATTTTAATTGTTTCAGACGACATCTGTTGGCTACTGGAGGGGGGCGTGGAACCATCCAGGTGTGGCATCTTAGTGATGACTTGGCATCCCAGGGATCAAGAGAGGTGGAAATGCTAGCAGAGATAGCAGAAACCAGTGATGACCAATAAAAATGGCTGTTTCAGACATGTCATGGTTTTAAAGTAGCCAGTCAGATCTGTCTTAAAAGGCCCTGTTACACTGGGCTTGCAACTACTTGGAGAATTAATTTTCTACCACTCCCTACATAACAAAAGAAAGCTGCAGTGTTGAAAGTTCATACGTAACACTGATGCATGAATTTGATATAAACTGTCAAATATTGTCAAAACGTCAATTTTGAAAGAAGAGAGAATGGGCAATTTCACTAAACGTTTGCAATTCTGGCCAAACAGGGGCTTAAAGAAAACAAGACAATAAAGATCTCAAATGTACATTCAAATATCAGCAACAGGACTGTTAAAATATCAAGGAGTATAATGTGAAAAATTGACAAATATCCTGTGAATATCAGGAAAATTAACCCTACATAAATTTAATGCAAATGATAATGATTGATTAAAGTTTACTTTGTTTTAAGTTTACAAGCAATGTTGAACTCAAGTTCATGAAAAAAATACGTATTTAAAAGCGCTCTTTCCTTAGACTATTCAACAAAGTCAGACAATTCTTTAGTTAAAGTTACATATGAAGTCAAACCTTTGCCAATAAACCTGACCAAATGACACCATTTAGCTTCAAATAGCATCACCTACAGAAATACCAAAGGGTATGGTCTCATAATTCCAAGCAAATGACATTTTAACAGATATTTACTCCTGTTTTATGTACAGACACAGATCTGACTATACGTTTAGATGTCTCCTGCATCTGTCGTTGCCCTCTGCCGTCACCATCCTCACCGTTTTCTTTCAGTGATAACACGATAAATGGAAAAACATGTTCTTTCAAAGACAACAACCCATTTATTCTATTCATGAACAGGTGCACAGAAGACGAAAACATTTGGTTCAAAACAAACCATTTCACTTTATTATATACAATCTTTTGACAAAAAAACACGTTCTAGTTATCTTCAACATATATTCAATGTTCCAACCACCAACCTGTTCAGAGATGTTGGTGCATAATTACATCCCCCTTAAAAGAGTACACAAGTTCCATACTTGCATAATATCTGATAATTTATGGCATCTGGGTGTACCAGATGCCCATTAAGTGCAATATTTCAATACTTCATTAATTCAAAACCATGAAACTAAGACTGGGTTCCCATGCCTAGATCGATCTAACTAGATCGACCCATCTCCAAGGGGTTTCTCATTAAATTGCTTTTAGCTTAAATGGCTTATATGTCTGGCATGCCAACTGAAGCCCCTAAACAATAGTTAATTACCCTTTAACAGCTTTAGTGAGCATGCCGAACATCTAAGCCGCTTAAGTTGATAGCAATTTAGTGAGAACCCTCTTAGAGATAGATCGATCCAATGTTAGTACGATAGTCTCTGGGAATGGTCTCTAAGATCTGCTCAATACATGGCATAGTTTGAAATTGTCTGGAGGGTTAACTCTTTTTTCATCATTTCTTTGATTCAATCGCACTGGAGTTTGACTGAAATTCAAAAAAGAACTATACAATGCCTTGTCACTTCTTTATTTCTAATATCTCAGACGTAAATATTTCTGGGAAATAAATGGATAAATAATGCTGCAAATATCAGCAAATAATTTATTTAATGCAATACTCCACTGCATTTACAATAATCAAAAAAGATTCTAATGTACATTTATACTGCATACAGTGTAAACAAAAATTACATTTTTTCACCATTTAGCTACATGTAAACTTAACCAACCTCTACCTCAGTGCTTCCTTTCTCTTCCTTTTTTCTCTTCCTCAAATAATTATCTTTGATCCAAAGCACCTCTGCAGCTTCTGGGAATGAAATGAAATGAAATGAAATGTTTGCATCAGCTTTTAAAGGGATGAAATAAAAATTTTGACCATGCTCCAAATTGATACATTACTTTTTTTTAACACAGTTCAATTTGACAGAGATAGACACCTCTATAAAAAAATTTGAATTTAGTAAACCAGAAAAGGAAATAATCAGGACAAAGATGGGTAATATATTGATAACTTGCAACTGCCTTTAATTAAAGGTATACTATTTGGGCATAAAAATGTCCCAAAGTCAAATTTGCTATGTCTACAAATCCAGCAAAGCTACTTATCTTTTCCGATTCAGACTATAAAAATGATAAAACATTAAACAACTTAAATGAAAATATCTGCTGTTGATCTTCCTTTATGTTAAGAAAGACATGGCAGTCTAAATGTTACAGAAAACATTTAGAACTTAATTAGAAATGGTATAAAATAATAAAATCAATACTGCACAACAGATTTGGTTGGAAAATCTAAGATAGGATACCTTGTATGGTAATTAATTGTAACATTATAAAACTGAAAGTGACAATGTGTGCCGTAAAACACACTTAAAGTACATGAACCACTTATTGTTGAACAATGATGACCATCTTGACTTGGCTTTTAATGGTGTAAAACCCAGAAATCAGTGGAAGAATTGAGCTAAAAAATTATGGCAGAATTTGAAAAACCTAAGTAAAAGCTTGGGTTAAGGACTTTTTAAAATTCCACAGGTTATGGCGAGTGCCAGGAAAGGACAAATGGTTGGTAAGTTATAGAAAAATATCCTTTACCACAAGAAAATTGGTCAGTGCTGGAAATTCTTACATTATTCATCTTTCACCCCTTCCTGGTTATAAAAGTTCATCTAGTTATCACCTGGGGAATCCTATAAATTCTGCAGAATGACACTAAAAACGCTGTGCTTTACTAAAATGCCTAAACATCTATATTTTTCATCAGAATGACTTGAAATATTCACTGTTGATAGAAAAACATTTCAATGTGAGTGTACTCCAAAAATATCCTTAAAAAGTCAATGTGTAGTTGTCATTAAACTAGTGTTTTTCTCAATTTTGCATTATTTTTCTTTTTCTAAATTATTACCAATGATATTTAATGCAGATATAATGCACTAAAATGTAGAAGAATTAATGATCTTTCAAATAAATAGTTATCAATGTCACTTAAAAACCAAAAAAAAGAAAATTCAATATTGTTTTTGCTGTTAAGTTTCATTCAAACTTCTGACGTGAGAGTCATTTTCACATAAAAAAAAAGCAGTCAAGAGTCAGCATATGTAGCACAGTTTTGACTTCAATAAGGGTGGATAAATAATAACTTTTTTGGAAAACTCTAGAGGAACAGGTGTTTTATGAGGCAAAATGTCCATTTTCTGATGCGAAATTTGGGCTACGAGTTTTATTTAGGACGATAATTTCACCAGTTATGGAAACACATAGAAAGCATGTGCAACTATACTGAACAAAAATATAAACGCACGAAAGAATATGTAGATTTATTTTCATATATGGAACTAGAGTATATAGCCAAAAATTACAGCATATATTTCTTGACAAATAGACATCACTTTGAGAGCATTAGGGGAAGTTTAAATGCATAGTCCAAGAAATAGGGCATCAAATACACCATGGGGTCAACATCCTGAGTTCACAGACACCATTTAATTTGTGCAGAGCAGTACACCAGCGGCGCATGGACATCACTAGGTTGTCAATAGAGGCCTAAGGGATATTATCCCATTCCTCCTGGAGTGCTACTCGTGTTCCCAGACGGCTGACAGTGGAATGATGCACATCCAGGCATGCTGCATCTTCTGTTACTGACAAGCCAGCATTGAGCATGCTGATGGCATGCTCCCTCATGGTTCCAGACGTCTGTGGCATGTTGACAAGTGGCAGAAATACACATTTTGGTGTGTCCTTTTATTGCCTAGACAGTAAAGATTGTCTGTGTATTGGTCTTGCAGATTGACCTCTACTCCGTCATGCTCCATTAGTCTTATGGGCGTAAAAACTGAACCTTTGAGTATACTCACATGGAGCGGCCAAGTGAAACCAGACCACTATGATTGATCAAAACAAATCCATCAGTTCACAAATAAACCATCAACCTGGGCATATTTCATGATTATCCATTTCAACTGACCATTTTAGTTTCGTGCATTTATATTTTTGTTCAGTATATGTACCAGGTACATACACATTATATACCTGTATTGAATAAGGTTGGGTGAATCTCAAATGTTTTGATTACCAGGTGTTTTCTATGGCAGAAATTGATACAAAAATACATGTAACAGCTATTTCTTTTTTCATAACAACAATCTAGGTTGATAAAATGGCAGACAAAACGCCCTAACAAGAGTTTCGTCCTGAGCAATTCAATGACCTATAGTTTGTAACATGCATTTTCTTATGTGTTTAGGGTCATAAAATCTACTTTTCTTATATTAACACTGTCATTGATACCTTTTAAATATAAAATGGTTGCCTTGTGTGCTGACAGTTCACTGTCAAGCTTAATAGAAGAGCTAGCCAGAATGTGAGTCTGTAAATTGGGGGTGATAAGATCTAATGAGTTCTGCTAGATGTGACTTATAAGGATCTTAACCTCAAGCAACCAAAAGGTGAATATCTTTAAATCATTAAACTAGACAGCAAAGCTGACAAATATACAGACACCATACAGGAAACAAGGCAGCAAAGCTGACAAATATTCAAATTTTCAGACACAGATTAGAATGCATTAAAAAATGTTTCAGCCAATTTTGATACACTATAACCTCTTTACCACACAAACCACTCAGTAAATTTAAAGTAAAACAAAAATACGGCATGGCAGTTATGGGGCGAACGTCACCAAAATTGTGCAAAAAAAAAAAAAAGAATAATTACCGTAAATATAAACTGATCAAGCCAATTTTTGAAAGCAACCTGCCTCTTTACCAAACAAAGCCACTCAGTAAATTTAATGTAAAACAACAATAAGATTTGACAGTTATGGGGTGAATGCCACCAAAATTGTGCAAAAAAAAAAAAAGAAAGAAAGAAAGAATAAGTACCGTAAATTGTGAACGGACCATACCAATTTTGGAAAGCAACCCGTTTCTTTGCCAAACAAAGCCAGTCAGTAAATTTAAAGTAAAACAAAGATATGATTTTAAAGTTTTGGGGCAAACATGACCAAAATTATGAAAAAAAAAAAAGAATAATTACCGTAAAAGTGAATGGATCATGCTGATTTTGGAAAGCAATCAGGTTTTTACCAAACAAAGCAACTCAGTAAATTTTAAGTAAAACAAAAATACGGTTTGGCAGTTATGGGGCAAGCGTCATAAGTCGGACAGCAACAGCGACAGCACCAGTGATGGCAACAACACAGACAGACAGACCAATCAGAATATATATGGACACTAACAGTGTCCATATATAAAGAGGATGGATGATAAATCTTTGCTCTACATGTATGAAATGGGAAGCAGTCACTATCATAAATTGAGAGAATACCCTGTGTTTGGATCTCCAAGAATATCTTTCCTCTCCTTGTGTAGAGCATTTCCACAGAATAATGTTGTATAATAATACATTCAGGGAACAAATAAAGCTGTGCTGAAGAGTGAGATACATGAATAGTGAAGGATAGATGGTAAAGGTATATGACTATTAAGGAGTTCAATGTCAACACAGCAAAGAATGTCATATTGGGGTTACATATTGTAAGCTAAGTGCTATTATGAGGCTTATATCTTAAACATCTGCCATTTTTAATTCTTGCATTCTCAGACAGGTACTGCTTCGTTAGTTCCCTGAATGTATTACAATCCAACATTATTCTCTTGGGAATATTCTTCTCAAACATAGGAATTTTTTTTTTTTTTTTTTTTTTTGAGATCTGGCATTGGAGATTCCCTTAGCAACTTCTTTGCTTGCTCCAGCTTTTAAAGTGATTTCATACATGATCATCTACTAGTAGAACAAAGGTACATGTATATCACCCATCCTGTCTCAATAATTCAAAAAATATTCAATTTTTGGTTAGATTATTGCTCATTCCTTACAATTCATATCCAACAGATGTTGAAGATCTTATCACTCCTCATTTTGACTGACAAAGATTATTGTGGTTTGTTGTCCATCAGCCTATCTGGTATCCAAATTCACTCTTAAATGTACCAATCACAGTATTAACATCAGAAATAGATTCCACAACCCCAAAAACATGAGAGAAGACAAATGACACACTACAGTGCCTTTACTTGTTGTTGATGAAACGCAAGGTAGGCCGTTTTGGCTACCACTTTAAAAAATTGTCATTTTACCTCCCTAAATAATTGTTTAAGAAATAAATGGTTGTCAGATTTGTATTCAGTATCAAATTTAGCCTCAGAAAACACCTGCTATGGACATTTTTTGAGATTTATCCTTGCCTACTTCTATGTCGTCTTCTATGACTGCCCTGCAGTAAATTGCCAAATCTCAAGATATTTGGTTTAGAAATATTGAAAATAGAACCAGTAAGGTTCTGACCAGGAAAAGATTTATGATCAAAAACATATTCAAAATATACATTTGTATCAAAATAATTCAGTACTCAAGTATTCAATGTTTACCTTTGTCTGCCTCATTCATCTTTTTCAAACTGAGCAAAGCGAAAAGCTTCCTATAATTTACTGGGTACTTGCTATCTAACTTCTGTTCTCTTGTCAGTTCCACAGCTTTTCTAAATCCTTTCACATCCTCCCTGAAAAAAAATTAACATCAAAACAGTTACTAAAATGCACCAACTTCCAACATCATTCCTTAACATTTGCTATGGCAAGCTGTAAAATAAATAATCTACATATAACTAAACCAAGACAGCAAAGCTGTAAATGGACAAATACATGTAAATGGCAAAAAAAGATGGATGCATTGGCTTTTAAACAGTCTAAAGGTAATGAGTAACTAATTTAATAGTGTCAATGATTGTTTTACTTGCAGAATGTCAGACTCATGAACATATAAAAGTGAAAAACATGAAAAATGTCAGTCTTTAAAAAATGAGTACATTACAATAAACTTCGTAACTTTAAAGTTACATCTAAACCAAGCATAGTTTCCCTGAAAACACATATTAATCACTTCTACCACTACCTGACTCAACTCAACATATAAACCAAATTAATCAGTGGTCTGATCAGCCAAAACAATGCTTTAAAAATGCAGCTTCTTCAAATTTCTGGTTGTAACTTGACCTACTTATCTGTCCCACCAGTTCATAAAAGTCTGCCAAATATGAAGTAATGTATGGCATATTATTACTGCATGCGCAATAGCATAATAATTGAAATGAGGTCTGGCAAAAATGACCAAGGGTTATATATACATATAACTCATAAAGAAAGCAGAAAATATCTGTTCAAATATCATTTTTCAAAACATATGAAATTGCCTTATTCGCATTTCTTTAAGTTATGCTGTTTGAAATAATATGGTGACATTTGGTTGTGTCAGTGGCAAAGATTTGACATGTTAACTTGCTTCATAAGTAATTTTGATAGAAACTTGAGGACCAGAGAGGCGATGCCACAGTTTACTAGGTACAGCTGTTCAGAAACTAGTGACATGAGGAAATAAATTTAGAATACTTATAAATTGTGTTTTACACATTAGTGGCAGTGCAGTGTAGAACCTCTATATAAATGGTACTTAATCTATATTTCATTCATTTCATAAAAACAAACAAAAAGAAAAACAGTATTAAGGCACTTTTTTACTTTTTTTTAATACATCAAAAATATTCCCCATTACTTGATATGAATTGACAAAAATTCAAATCAAACCACTTTATGATAGCATAAACCTATATCAATACATGGCTTATGCCATGACAAAGGGAATCACATGGATTAAATTAAATCACCTTATCTGAAATCCATGCCAGTAATGATAGATTAATAACCCCCAATAAGGGTCCCCAACATAGGGCTTTTCACTAGCATGTAATATTTGTCCTAGGAGCTTGAATGCAGTATGGTAGGCATCTTCATTCCAGTTTTCTGACCATCGGAAAGCCATAAGAAGATCCTTGGAACTTTCAAAAACTGCAAGTTTTTGTAATTCTGTTTCTGGGTAGATTCTGTCCTTAAATGTTGCCATATACTCAGCTGCATCTTTTACAGAAAATAAAAAGTTAATCATCATGCATTGTTTACATAACCAAGAGCACTCCAAAATAATTGGAGCATTCATATGTTATACGCAATAAGGATGAGCCATTCCCCAATTATCAACAAATGCTCAATGGCCCGTTTCTCAAAGCAGTAGTTCGTTAGCAATCAGTTGTTAGCCTCTCACTAGTTATCAGTGCCGTTTCACGAAGCTATCGCTAGTTCTCTCACTCGTTATTGTGGCGTTGTTACCATGGATATTTAACGACTAGTTAGACCAGTCGCTAACTCTAGAGTTTCATTGTACGCATGCATAATGAATGAAAAAGAAAGGTTGCTTAGTTACCATTGTCTGTCATTTGTCTCTGTATATAATATGGCGGCTGCCTTTCTTGTTATCTGCGCCACCAAACGACAACATAGACTATGATGTTTTCATCAGAGGCAGAATCTATTAGAATATACGCACGATGATGCAATTTAAGAAAGGTTGCGCCTGGCTGTGACAAAAAGAGCAGCAAAAAGGGTGGTGGAGAGCCCTTACGACGAACTCAAAGCAGACGTTCTTATGCATTTCCAGCCACCAAAAATTGGAGAGTTAGTGCATTTGTGACACTTATACACAAGAGTTCCACTTCCTGTAGACTGTTTTGAGAGTACATGAGTAATGAGAGTACTAACAATCAAACTTTAAGACTGAACTTAGCGATGAAAATTGTTTTCTCGTTAGCAAGATAGTTCAGCAGTTAGTCATTCTAACTAACGACTGCTTTGTGGAACGGGCCCCTGGATAAACAAGGCAGCAAAGCTGACAAATGTACAGACAAAAATAGAAAAGAATTATGCATTATTTTAAAATGTTATTTTGCCAATTTTGATAATACATTGATAATACATTATGCTTATTAATAGCTTAGTCAACACAAAAAAAAGAGCATAACTTAAAAAAAGAAGAAAGAAAAAGAATCTCATCAGGCTGGTTTTCAACCTCAGTCTGTATCTATGTAACATTCATCAGTCCTGTTAGTATGAAGACAATAGGTCAATGTTTTTCTATATAATGTGGTATCTTTATCATATAGTAACAAACATACTTAAATAAAAAAAAATAATAAAAAAATAAAAATAAAACAGCATAACATTTGAAATAAATAATCTGTATCTAATTCATATTCATCAGTACTGTTGGTTTGAAGCCAATGGGTCTGTCAGTTTTTCTTGAAAGGTAAATATGTATTGCATATAGTATGATATACTGTATGCTGAAGAAAAAAGCAGCAAAACTTCAAGAAACATGGTCCAAAATCCAGCTGATTTTCGAACTGAAACTGTATTTTAGTAACACTGTAAATTTGAAGACAGTAGGCCTATTAGTTTTCTTTGAATTTATTATCTGTATTGCATATAATATATTCAGAAAAAACTGTATTACTTCCAGAAAAATAATGCAGTTAGGCTGATTTTCTAACTCATTACAAGTTATATTTTAGTTCAATGATTCTTTTCTGTCAGTCCCCATAATAAGATTTCCTTCAATTTTGATACAATATTACATAATGCTTAACAGCAAAAGCACCACCATTCTTTTATAATGAAATAAAAGTATCATGGATATTCAGGAAATGCCTTCAAGCCCATGGAAGTTAAAAGTCACTCCTTGAAAATGCCATGATGTGAAAAACTGTGTTATTTGACGAAAATTAGTCAGTTATGTAAGTTTGAAGACAAAAGAAAAAATGGTTTTCCACTTATCGAGTCATCACTGAAAGTGCACGTGCGACAAGGGCAACTACAGACGTAGGTGATGGCTATAGGTGCAGACACATCTGTGTCTGTACATAAAAATATTTAGTTGTGCATTATGATAGATAGCTTTGAAAAATTTATTGTCCCAGTTGATTGACATGATAGTGAAAGAAATTGTCTAAAACTCCTTGAAGGAGGAACCCTATATAAAACAGGAGACTACTTGGGAGGGCTCATTTTTAACATAGGGGCAAAATTCAAAATCACATTTGGATTTACCATACACGATATATTGGACTTCCACATCACTTAGCTCTGGACATTATTTGAAGTTGTCACTGAGCTTGAAATGAAATGGTAATGATACCAATAACCACACCCACTTCAGTCTCAGCTCTACATCGTACATCATAGAAAATCAAAATTTCAGTCTTTACGGAATTTTATGGATGATTGGATTACACAATTGTGTCAGAGTCTCAAACCAAAGACATTTAATGGGGTAAAGGTTATTAGCATAAACAAATGAGTTTTATTTTCTATGTAATTAAAAAGGTTGTATTTACTTGCATGAGCCCCGGATCTAGCAAGAGCAGCTGCAGTGTCCAGGAGCACTTCCAGGTGAAACTGATGCTGTGGATATTCCTTGTCTCTGTTAAAAAAAATACTCAGTATATTTAGTATTAAATCGCAAAAATGTTTCCTTTAACTTATCAATAAATTACGCTTAGGAAGAGATTGTTACGTCTGGAAATTCATTCAATATTAAAATTATGTTGGGTATCAGTGGTAACTTTATCAATGTATCAATGACAAAGATAACAACAGACACAGGTAATGATTATATGTGCAGATACACTGTGTCTGAACATAATAATGACAGTCTTTTTAATTTAAAATCCAAGTTTTGAAATCAATATCCACAAGGATGTAATATTTCCGAGTAATCACGAGTAATCACAGATTATTTGATCTGCTTTGGATCACACATTACTACACTTATACAGTGAATATTTGTATTTACAGTAATCCAAAGAAGTGCTTCATTGTCTCCAGGTCAGTTTTTATGCTGCAGCTGTGTAGAGCTTGTTCTAGAGTTCTCTCTGTCACACCAAATGTTGACATCATTTTTTCCACCAATCTTCTGATATATTCTGGTTTTGTTGACTTGAGAATGAAATAAAAACCCTTTTAACACATAAATACTCACAATGCACAAAAGCATGAATAATAACTGGAAATACTTAATAATCTTAGCAAGTATGGTAACATTTCTAGTAATATTAATATTAGATTGTTTTAATTAAGACCTTGAAAGAGAGAGAGAGAGAGAGAGAGAGAGAGAGAGAGAGAATTCTTACTGGTTTTCCGATGATTATTCTTGACAATTCATTAATATTCTGTTTAATTTCACCAACTGGTAATCTATCACGTTGCCACTTTTCCACCAATTCAGACATATCTGCCATGGAAATAGCCTGTTTTTTCAAGATTTTCATCTGTAATGTAAAACAGTTGATTTAACAATAGCTAAGCCATATTATATCTACATATATATTTTTTCATATCAGTTTAACTTGTAACTAAATGAAAACAACCAAACAAAAAACAACAACAAAGCAGCACCAGTTGTCAAATGGACAGGCAATGATAACAAAACAAGAGTTAAATATCCATTGGGAAACAAACTGGCACTTGTGTAATATCAAAAATTTGTTTAGCCATTTTACTTACATGTAACCTAGTGCTGTTAATTGCTTTTAGTAATTTTGTAAATATAAAGGGACACGTATAATTTTGGTTACAAATTAGTAGTACATCTTGACAATGACTTTGAACTAACAATGGTTCTATGATATTTGTACCAAAATTACAATAATTTAAAAATATGTTCATGCAGAGGCTGATATTCAGATAACATACAATCAGGGTATACAGGTTATAACTTTGCGTGAATATGTGGTGGTAGGTTTAGTCTATTCTTTCTTCCATTACATCATACTATAAATTATAGGGTCACATTTTAGTCTTCAAATCATGTTTGCAAAAGGTTACTAAGTTTTTTTGTTTTTTATTGGGCCAAGCTCTAGAAGTTCCCTACAGTAGGGGCCTACATACATTTTGAAAAGTTTGTCATCTAATATGGCCGCGTTTTCCAGCTCAAACATAAAGGTAATGCATCAGCTGGTTCAAGACAATGAAATGATCAAGATTTAACTGACAATAACGCTCTCAATTTAATATTTAGTTTAGCTGCTTATATATTTAATGCTTTTTTATTAAGAAAAGAAATTTTAGATCACTGACAAAAATTAATAATCCTTAATACTTCTCACGGACTTTACTATTATTATTATAATTATTATCATTATTATTAGGATTCCCCTTAGGGGAATACTATTGTTTTTCCTGTTCTTCTACTTCTTATTATTATTTTTCGTCAAAAAATTTCTTTCTAAAATTCTGAAAAAAATCCATACTGATAGCCTATGAAAAGTTATTCCGGTCCACCCAAGTTTTTTGACCTTGACCTAATTTTCAAGGTCACAGAGCCTTTTAAAGTGAAATTTTTGCAAATTTCAAAATGCAATATCTAGAATTTTCAACATTTTGACAAATCCTTTCATAGGTGAGGTCACACAATAATTCTATATCAAGTGACCTAATTTTAGGAAAGTAGGTCAGGTCAAGGTCAACCTATTGCAAAATATGCTCCAGGAGGTTGACACTCGGCAGGGGGTAAACCAGATGTCACAGAGCCACAAGGATGATGTAAAAAGTTGCCATAGATATCTATCCAGTGCAGTCGCTAATAATATTGACAATTGATTGATTAGTTTTTTAATATAGATTTTTAAATATTAATAATTTCACAGAAATAGTGACTTTGTCAATTTCTCCATGAAATATTGATTTTTTTGTGATAACAAGCTACAGTAAACTACCCCAAACATATACCCAACACCCCCAAATCAAATGTCAAATTTGACCTTGACCCTCATTTTCAAGGTCATTCNATTATAATTATTATCATTATTATTAGGATTCCCCATAGGGGAATACTATTGTTTTTCCTGTTCTTCTACTTCTTATTATTATTTTTCGTCAAAAAATTTCTTTCTAAAATTCTGAAAAAAATCCATACTGATAGCCTATGAAAAGTTATTCCGGTCCACCCAAGTTTTTTGACCTTGACCTAATTTTCAAGGTCACAGAGCCTTTTAAAGTGAAATTTTTGCAAATTTCAAAATGCAATATCTCCTAGAATTTTCAACATTTTGACAAATCCTTACATAGGTGAGGTCGCACAATGATTCTATATCATGTGACCCAATTTTAGGAAAAGTAGGTCAGGTCAAGGTCAACTTATTGCAAAATATGCTCCAGGAGGTTGACACTCGGCAGGGGGTAAACCAGATGTCACAGAGCCACAAGGATGATGTAAAAAGTTGCCATAGATATCTATCCAGTGCAGTCGCTAATAATATTGACAATTGATTGATTAGTTTTTTAATATAGATTTTTAAATATTAATAATTTCACAGAAATAGTGACTTTGTCAATTTCTCCATGAAATATTGATTTTTTTGTGATAACAAGCTACAGTAAACTACCCCAAACATATACCCAACACCCCCAAATCAAATGTCAAATTTGACCTTGACCCTCATTTTCAAGGTCATTCGGTTATTTCATGGAGAAATATGGAAGTGGGCTAAAAGTGATGTTTTGTTGACCCCCCACACCCCCAATTTCAGAATACGGGGTCAAATTTACCCCATGACCTTCACATGACCTTGTAAGAGCATTTCCACACCTATTTTGCAGGGGAATCCTCCGCCACTGGCTTTAGCCAGTTGCAGTCTAATTATTATTATTATTATTATTATTATTATTATTATTATTATTATTATTATTATTATTATTATTATGTACTATGGGCCGGAGGCCTTGAAAAACTGAATAAATTATACTCTTATACTCAATGGGAGTAAAGAACAATAGTGCGCCACTGCAAGTGGCTACTAACGATATATAGATGGTGTAGATGTGGATTCCTGTTTTCAATTGCGGAAACATCACCCTTTTGTTTCTTTTTATATTTTACTAGTTTCTTGAATTGTTTTGCTTTTCAATGGCCATTAATTCAAAACTCCTTTTTAAACATCTCTGATTTAGACCTTCTCCAAGTCCCAAAGTTCATTTACTTATTGCAATTTTGATCAAACCATGAGTCTTACTTTGCACTTCTTTTTTTTAAGGGTCAAATTTGTAGCATACTCCATAATGCCTGGGAATTCCTTCACTGCACTATTAACTCCCACATCATTATAAGCAAAGGGCATGCACTCAAAATCTTCAATTTTTTGTTTAATTTCTACACTAATGAAACTCTCTGCAAAGGCTGTCCCCAGATAGAGCTGCTTTTGATATGGGTCCTTTCATATTGGTGTGCTTTAAACTTGTAAGACTTTTTCATTTCAAAGACACATTTTTTCCAAAAATTAAATGCAATTAATGGGATTTACACAGAAATATATCTGAAAGGCTGTGAACCGATACCCATTAACAGACCTCATAAACCATAACTGCTGTTTGCTTATACAAGCCTTAGACCCCATTCCAATAACTAGATAGATCTAGCTGGATTGACCCATCTCCTAGGAGTTTCTTGCTAAATTGCATTCAGCTTAAGCGATTCTGATGTCTGGTACGCCTACTGAAGCTGTAAGGGGGTAATTAACTATCATTTGGCAGGTTCAGTATTCATTTTCATTTTCATATTTCATCATAATTTTTTTTTCTGACAACTGCACTGGGTGGCGCCAGAGATAGGGCCAAATGGAAAGAAGTGACTGTGGCCTTATGTCCCACACGGGACGAAGAGGAATGATGATGATGCACTGGGTGGTAAAAAAATAAAACTTTGCTATTTATGTTATGTAGTTTTTTGATAAAACTGGGGTCTATCTTCTCTCCCATCCCCCCTCCATTTTTTAATCTCCAGGAACATTTAAGGTCATCCATATTTAAACTTGATATTATTAAGTCAGAGGCAGTTTGTAATCTCTAACAATACCAACTAGGCTGCAAGTGTCAAAACATAACAGACAGCCAGTTGGTCAGATATTGTGCCATCATAATGCCACATTCTTGTGGGGTGGGGGGGGGGGGGCAAAAAGGTTTGTGAACAAGCAAAAATTCATAAAAAGGTATGTAACTTCTAGAAAAAACTGTTCAAGCCAGCTTTTTTCCAAACTCAAAGTTTATTTTAATATTTCCAGTAAGTTTGAGAATAATTAGTTACATGGTTTATCATTTATTCTGTTTTTGAGTAAAAAGTGCTTGGCAAAGACAACAGCAATGGCAAAGACAGATGCAGATAAAGACTGACACTGTGCTTGTATAAGTATACTTCTGAGAAATGTTGTTGATGTTGCAGGTTATTTCAATATTTTTGGGCAGTCTTAATTATGTTTAACCTTCAAGGTAATGTCTTACCCCAAACTTTCCTTCAACATCTTCTGCTCCATTCTTTTTTGCCTCCTCTCTCAGCTGCCTTAGCTGTACTATATCATCTGGATTACCCAGCAATAAAACCTCTACCATGAAGGATAGAGCATTTTCCCAACGATGACTTAGCACTGAAACATGGCAAACAAAGCTGTTATACAGACAGGCAAATCAATGTCAATAAAACTGATAGAATAAGTGACACAATTACAGGTCCACCCAACTACCAGACTCGGCACCGAATGATCCTGAATTCACCCGTAGATCAGACCACACTACCCGTTTTCAAGGTGTGTGTCAGATCGCATTACACAGTATCAGACGCGACACCGCTCTTGCCTAGTACGCGATGTGATAGTGACGATTCTCAGCGGGATTGAAAAGCATTGCATCACCACTCAAAATTTGTTCAGGGAATGATACTGTGTAATGCGATCTGACACACACCTTGAAAACGGGTAGTGTGGTCTGATCTACCGGTGAATTCAGGATCATTCGGTGACGAGTCTGGTAGTTGGGTAGGCCTGAATTACTGTTTTAAAATGATAAACTCAAGTGTGTCAAGCTAAAATAGACCTTTAGAAGGCATGCCAGTGGTACAGTAAATGAAAGAAGATACATAATTTTAATATGAATGAAGGAATATATGGTTGATGGCTTACTATATTGATTGATGCATCTCTTCAGTAGGTACCTGCGCATCTCTGCACTTTCTGGTAAATCCACTGGTAATTTATCACAGCTCTGAAATATTCATACCTATGTATACATATACGTATGTTGAAAGTCTTCCAATTTTTCTCCTTTAACAGTCACCTCTTCCAATAGCAAGTCCATTCATACATTTCACACTGATTAATAATGGTAATTGTCCTACATTGCACCAGTATTCCCTACTTCCAATGTGTGTGTGTGAGTGCGTTTTTGGGCACACGGTGTGCACATGGTATGTATGAATGGAACTGTAATAAATGTGTGAGGAAGAGATGGCAACTTAATCGCAGTCGGATTTTTATGTATAATTTCTTGTTAAAAAAAAACATTTTAAATGCAGTTCATGTGCCAATTTAAACAGTTGTGCTTGGTACAATGTAGCTGTTGTTTTGTAATAATTATTTGCAATTGTCAAGCTATTCCCCCTACAGCCTACTCCCACTTAGAATGCCTGAAGAATAGCATATATAAATCTTTGATACTGGGTAACAACAATGGGTTTTCATCTTTGACAGTCTGTCAAAATATTCCTTTGTTGGATTACAATGGGGGTTCTTTCATGTGAAAGGGGATGGATTCGTCTCATTAACAACAAACCATTTTGTGTTTCCAAGCATTGTTGTGTATTTTAAACTTTATAATTGTTAGCTGAAAATGGCACTAAAACAGCGCTTAAATCTGGGACACAGACAAACCAGTGTGTTTGCAGCTGAGCATATGGAAAAGAAAGCTCTCAGAAAAATGTTATGTTTTTTTGTCATCTCAGGGAGCATTTGCAGCATACACACTATTAGACAAGAAACAAAAATTGCTCTTCGTCACAAATTTTGATGGGTGAAGAAAAAGGCTTGTGGCGTGTTGCCATCGTTTCCATTTTCCACGTCAGTACAAAGTATTACCTCCCAAACACGTTAACTATACAAATCGTTCAATTTTGGGAGTTAAATGCCTGAAATGCATGCACTCTGCTTTTCATATAACAACGCGTAAGGAAATCCTGTCACCTGAGCATGTAATCACAGATGTTATGACCCAATCCTTTTTCTGCTTCCTTCAGACAAGCGAAACAGCAAAACCACAGCTAGTGTGTATTTTAATTTTCCCATTCAGATTTGGCCCAGGGTCCTAGCATAAATAGTGGAGATTTCCACTGATGATATAATAATAATAAAAAATATATATTAAATGAGACTAATTAAATTAGCTATATCCAGTTCCAACTATTTTTTGCATGTAATTCATGAAAAATGATTTCATGTAATCGCTGTATAATCGCCAATTCAAGATCACAGCATGCTTTTCCAACTCTGTAAAGTTAAGTGTACTCTTTCCTGATAATTTTTGTGTGTTTAATGTTACATTTCCAAAAATTTATGAATATAAAGCAAAATACCATGCACATTCTAATTGGAAAGTGGGATCACAAGATCAGCACCATGTCGAAATTTAAATGCCCATGTCCAATTGTTGTTATCCAGTATTGTGTTACCCAGTATTGCAGACACATGATATATTAATCAACTACTATGACACACACTTGCAAGAGCCTTGCATATCCTGGACCCCAGTGTCTTGCCCAGTGTAGTGGTCTTTCCATTTCAATGATATTCCTTGACATCATATACCTGTATGCTGGAATAGAAACAAAGTGTTTCACATTAAAGCTCTACCTTAGTAACTCTATTTATAACTGACATATCCATTAAAAACACCAACAGCACACAAAAACTGGTTATTGTGCTTGACATTTCAGCATAACAACAAACCAAGCCTTACATTCAAATCAAAATCTAATTTGATTTCTGGTCAAGTTTCAGTGAAAGGGGTTGGTAATTTATGTAGATGACATCATGTCTACTGCAGTTGTCATATTTTTATGTCAAGACTTACTTGACAGAAAATCTCTGTCCAGCAGACCATGCTGTACAACCGAGAAACTTTCCTTGAAATCAGATGTTCCCAGTACCTCTAACAAGTAATCCATTAATCCTTCCATTTTCTGAATGTCTCTGAATGAAAGTTATATACCATTTACATTAACATTAACAAAAAATTTCTAAAGCTTTTCTTTATAAATTTCTTGCATCATGAGTAAGAACTCCAAAATGATATATTTTATATTTTCCGATTGGCCACATTCACACATACTTAGTAAAAATGGAAAGTATAATATGGGTTGTTTCAAAAATACTCACACTTTCAGACTTGCAGAAAGAATAACTTTAGACAGTGCTATTGTGTCAGATGATCTTTTCTCTTTGAAGACTTGTATCAGGCTTTTGGCAACATCCAAACAATTGCCTTGAGAAGCCATCAATTTTGCTACTGCAGCACATAAATTGTCAGAATCCTCTGCCAAAGCTTTAGCAACATCTGGAACAATCAAAACAAGCAAATCAGATTCAAAATTACTACTAAGCCTCAGCTAGGAGCAAAACTCTGTTCCTATAGGCCCATGGAACAATGCATTTCCTCTGGCTTGACAGTAAGTTTAATATTCATCTTGTAAGAAGAATGTGCGCCTTTCTGTAGTAAATTGTAAAGGATAAGGTCTACACTACAGGTTACAGAGTGCAGGTATAGATCAAGCTCAGGGGGGGTGTCCCTGCACACCCACTGCATTCCTAATTACTGTATATGTTATTTAATAGATTTTTAAAGAACACTCAACTTCTTTCTGCAAAAGACACTCTCATATACAATCAAAATAACTGGTGAAATACTTGGTTAACTGACACAGCACTTGGTTATTCCTAAAGTCTTCTTCAGTTAACTTACAGTCTTTAAGTGCATCTCTGTCCCCATCCTCCATCAAAAGTGCCATCACTTTTGGAGCCAATGCAGAATCTGTAAACAGGCCTTCCTTCAATTCTTCAAGCAGTACTTCTTTTCCATTCCTAAAAACAGGGTATATGTATTTAATGAAATGAACTGCAGGATCAGAAAGGCAAAAGCCACCTCCTGGGTATGTACCACCAGCTGGATTAGGCACATAAAAGGGATAATAACACACATTTAATATTTTAAGAGCTATAAAGAATTTTTTTTTTTTTTTGCGTTAAATGGCTAACACACCTTGAACATGTACATATTAAATAGTAACTCATCTAGCACAAAGGAAACACCAAGGTATACACATCAAATGGGAAAAGAAAAGAATCGATCATCCTAGAGATGAGTCAATGTTTTTTAAATGCTTAAACTAATAAACATGCTGGTGGGAAAATAAAATGTACATTTATTAATACAACATTTTCTATGATTTTTCCCCTAATTTTGGAGATATAACATAAGTACTTGGAAAATTGAAAGAGTATTTCACATATTTTGTTTATAAACAAAATGTGGATGTTTCTTTCCTTATAATGGAGATAAAACTCCTTAATTTTTTATCACGTTTTTACCAAAGAAAGTCACTCAGCAAGTTTTAAGTACTGTAACAACTAAAAAATGGTTTTGCAGATATAGAGTGAACAAGATATGGCAACAGAACCAGGAGTTATTTTTCTGAACAGCAGTGAAAATTCCTCATACTTACGATAAGGATAACTGATGCAATAAGGATAAGCTAATAACTGACATAATAAAACAACTTACAAAGTGATATTACTCTTCAAAGATTGAAAAAATTCATGAAAAACTAAGTTCAATGAATAGATAGACAGACATAAAGAAACTGACAAATGCTAATTTTATAAAGCTTCTAAATTGTTTACCTGTCAATAAGTACTTTGAAATATGCCCGCTCTGCTGCTGCACTTCCATCAGAGTATAGTGTTAAACTAGATTTCAGCGTTCCAAAAAAAGCTTTCAACTGGGTCAAATTGCATATGTCTGCCACCTCCTGCATAACTGATGTCATCAAGGTGTTCCAATCTCCAACCGTGTCTGTACCTATGATTTTTTCCTTTTCTTTGCATAGAAAGCTTATTGCATCTGAATAAAGAATAAAGGATGTTACTGTCACTGGGTGCTTGTGTGTGCAAACTAATGCCTAAGTGGAATTGCTTTTTTTTACAATTTCTGTAACCGGAACTTACACGTAGTATAGCATAGGGTAGGCAACAAAGGTTTAAAAGTTATACAAATGCCAATTTTGATAAAAATCCCATGACAATGCTCTAAAAAATTGATTTAACATTGAATTAATTATGCAACATATGTGAGTTTATGTAGGTCAGATTTTTGTTCAAATTTCATTAAAAAAACACAATTTCCCTTTAACCAGATAGTGGTTCAACACCCAAAAACCAACATGCAAAAGTATTGAGAAAACATCAGTGACAATTAAAATCATTTAATGTTTGAATCTTTTTGTTCATTCATATCCAGGTAACATGATTATCATTACTTTATTGACCATGCAAAGTGCATCAACACAAATATCTACTTACTGCTCTAATGCAAATCTACTTACCTTCTACACGATGGTGATTTACATAGAGTTGGACAATTTTCATGACATTCCCTATCATTAAATTTTCTTCATTTCTTGAAATAAAATGTAAAAACAAATGAATAATGTAGCATATGAGTAAAGCTCTCTTCATCTGGGTGGTATTAGTCTTTGGGACCATTCAGAATAAGAGAAGCCAAGTGCTAGCTAGGCCACGACCTAAATATGGTGGACCTACATGAAAGAAAGACCGCTTAATCCTGTAATGGTCTCTTCACCTCTCACACGTCTCCCCACACATCGTACCTGCAGAGGCACAGTAATTAAATCTCGGCTCAATTTAACCAGTCGAGGGATGACGCGTAGGGAGTGTGCAAGGCAGAGAGACCATTACAGGTTTAAGGGGGCAATGTAGGTAAGAGATTTTCCCTTAAAATAAAGGTCTTAGTTTTTTTTTATTCCTGGCATATTCATTTAAAGTATCTTCAAAACATCTAATTATGCTTGAAACACAGCTCCAACTTCATCGTATGACGTAATATTGGGATTTTGGGGACAACATTTTTAGACACCTCATTTTCTCAGGCACCTGGACAGCTATAAACATGCTTTTAATGGTATTATAAGACTTGGACAAAGTACTACAAAAGGGAGTCGGGGACTTTTCTTTAGAGACTTATTGTTGATATTATCTATAAAAACGTGAAATTACATCAAAATATTAAGGAATTTTCACTTTCAAAGTCAATAAATTGGAAAAGAGAGGATCAATCAAAATTTCTTAAAAAGCACTTCTAATGCATACTTTTCTTAATTAGCATGGTGAATTTGGTCTCCCTCAGTGTACAGGTAGACAGTTATAGCTCGCTCCGATAATGCTGTCTCGTCAATCTTGAAAGCGAAGAAAATGAGCAAAAACCCTTTCAGGGAGGTTAATTGTCCAAAATAGCAAATTAAATTGTTGACAGCTTTACCTGTTATCGTTCTGACGATCGCGAAGATAGGTACTCTATTGCCAGTTGAAATTAGCTTGTTTGCATGCATTTGGATGTCAGAAAATCTTCTTTTTGTATCAATCTCACCTCCTGTTAGTAACTTCAAGGGGTTACCGCTACCACTGCCAGAATGATTGACAGGCAATCAAGTAAGCTCTAACTACTCAACCAATCATGACAATTGACGCGGGGCAAGTATTAGGGATGCGCTCTAGGATGTGCACACATTAGCAGCATCGCAGGCAGTCTTGTCCACATTTGCGGAGCGAAAAATGGTTCTAAAACACGGTCGTGTTACAGGATGCCGATCGGACCATCAACAACAAGAAACAGTTGCAACCAGAAAGGCTTTGTTAGAGGAAATGTCTAAAGTTGGGTGAGTCAGGAAAAATTCTGCAATAATTGCTGAAGAAAAAAGCACCATGTCAGCCTAGAAAGTGGGTACAGGCATCCAGACCTGTACCTCGCGGTATACCAGCATTAACGTTAAAAAAACTAGGGCTTATTCTCCAGCTCATATCTTATTAGTTAACAAAAAAATCGAAAGAGCACGTGTAACAACAAGAAGTTCAAGGGAAAACGCGTATTTCAAGCAAATCCAATGTGTCGGAAAAGCTCCCTCTTAGCACTGATCACAATCAAGAGCGACTATCAAAACAGCTTAAGTGGAACAATAGGCAATGCTTTGCCGCTCGCTGTTTATGACAAAGGGGGTATGGCGCATCCCCGTTCTATTGTTTCTTTAGTCTTGCTGATGCTGCTAATGTCCACCCACCAAGTTTACCCATGCCAACGGCCCTTGACAACGAAGGTGGGGCATAGACCAGGCCACCGGTGCCGATGTTTGCAGCATCAGAATCCTTATAAAAAACATTTTTTGTTCAAAATGTAAAAATCTTATTCTGTTAAATGTTAGATACACATTTAACCAATAATTAGACATAAAAAACCTAAAATGATGATTTTTAGCCATATTTGGGTACATTGCCCCCTTAAGTGGTCTTCCTTTCATGTAGGTCTGCCATATTTAGGTCGTGGCTTAGCTAGCACACGGCTCTTCTCATTCTGAATGGTCCCTTTGTACTGACTGAATGTTAAGTTCAGCCCTGAAAAACTCAAATTATAATAATTATCATCATTATCGTTATTTTTGTCATTTATTAGCTGGATGATCTGACTGCCTGAATGCTTGCATTCAATGTGGCATTATTAATTAATATAAGCTTGTGACCCGCGTGGCTGGCATCCACCTATCACATGTAACCCTGTAGTTAGGTTTATATGTACTTGAATCTTTTTAATCTTTAGCCTAATTTATGGCTTTTGACTTCTATGTAAGCCAAGGATGCACATGAATTTCAAGTATATGAATCAATCTGGACACATCAAAAGGTAGACTGGAGTAGCTATGTACCACTAATGCCACAATTTAAGTCAAAATGACCCCCCAGACCATATACTTGTGTTAACAGGGTCATTCATATCTTTTTGTCAAACCAACTGAATAATCCAACACATGCACATGCACGCACACACACACAAATTAAGGAACCACTGCAAGAGTAACCTACCTTTTTTCTAGCAGCTGTTCCACTTCATTCATGTCACTGGATACTTTGGAGAGTTTCTTATTAAAGTCGATATCTTTCCTTACCTAAGACACGTGAAAAACATGGTTATAAGTAAGTGCAAACAATTTTTTTTTCAAGTTAAAAGCACTCTTTAAGGGCTTTTGGCATGAAAATAAAATAATGTCTGAATTTCCTGGAGACATTGACAATTTTCAGAAGTTAATATTCATCACACTATTAAGTTCTAAAAACAATTATACTCTATAAATGTCTAGTTTTTTTATAATTACCACTAATTTTTAATTATCTACTATATATAACATGGACATTTATAAAATTTGTTTATCATTTGGCTTCATGCCCATGGGAGTTTAAAGTCCCACTTTAAAAATGCCAATGCATGAAAAAGATAATTTCAGAAAAATGTATAACTCCCAGAAAAAGAAGCCAATTAGACTGCTTTGCCAACTCAGGTATTTCAATGAGTCTTTTTTTGTAAGTCTGAGAATCATAAACAGTGGAGAATTTGAGGGGGGCGGGGGGTTAGGGGGTCCCTTCGATTCCAAAAAAAAATCAGATCAATGGTCCCCTCTTGAAATTAGAATTTTGACTAGCTGAATCATAGTTCTAAACTATACCAAATGACACCGTTCACCCTCTAAAATGCCAAATTTTTTCAGGAGTCATTAAAGGTGACAGATGCAGGTGACAGCTACATGTACAGACACATCTGTATTTGTACATAAAAAACAGAAGTATACAGTACTGCCGTCTTAAAGACTTTCTTGTTATGACATTTGCACAGTGTTGCAATGTTTGTATGTAAAAATACTCAAAATTAAACTAACAAAATATTGTCTGTTTCCTGCCTGTTTATTGAGGTCATCTTGATATGCTCTACTCAGTTTGAAAGACCCCTACAAAAATGAAGGATATCAATATATAAAATGCATTTTTTCCTTTATTTTGATTTTCTGACCCAACATGCCTTTTTATAAAATATAGCTTTCTAGTAAATTAAAGGTAAATAATAATCATAAATGGAAAAACCAAGAAAAAAATATCTAATAACTTTAATTGTAGGGCATTCCCAAAAACTTTTAGTGGAGGTGATTAATTGTAATCATGATTATAAAAAACATCAGGTGAAAATTTCAATTGATAAGTTAGCATACCAATTTGGAGTAAAGGTCTACTATAACTTGTCCTGTCTCCCTGCTTTTGGCTGCTTCAGAACCAAAGCAGCTATTAAGGACTTCCCTAATGAAACAGTCAAATTTCTCAGCCCTCACATCTTGTGATACCGTCAAATAAGCATCTTTTTCTACAAGATTGGCAAACTGAAAATATTTGAGAATAATTTAATATGTAATTGTTATCATATTTTATTAACTTTCATAAAAAATATTCATGATACTTTTACTTAAATGTCTGAAATGCAGCATGCCTCTTAGGGTGTTTATTTTATCATAGAATACAATTGGTTTCATATGACAAAACTAACATTTAATTAATTTTTCTTTATACACAGACAGGCTGTGCACTTTCAGAATTACACAAAAGAAGGTTCTGTAAATCTACACCAGCTTAAACCATATTTACAAGTATTGCAGGCTCCAAGTCCTTTGGTCTCTGAGATAGTTGCTGAACACTTTTCAGAATGATCTCCATACTTTGATCATCATGTACACCAGTGCCATGTTTGGTAGCTTAAAAAACAGAAAGGTTCCAATTATATCACTACCACCCACCATAATTGTGCCAGACCCATCATTGAGGAATTTCAAAAGACCATAATTATGACACAATTAATACTACTAAATTTCTTTTTATAATACTGACACCAAGAAACTATAACCATGCCATGCACAATTGCAAAATATAAATCAAAGCCAAGAAAAACTGACAATACATTGCATTCACCTTACCACAAATACAGTATATATTTTGGCTAGCTTACCATGGTCTAATGCATCCTGTACACAGTCCCCATGGTTGGCCTTCAAAGTAAATGTGTTTACTACATCCGACTCAAAACCAATTTCCTGAAAAAAAGTCACAAAATTCAATAACTTCCAAACCCTACAAATTTGAACTAAAGAATTTTTAAATAAATACACAAAGGAGGCTGTGAATTGTTGATAATTGAAAATGTGCCTCAAACAGATGATCACTTTAAGAGACAGATAATATGTGCGTAATTAATATTACAACAGCAAGCACGACCATTTTAAATAATTAAAATGTGCAAGGATGAGACTGCCACTTAGTGAAAAAGTTGGAAAATATGGCATGGGGTCCAATTATACTTTTGTTGAAAAAATCTCATCCCTGCATGTGTGACACATCACTACATGTGAACAAATCAGCATACCTCTAACTTCTGGTTTAGAGCAACAGGATCTTTGTTGCATAACTTTAAGCTTCCACTGAAATGTTTACTAGAAAGCATTTTTGAAAGCATCTCTCTGGAGGGGTTCACATCTTTGAGAACTGCTAAGGTCTGGTAGATTCCTTAATTTAAAGAAAAAACATCCTCAATTATTCTACTGTGGTCTTCCTTACATAATAACTCATTTGTAACATATGGTAATTTTGAAAGGTGGGTTTTATTGATTGAACATAGCATACTTCACTTACAATTCAATGCACTCCATTTTAACTAAAATATTGAATTCCTATGGGACTAATTATCACATACATGAATTAATTGATTCAAATTAAAAACATATCCACCTCAGAACCACACTGAACTTAATTATTAAGAAAGCTGTGCAAAGAAAATGGAATAAAACAAACCATTTAGTATTACCTTCTATATTTTTTGCCATTAAAAACCTGTATAGTGTGCTTTCAAAGAGCTCCATTTGCACCTTCTGTCCTTGCTGATGTAATTCCCGCATGCAATCAAGCAAAATTTCTGAAAAAAATTGCACAACAAATACAGAGTAGATACAAGTTTTTTTCTTTTCAGGTACTTGCATTGTTGGGTAAATTTTAGACAAATTTCTAAGTGGGGTATTTCGGACAAACCAGCTGAATGAAAATGAACGATTCCACATTAACAAAGCGTAATGACATGTCCCCTCTTTCACTGCGTTATAAATATCAATTCACGCAATGTAACGAATGAACATAAGTAATGAATGAGCACTTGAAAGGGCAAGATGTGGAAGTTGTTCTCAAAAACCTATTGTTCAACATTCATTCTCGTAACTGACCCATATAAGCCACATAAATAGATCAAGTTTCAGGGAATAATATACTTTTTTGAAATCATTTATGAAGTGCTTATATTGGAAAGACCCCCTCAAACAGATAAGAACTTATAGGGAAATTTAAAAAAAAAAAGAAAATGCATATATATGGCTAAAGCATATCCAAATCTTACCAGGTCTTTCTGGCAAGGGTTTTAATGTAGTTATAATACTAGAAATGGAGGGTCTCTTCTCAGGTGGCAATCCTTCACTTTCCCCTATACCCAAAATCTGCTCATGTATCTCTTTGAGTGTCTGCAATAAAAACATCTTAACAGTAATTGCAAAATCCTCAACCTCCACAGATCAAGCTAGTCATTGAGTGTATCCTATTAAACTATTACTTCCTGCAAATAAATATCCCAATGCCAGAATAATGAAAATATATATAGGCATGCACACCAATGAATGGGTGAATGAAGGAACCATAAACAAATGAGATTTAAAAAAAACTTTAAAACATATCAGAAAATTACTTGTTCAAATATGACTTCAGTCCTTATGATTGATTGTATGAGGTCTGTCAAATAGTTCTAACACTTACTTTGCCTGATTTAATTTGACTTCGTATAAGTATCTCCAAAATCACGTCAAATGTCATCCGGGTCTTTACAATCCTGTACAATTTCAGTACCAAGTCCTGCTGGCCTTCATTGGAAGCCAGGTGGATATAATTCATTAGAAGAGCCATGTTGTCCTCACTTGCATGTTCATAGTCAATTTTTACTGTCTGGATGAGCTAAAATGTAATAAAAATACTCCCCAGGTAATGTGTAAAACCATTAAAAAAATCACACAAAATGTTTGATAATGGGAATGAATTTTGACTAATTGTAGTGCTCATTTTCATTCTGACAGGATATTTGTCACCCAACTGCACATCTTTCAGATATTGCCAAAACAAGGATAAATTTTATGCAAAATTTGCTAAAAAAACATAGCTTTTGAAAAATAAAAATTTTTCATCTTTACATGATAATAACTTACCCCATCATACATATCTTCATGCCCCAATGTCCATGCCTTCCTCAGCAAGTTCAATGATTGCTTTACATGCAAATCAACACCTGCAGCTGTCATCTGATTTAAAACCTTGGTTAAAAAAACAAATAAGTTTTGAGCAAGACCCTAAATGAAATGTGTTGGCAAACCAATACAACTATCGATACAAAATGTCCTTTCTCTTGAGAAACAATTAGTAGCCATTTTTATAACAAGATCATTCAAACTCCCAAAATTTCTTTAAAAGTGAATTAAAAATTGGTGGCTCTTAGATGTTTGATCTATTTGAAACTATTTTTATTTATCTGTTTCTTTATCATACTGTAATTGTAACATTAATAGTATCAACCGATCAGAGCGGCATTACAGCTGCCAGGCATTGCACCACCAGCAAGATTAATCTTATTCAAGTTTAATGGTACCTATGGATGTCTCTGCCATTTTTAGAGATATAAGGGTCTAAAATATTTGCATAGTTCAGCTCACAGTGATAAGTAGGTCTAAGGTCAATTTCAAGGCCACATTTAGAATGCCAGCATATGACTTCCTACTCAACTTCAATAGTAACTATGTCCCTATCTCTGCCAGTTTTGAAGATAAAAAGGACAAAAATGTTGCAAAGCATAAGCATTTAAAAGTTGCAAAGTTCAGTTCTTAGTGAAAAGTAAGTCAAAGGTCAATTTCAAGGTCACGGTTAGATTTCTAGCATATGACTTCCTATTCAACTTCATCAGTAACTATGGGCCTATCTCTGCTAGTTTTGGAGAAATAAGGGACCAAAAAGTCACAATTCATTTATTACAGAAGAAATGAACTGAAATAAATGAAAAAATAAATAAATAAATCAAAGGTCTTTTTTGTTGAAATTTATGAAATGGGAGGTGCTCAGAAATTCCAGATGTTTGAATTTTATGAAATAATATCATTTTTGACCAGAAGTTGTCTGCCTCCCAAAGCCTTATGTTATCTTTTCCAGACGTTTGAAATTTTACGCATATTACCGTATTGCACATTTTATTTTCACCACCACAATGTACTTTTTGATACAGTGTAACTCGTAAACCGTATGGAAAACAAAAAAATGGTTACCACGTCCAGTGATGGGCTTGACATGCTCTACAAAATGCAAAAAACAAGAGGTCTCCAGCATATGCGGGTTCTGAATTAGAGAGAGTTTTCAGTTTCGGCATCTTATAGCAGCTACTCCCGTGAAAATGCACATAGGTTAGGTTTGTGTAGTTTCTAAAAAATCTGCACAAATAAAAATTCTTTTACAAAAAAATGCTTATTTTTTAAAAACTTTGACCCTTTTGACCTCTAAATAATGGACAAAAGTCAAATCCAAGGGCATATTCGCAATCTTCACATATGACTTTTGGTCAGCCTGTACAAATTTTCCCCATAATTCTTTGGGAGAAATTTAGCATTTAAATTTTGCAAATTTTGAACAAGGGTGCTTTGCAACAAGCGCCATACCTAGACCCCAGCACTGACAAAGCCCAAAATTTGTATGGATCGAGTTGAGATTATATGTGACCTAAATCCAAGAGATGGGTGCGTAGGCTCTTGTAGTCTAGGAGGAGAAGCGGTAATAGTGACTTGGCGGCAGAGCCAATCGAACATGTGGGTCGGGACTAAAACCATGTGTACTGCCAGCGCCTACGCTGGTGGTACAATTAATGATAACAAATATATTCTCATTCAGTCACTATGGTGCAAAATCACACACATGTACACACAGTAACGACTAGATGGGGAAAAATTATTAATTCTCCAGATACGTCAATTTGGAATCACTAATAAGTATATTCTGTAAAGTATTTTCTACAATGTAGAATGGGGTACAAGCCTACTTTTTAATTATCTTGCCACCACTGGACAAAAGGAATGCTCCAATTTTGAGAACTAATGACTTTAAAAAAATAAAATTTGCAATTTCCTCATTGAAAAGATCAAGTCATTATCGTATTACTATATGAATAAAATTGATTTAATGATTAAAACAGCTTAACTCCAAAAAATTAAAATTTGTATACATTACATAGTTGAAGTGAATATCAGAAAAGGTGCAATTACTTTGTTCATTGTTTCCACATTATTTTCTTGCACACAGTTTTCTAAATAAGCCATATATGTCCCTGCGGTGAAAGACCTGGAGAAATAAAAAAAAAATCCATCAATGCTACTTTTATAATCTTATTCAAAAACCACATGTTCACAATAAATATCCACTTGAATATTTGCCAGGTACCTAGCTAGGTAAGTAGATTTTTTCAAAACCTGTGTAATTGTTATTCTACTAAAAGCTACCACTAGTCAAATGCAACATCTTTCGTTAATTTTTTTTAAATACCATATGTCATGCAAATTTAAAAATTGCAATCTATTCATTTATTCCACAAGAATTGGTAGACAGCCTTTCACATTTGTCTTGCAAAAATAAGAACTTACTCCATTTTCTCTGAAATTTCTTTAGCACCATCAAAATCTCTACAAAAATTGAAAAAAAGCACATATAAGCCTTAAATATGGTTATTTTAAACAGATAAGAGGTCAATCCATAAACAGATAATCAAACAAGGCCACTTCAACCAAATGATAATGTGACATATTTTGATATGCTGTGTTCATCGACTAAACTGAAATTGTGGAACTCTAACAAAAACCAACAATTGAAACAGTCATCTACTCTTGTAAATCTTCTCCCTGACTATGCCTTTAAGAAATTAGCAAAAAAAGAAAAAAAAAAAAAAAAAAAAAATATATATATATATATATATATATATATATATATATATATATATATATATATATATATATATATATATATATATATTTTTTTTTTTTTTTTTTTTTTTTTTTTTTTTTTTTTTTTTTGTTTTTTGTTTTGTTTTTTTTTTTTGTTCATGAAATTACTTGGCCTTTAAATGTGCAAGAAGCATGAGGTTTTGGCATCTCTGGTCTTCCTCTCTTTTCAAAACATCAGAATAATGTTGTTGCAACATTGCCTCTATAACCCTGAAAAAAAAAAGAAATATAACCATTTCAAGACCTTTAACTTGTTTGTAAAATGTAGGACAGAGAATCTTTATCTGAAGCAATTATCTGAGATTTGAAAAGAGTTTGACCAACACAAATTTTCCAATAATGACATTCTGACAATTGACCCCAGACATCAGTGAACACTTTTTGCTTAAGATTAAGATGTGTCCAGGTACAGGAATTAAAATGCAGTGCTCCCTTCCATGTTCAAATTACTTGAGTCACAGTGACAAGAAAGAAAAATATATTAAGTAACGTGATTTTTCTTATAAAAATATTTCACATTTTTCATTTTGGTCCCATATTTAGTAAACAATCTGCTGACCTGCTCCAAACATTAACTCTACCATTGAAAAGTGCACTGAAGGTAGGTCAAAGGTGAAAAAAACCTTCAAACATGACCACATGCAAAGACAAGTGGGGAACATGATTTCCAGATAATAAATAATGTTTCCCACATGAGATCAAGGTAAGAAAACTTACTTAGCACTTTGAAGATTTCCATCCTCAGCATACTTCTGAAGGCATAACATGTAATTTTTCTGAAATAAGATGAAATGTCATTGCATAAGTATTGGAATGAATTCAGAGGAGTCTCTTTGTATGGGGGGGATACAGACAGTGAACAGTCTGTATCTTTGGTCCCTTTTTGCCCTCCATCTTTGCTGAAACTTAAAATTAAATCTTAAACTAAGTAAATGTCTTGTAAATGGTTTACCATACATGAGTATCATTCATATGATAATGAAATGATAATGAAATTTTGAATGTTGAACTTGTACTTTGTGCATCAATCAAAGTACAAATATCAATAAAATGACATAAATTACAACTATTTCTGTTCACAAAATTGCTGACAGCAAACTAGCCTCAGAGACTCCTCTCAATTCATGCACACATATATTGTCATATCAAAACTATATAAGAAGGCTGTTGTACAAACCAAAAAACCAACATTATGAAAACGAAATGGCAGCTGCATTTAACCAGTGACAACATTCTAAAACAGATTTTGACTATACCACTGCCCATGACACAAATAACACTAAAACGTTAATAAATTATTCCCTATACATAACCAAGGGCATTATTGTAAATATATTTAACTAGAATTAAGTTTTAATTTGCCATTTTAGCTCTCAACTTTGTCAATTTCAATCTTTTTAACTGTAATATTTAGTTCTTTTAAACTGTAATATTTAGCTCTTTTAAGTAAAAACAATTGTAAGTCACACTGAGATATTTAATGGGATGTGCCATATAAGAATAAATTATTATTATAATTATGAAATTAGTATAATTATCTCACCTTTGATGGAGTAACTCCATCCTCCTTCATTTTGTCCAGAATTGACAGCGGTGAGAAGTCAACACCATTGGCCATATATACTTGCATAAGGATGCTGTAATGCAGGGACGTACGTGCTATTCCTGTTAAGAATATCAAACAAAATATGAAAGCTACTATATGAAAGCTACTATCTATCTATCTATCTATATATATATATCTATAATGATATAGAAATACAAGTTCTAAAATTCAAGCAAAAATATAGCTGCATTTACATTACTGGTATCAGTAACACATATCCCATATAAATTAAACAAAAAATTGAGAAAATACTTCTCATAGTAACTTATTTAATTCAAGTCATCTCAGAAAATCTCAGGAAAGAAGGCAAACAACAATGAAAATAATTTCTGACATATGATTTCATTTTCACTTTCGTAATGGTAAAAATTATAAATATCTAAACAGAGCAAGTACTTACAAACTATAACACAATAGATATAACATTATTATACAACTGCAAACAAGAATGCATTCTTTCTGCAAGACATAATTTAGAGCCCTATATACCTTAATCCTATGGGCCATGATAATTTATTGCTGTAGTTTAATGTGACCCAGTACACACATTCCTTTTTTCAGCTTTCTAACTGGAAATTTTTAATAATAGATAGACTTGTGTAAAAGCTGTTAATGATGCCAGATACACTGAACAAAAGAAAAGAAGTCATTTCCATATGCCATCACATGGTGTAGCTGGCAGGCATGTGCAAGTGACGTTATACAGTTGTTACCATTGGAATACTATTTGAATCAACACAAGTGGTTATCAAAATGCTTAAAAACATACCCAGTTTTGGCAATTCAAGCCAAATTTTTTGTGAAAGTTTGATCCTCTCATCTGATGGGACAGCTGCCAAGGCCTTTCCAGTATAACTAAGTAGAGCATAACTGTCCCTCCAGTCTGTGTATTCACCTGCTACAGAGAACATTTTGAATTGGTAAAAGTATAGAACTATTATATCCAATATTGTATGAAAAAACTAAATTCTGTATGCATTTGTGCATGCATGTCAAGTGTATCAACAAGGGAAACATCTTTTTGGACTACCCTCTATTTCCTATCATGTTTTATACTATGCATTTGTGAATAAATTAATTGCATATAAGTTTGTCAAAGTTATTGTTAAAAACATATAAAAAAATTCTGTATTCTTGATTTCAATCATTCTATTCTAGAGAATTATTCAAGTATTAGATATAATGGGCTTAAATGTGAGAACCCTCAGTAAGATTTTTCCTTGACCACTGGTTAAATGAGTCAGACTTAGCTAGAAAAATTGTGTGATATTTACAAAACATATTTGTTATTAAATACATTTGTTTTCATGTTTAAAAATAACATGCATTTGTTACACATATAACAAGATTTTCAAGTATTTCCACCCTTTTCATGCAATGAAACAATAACCATCTTAGCAATCCCATCCGCCTATTTGTTGTACAAAAAATATGCTTTAAGACTCAAATGATCTCACCTTGAAATGACTTCCAAAGATTTTCAAAAGTTCCTCGATTCAGATTTCCACTGAAACTAATGGCCTTTTCTGCTGAGTGAAGTTTATCATTGAAAGTTTGGAATGACTGACGTCCTGTCTTTGGATTTACATTATTTTCTTTGTCTTTTCTACTGAAATATTTTACACATGAAATAATCCATGTTTATATATAAAACTAGTAGATCACAGAGGCGATACTGCCTCCAGGTATTGTACCACCAGCTGGAGTTAGCACATTTGTATGGAAAACAAAAAAGGGACACCACCCCCGTGTTGTGCTTGACAAATTCTACAAAATGCAGTTAACAAGAGTTTTCAATTTTTTTTTTTTTAAGAAATAAAAATTTTATAACAAAACTGTGGGAAAAAGTAAAAGGTCATATCAAAACTTGCAGTAAGATTGAGAATATAAGACTTCCCATCCATGTTCAATAATAAATACAAGAGCTTGGAAATTTGGGAAGTGTGGTTCATGGTGAAAAGTAGACGTCTAAGATTGAATTCAAGGTCACAGGAATAAAGTCAATATATGAGTTCCTATTCAAGTTCAGTTGCAGTTATGGGCATATCTCTGCCAGTTTTTGAAGATAAAAGGGATGGAAAATTTGCAAAGTGCAGTTCGTGGTGAAAAGTAAGTCAAAGGTCAATATTTCAAGGTCACAATTAGATTGCCAATATATGACTTCCTATTCAAGTTCAATAGTAACTATAGGCGTATCTCTGCTAATTTTGAAGTATTTTACATTTTATTTTCAACACTGAATATTGCAACATTGTACTTTTTGTTATACCGCAACTCTTAAAGGGATATCAACTCTTCAAGTGAGATCTATTTTTCACAATAAAAACATTGTACAAACAATTCATATAAATATAATGTATGCAAGTAATCACAAAAACGACAGTTTAAGCAATTATTCTGAAATCTGTGCTTGCCATTGGATCATGTGACCTCCATAAACAGCTATACTCTGTAATAATCACTTAAGAGATTATTACAAAAAAAAAACTTTTTACAAAAAAAAAAAAAAAAAAACAGGGACTAACTTTGAATGTAGAAATGTATTCATTAACCATTGGTAACCATGGGAAAATTGTTGTTTACCCCAGGAAAATTAACTTTTTTGGCTAAAATGAACGGTTGTTATCCCTTTAAACTGTTATTAAAAAAAAAAAAAAAAAAAAAAAGGACACCACTTCAAGTATCGGGCTTGACAAGCTCTACAAAATGCAAAAAACAAATGGTCTCTGGCATTTACGGTTTAAAAATTAGAGAGAGTTTCGGCAACTGATGGCTGCTTCTCTCGTGATAATGCATATACTGACCCCAAACTCACAAAGATAGAAGAAGACCTCAAGTGTAACACATGTCCAAAATATTATGGGTAATGTCTATGAAGTTTCTGAAAATCGGCATATATAAGAACTTTTTTTGCAATAATTTTCCATTTTGGCCCTTTTGACATTGAAATAATGGTTAAAGCTCAAATCCAAGGTGTATTTGAAATCTACACATATGGCTTTCGGTCCGTCATCTACAGAAATTTTTCCCATAATTCCTTTAGTTTGGGAGATATTTAGCATTTAATTTTGCAAATTTTGGACAAGGATGCATTGTGACCAGTGCCACACCTAGACTCGTACACCGACAAAGCCCAAAAATTATGTGGATTGTGTTGAGATTATATGTGACCTAAATCCAAGAGATGGTTATGCAAGCTCTTGTAGTCTAGGAGGAGAAGCGGTAACGGTGACATGGCAGCAGACCTGGCAGATGCAGCGGATGCGGTAGATAGGCGGACGAGAAGGGTCAGGACTAAAACCATATGTACTGCCAGCGCCACACTGGTGGTACAATAAGTACATCCTATGAAAGTCTAAAAATCATAACCTTTTCTGAACTCTCTCTAGCGTAAATTTTATTTCAGGCATACAGCTGGATAATAATAATACCCAAACAGCTTAGAATACATCAAAGGTAATTTCACTAAAAATAGCAAAAAAATCCATTTTTTGGACATTTATAGTAAAATTAGTTTGATATTTGGCTACAACAAACTCGACCAGAGAGAATTCAATACCATTCTCATAGTCATAAGCAGTGTAAAACAATTTGTCAGGTCAGGCAAAAAGTTGTAAGTGGACAGGTATTAATACGAAACTAACATGACTCCTGGAAGGAAAACAGCTGATTTTATTAACAAATAAGTATACATACAGCATAAATTTGATACATCTTGAAGATCCTTTTGGGGTTTTTCACACAGAATGGACATCACCATATTGTTTCAAAGTCAACTTCCTCATTTAAAGAGACATGCTCTGACCTATTCATATTTTTAACTTGTCATTAACAAAAGGTTGGTCCTAGACCAAGAACAAAACCTCATACATTAGCACTCCTGTTGTTACAATTTTATGTGTGTTAAGCCATGAAAGACAGAGGTACGGCTAACTGTTTTAAAAATGTTGTTCAGCTAGCCATTTAGCACAAAAATTAATGCGTTAGCACTCCCATTGACGGTTCTGATATGTACTGCCTGTGCTAACACGAAAATTCATGCGTTAGCACTCCCATTAGCCAATCAGCTCCAGTCATGTTCTTGAGTTTCTCTAATCACCTCAATCCATACACTATGGTAAACCCTCCCAATTTTCTGGGAGATAGAGCTGTTACTAAGGTAAGATTCATCCTCTTGTCTTCCACTTAGGCTACAGTGAAATTAAACATCCACCATAAAGAAAACCTTGAACCCACTCTCTAAATGCACAAGGGAGGTAAAATAATGACACAAATTTCAATGGCTAAGAAACCTACAGCACATAAAAGTGTACAGTGGAAGTTGTTTGGACAATGTGTTCGTTCGAGAGTTTGCTTCTGGGCAGGTATCAATCCCTTGCATTCAGAAGTCTGTTTATTGCAGCCATTGCCCCCATATTGGCATTTGTATGGTTTCTCAGTAGCCTATACTGTTAGATAGACAAATGTACGTTACCTTACTCATGACTTTATTCATGGGAAACTGTTTGGCTTTTCAGGAGTGAGGGAATTGACAAGATGAGAGGTCAGCTAAAGATTTGAGCTTCAAGAGTCCTCCAAATGAAGGTGAATGAGCAAGCTGGTCACAGTGTTGGAAATGGGTGCCCACCGACCATCCGTAACTGGTAATGTTTTGGAGTTGTCAGTCCTGGTGTCTTGCTGACATTTTCCCTGAATTTCCAACACTGCTAGTCGTCATTTTACAGTTTTGCACACAGACAACTTTGAAGTGTCAGCACAACAGAGACTGTGTATAGGAGTGCTAACACGATGCATTGAATTTTCATGCTGGTCACCAGGTAGTTTCAATTGTAATCAATTAATTACTGTAGCCCCAAGATAAAAGACCCCCCTCCCCCTGAGCTGTTTCGACAGATAACTGTAATATAATAATACTAAGTGCCAGCAGAAAGAGTCTTCCAAATTAAAATAATGATACTAACTTTGCATTACCCCCCACACACACACACACACACACTGTAACTCTCTAATTTTTGATAGTAATCAAAACTAAGTTATACGTGGTGACTTTGATGAACATCGCTGCTATTCAAATATATATACTAGTATATATATACTATTTTTTTTTTTTTTTTTTTTTTTTTTTTGGGAAATTTAATGAATTAAATTCCAAGCAGAAAATGAACAATTTTATTTTATAAGGGTTTTGGACAAAATTAATGGCACCATGAAGTAGAAATACTTTATCCAACAAATTTCACAAATACCTGTCTGTGTTGTTATAATTCCTTTGATAGCTTCTCTCCAGCTGAATATAAGCTGCAGTTTCTGCAGTTCGAAAGCTATTCACAGATAAAGTGTACTTCTTTAAAAGCGTGCTGCATGGTCGTAGCATCGACGCCATCACTACGACCTTCACCTTCCTACAATGTGTCAGTTGAGAAAAGCAAAACACAGCAAAGCTGAGTAAACGTGGGGAACAAATATTGAATACATGGGGAAAAAATAACAACACTTACACACAAGGAAATCAATAATTTTCGCCAAACTTATCTGACCTTACAGATTTTTAAAGGAATCTGACTATTTACCAAATAAAGTCACTTGCTTTAATTTGAAGCAAAACATTAATCGACTCCGGATTACCTATCTTAGAGTTTAAAAATAGCACGAGCGTGGATTCCCAATAATGCATATAAACCACTTCCACTAATTGTTGATACGACTCAAATAAAGTCGACACGTAAGGTCAGAGTTGACCAAATTAATATCTCGTACTGCCAAAAAGAGTTTAGAACTGACGAATTATGCATTGCGACTAGTTTGTACCGCCGCAAATAATAGCTTCGAAACTAATGGTGATTTCGCTAATTAGCGCACGGTCGCAATTTGCGAGGCTTTCGAGATATGGGATAGCGAGGAATCAGCATGCTTGCGCCCTCTCGCCATAAGCGAAGCGTTCGAGATACGGGGCCAAGGTCTCTTTAAAATCTCTTTACAATCTGAGCACCTAGATAAGTAAAATAGTCTACTTTTAAATAGAAAAGAAGGTTGAAATCCACTTAATACCGGTCTCGGGCAGGTTTGTTGGTACACTGATGGTAGGCCTATATGTTGTTTGAACACGACGATATCGGCATAGCGCAATGTAATCAACACTGTGCCACTTTTATTAACGCGTGTCAGACTTCCAGCTCAGAATTGATCGGACAGTAGCAAGAGGGAAGCATTATGGCCACATCGAGCTTTTTTTGCAGGATACCATATGAACCACCTACATGGGCTTTAAAACTGAAAAAGATACCATCTTCTCGTGTTAAGGTAGGTCCGAAAGCCCTTGCGTTTAACACCCCATTTCCATAGATTAGATCGACCTACTTTAGATCGACCTAACTCCCCGGGGTTCGCGCTAAATAGCTGTCAGCCGGGCGGATACGAAAGTTAATTACCCCTTACAGCTTATAGTAGGCGGGGACGGACACTTAAGGGGGATTATCTGACAGTAATCTAGTGAGACTCCCCGCGGTGATAGATCGATCTAAAGTTGTGGGAATAGACCCTAAGACTGAAGCACCAGCACCTCGTCAGTGAATCAACTCCCTCCCCCTACTAAAAGCTATATAGGCCTATCTTATCCCAGATACTTATGCAGCTAATTAAATATGTCATGATATGTCAATACAATATTTCATGAATTTTTAACCTAAATGAACTTGAATGTATGCTAAAATCAAGAATCGGGGTCGCCTAACAGCAACTAGTCGCTAACTGAGTGTTGGGAAAAGAGCTGCACACAGTGGTATACGTACTGTGACGATTTTACACATGAAGCAAGCAAGACGACTTTTGCATAATTCAGGAATTATTCACGGTTGTTAACGCTTATTTATCCTTTTTAATACCAGTTAGTTCACGCAGAGACGCCGATTCATGAGTGGAAAGTCCCTGGTGTAAAGGCTCCGTTCACACTTCACGTAAAGCGAGACGACCTAACTGGCAGTACGCTTACTGGAAACAAGGTAAGTTCTCGGTCATTATATTTTAATAATTTTGAAAATTAAAAATTTTTATGTGGATTTCACAAGACAAATATGGTTAAAACCTCACTACTTAAATCTATATACCTAGATTTTTGCCCCACTTCAATTTATAAACCAAACCTTATTTTTTCTCTACCCATGCATATTATAGATTTTTCTGCAGCCCTTCTAACGTTGTCAGTATATTTGAAATTGGAGGGAGTTTAACAGGGAATATTTTTTCCACAAGGTTACATTAGTCCTCAAAATGTTTTTATGACAACTTGTCGTCTTACAGGGCTGCAGATATTATCAAATAGGGCCTCTTGTTTAACTTAGGCTTTGTTATTTCATTTTGGCTTATTCAGGCATATTTCTGTGTACAGAAAATGTTATTGTTTCTTTTCTAGGTTCGAAAGTTAGAGTTTTTGTTGGCAGATGCTTTGGACAAGGGTTGCAAGCACATAATTACGTGTGCTGGAATGCAGTCTAATCATTGTAGAGCCACAGCGGTGGCGTCAGCTCAAATGGGATTGAAAAGTCATCTAGTGGTTCGATCCAAACTGAAGGTTAGTAATGCTAGAAGTGTGGAATCGGTACGCAAGCAAAGTTGCTCTTAGATATAAAAAATAAATAAATAAATAAATAAATAAATAATAATAATAATAATAAACAGTGTGTCTCAGCTTAGTGGGTTTTGGCATACATGTCTTACATTCAGTAGAAAAGTAATATGACCTCTTTAGGTTAATAGATCGATCCTCCAAGACCTGTGTCCAAAAGTACATATCGCGTTCGTCTACATATGGAGATGGGTTTTTCCTAGTGAGCGACATTTTTTTTAAACAACGTTTATTCAAAAGAAAGAAATGGAGGCAAGGCGCTGGAAGCATTATATGCTCTTCACAAAATTAAATAAGTAAATAAATAAAACAAATGGATACATATATACAACAGAGTAAATGTAAAACTTCAAATATTATGGAGCACAAATTAAGTACAGAAAGAAAGGAGAAGAAAAGAGATAGTACCTATTAAGTGATGACAAAGTTTTCGAGAAGAAAATTTGCAACAGTTTCAAAGATAATTTCATTTTGGGTGGGTGATAAAGATCCATGACCGTAGAGAAATAGGGACAGCTTTTCTTTTTGTTTTAAAAGAGGTCTTACTTTCATGTAGAATTTCATTTACTTTTTGGTAAAGGGGAGGGTACCTTAAATTGAGTGAGGGGCATCTGAAAAAGAAGTGTAGAGGAGTTTCAAGGGCACCACAGGTGCAGTGTGGTGTGTCAATAGTAGTCCAGTTATGCCTAAACAATTCTGCTCTAAATAAACACCCGACCCTCGTTCTGTTAAGAATTTTTTCTTGATTTCTGTCCAAGTTTAGTGTTGTTGTTGAAAGCGACCCAGCAGTGAGGTGATTTTATCGAGTTCTTGACAGATGAGATTGAAGGTAAAGATTTAGTGGAGGAGGAGAGTTGATCCCATGAAGACATTAGAAAATAGTTAACTGAGGTACGGGGGTATTTAGTGAGCGACATGAGCTATATCTATTTCGTGTTTTATAATATAGTTATTCTATGCTAAAAATTCCACAGTAAAAGACGAAAAAGGTTCATATATTTAAAACCTAGTAAATTACGAAATAGACACGGACATCTCATTGTCGTGTGTATAAATTGGTCGTTCTGAGCTCAAAATACCACAATTTTAGACGAACGCGGCATGGCCTGCACCAATCTCGCATATGTGGGGGTCAGTTATTGACGAAATAGTCGATTTCGTGTTTCAAAACACCACAAAAAAGAGGAATGCAGAATGGATGGTCATGGATGGTGTCAATTTCGCATCTATGAGACCTAATAAATTGTGAAATTGACATTACATGGTGCACGTCGTGTCCTCATGTTTGGGACCATTTGAAATAGGCACGCAAAGGCTTCTGTGGGCCATGGATAATAATAGCGGAAGGGGAATCTGCTGGAACAAAAACGACATTGCAACTCATAGCGGACATCAGTACAGAGTAACTTAATAAACCTACATGTATTTGTTACGGTTTGTCATATATGTATACCATAGTGCCATTATCACTTAGTAGTTTTTACCAATTTTTAAGCTTCAGCAAGTAAACGTATCAATGTTTAATAATTGATCAAACCAACACTCGCGATAAATTGAGATCTGTAGTATCTGAGTGCAATCTGGATGAATTTAGTTCCCCTATTTGTTCATGTTCCTGATGCTACACAGAGAGCATAGCCACCCTTGGCTTCATAGGTGTCAGATCTATATGCTGATAGTATACTACTCTCTGACCACAGGTGCGCTAGTAGTCTATTACGAAAATGTTGTATCGCACCCTGTGCTAATTCAACCAGTCAACGGGAACGCGTTCCTGCCCAAAATGTGAAGGCGGCGGGCGTATGTTAATATGGAGAAAAGTCGGACTTAGTACTCAGATATTCGATAAGTAGGGATGGAAAATTAGGCTGCAAACAAACATATTTTTATTCTAGAATTCTGAAGACGTTCCTTGTAATGGCAACCTGCTTCTTGACAGAATGTGTGGTGCCCAAATCTACATCGTGCCTTGGGAAGGTACTTACGAGTCTCATCTCAAACCAAGTATGATAAATATTGCTAGAGGAATTAAGTAAGGAAAATAATTTCATTGATTGATTTTTTTCATAAATGAAAAAAGGAAATAAACTAGATATTTATGACAACAAGACGTAACGAATGGGCAATTTAATTCTATAGCCAACAATGCGATTTTATTAAAATTGGTTAAAGATGCATTTGGAGTCAATTTTGTTTTGCCACAAAAACCAACCAAATGCCACCATATACTTTGAAATAGTATAACGTAGAGAAATGCAAAAATACATAGTTTTATATTACCCGAAAAATGATATTTGTATGGATTTCTGCTTGCTCTCTGTGCTTTAAATAAAGGGGGGAGGGGGAGAAAAGTACAGTACGTCAGATAAGTAGGTCAAATTTACGACCAAAAACTCTTTTATGGCACATCGAGTGATTAATTCGGTTTATCCATGGGCACTTCACCTTATTTGAGTTGTATGAGAAACTAATAAAAGTGGTTTATATGCGTTACTGGGAATTCACGCTCCATCAACGCTCGGTTCAATTGTGTTTTTAACATTAAAACATAACTGAATCCTGAATACTGACAGCTAGAGAAGACCCCTTGTAAATTATAGATTTCCGGTGTGCTCATACCTACTGTTGTTGAATACAGTTAAAAATATTTTAGCACATAATGCATTATCTTCATCGACAGTAATTACGTGTTTTGTCGCCGTTTTATTTATAGGGAGACAAGTGGAGAAGACTCGTACCTCATTCCTCTTGGTGGGAGTAATTCGGTCGGACTTTTTGGCTACATAACAGTATTTCACGAAATGATTTCGCAGGTATATGACCTTTAAACAAAATACAATAAAGTAAAATGATACAATATGAACTTTTTAACAAATCGTGATATTGACTTTTTTATGCAATACGTCAATAGTTTGTTGATTGAAAAACCAGTTTTTCCATTCCCATATCTTAACTCCATAGTCGCACTACCATTGCTTTTTCTGTGGAAAACTCACCCAATAATTTTGGAATTCATCGTCTTCGTGGTCATATTTAACTAACAAGCTTAAATATATAATATGGCAATTTAATTGAAAATTAGGGCACTTTTCACATTGAGGCTATACTTGAAGCGATACAGGCCGCACCGGTATGCTTGGAGACATCGGCAGGACTCGACGCAGCCAATCAAATAACACAGTGTGCTGGTGCAGATTAAATCGCTCGATGGGAAAATAGGTAAAGAGGGTTCATGCATTTTTGTGTTTATAATATATACAGATCCCAGCACTGATATCCTTTTCTCTCAGGGTATTCTAGAAAACTTTGATGACATAGCCTTTGCCTGTGGAAGTGGGGCTACCGCTGCAGGGCTTGCTGTAGGAAACTACCTGAACGGGTCCAAGCTCAAGTATGTTAGAAATTTAAAATGTGGTCTTTATTTGAATTCACCATCTGCAGTTTACCATATTAATTTTTGGTTTAGGTTCAGTTTCCACACTAGCCATACTAATTTGCCTTGCAATATGGTTGCATCGTGCACAAGATTATTGAGAAATTTTACTAGAGATACATGTATAGGCCTAGCTGGTGAATTTGTAGCAGGAAATATATATATACCACTGTACTTGATAAATTCGGCGTTTTTATGTTCCAACGACAACATAAGTCATTTCATCGATTCTAGACGCTTTATTTCAATAAAAGGTAATTGCCCAGTTTTTGCAGCAGAGATCTCATGCGGGAGAACCTTGTTTCCTTGCTTTACATATTACNATAACGTAGAGAAATGCAAAAATACATAGTTTTATATTACCCGAAAAATGATATTTGTATGGATTTCTGCTTGCTCTCTGTGCTTTAAATAAAGGGGGGAGGGGGAGAAAAGTACAGTACGTCAGATAAGTAGGTCAAATTTACGACCAAAAACTCTTTTATGGCACATCGAGTGATTAATTCGGTTTATCCATGGGCACTTCACCTTATTTGAGTTGTATGAGAAACTAATAAAAGTGGTTTATATGCGTTACTGGGAATTCACGCTCCATCAACGCTCGGTTCAATTGTGTTTTTAACATTAAAACATAACTGAATCCTGAATACTGACAGCTAGAGAAGACCCCTTGTAAATTATAGATTTCCGGTGTGCTCATACCTACTGTTGTTGAATACAGTTAAAAATATTTTAGCACATAATGCATTATCTTCATCGACAGTAATTACGTGTTTTGTCGCCGTTTTATTTATAGGGAGACAAGTGGAGAAGACTCGTACCTCATTCCTCTTGGTGGGAGTAATTCGGTCGGACTTTTTGGCTACATAACAGTATTTCACGAAATGATTTCGCAGGTATATGACCTTTAAACAAAATACAATAAAGTAAAATGATACAATATGAACTTTTTAACAAATCGTGATATTGACTTTTTTATGCAATACGTCAATAGTTTGTTGATTGAAAAACCAGTTTTTCCATTCCCATATCTTAACTCCATAGTCGCACTACCATTGCTTTTTCTGTGGAAAACTCACCCAATAATTTTGGAATTCATCGTCTTCGTGGTCATATTTAACTAACAAGCTTAAATATATAATATGGCAATTTAATTGAAAATTAGGGCACTTTTCACATTGAGGCTATACTTGAAGCGATACAGGCCGCACCGGTATGCTTGGAGACATCGGCAGGACTCGACGCAGCCAATCAAATAACACAGTGTGCTGGTGCAGATTAAATCGCTCGATGGGAAAATAGGTAAAGAGGGTTCATGCATTTTTGTGTTTATAATATATACAGATCCCAGCACTGATATCCTTTTCTCTCAGGGTATTCTAGAAAACTTTGATGACATAGCCTTTGCCTGTGGAAGTGGGGCTACCGCTGCAGGGCTTGCTGTAGGAAACTACCTGAACGGGTCCAAGCTCAAGTATGTTAGAAATTTAAAATGTGGTCTTTATTTGAATTCACCATCTGCAGTTTACCATATTAATTTTTGGTTTAGGTTCAGTTTCCACACTAGCCATACTAATTTGCCTTGCAATATGGTTGCATCGTGCACAAGATTATTGAGAAATTTTACTAGAGATACATGTATAGGCCTAGCTGGTGAATTTGTAGCAGGAAATATATATATACCACTGTACTTGATAAATTCGGCGTTTTTATGTTCCAACGACAACATAAGTCATTTCATCGATTCTAGACGCTTTATTTCAATAAAAGGTAATTGCCCAGTTTTTGCAGCAGAGATCTCATGCGGGAGAACCTTGTTTCCTTGCTTTACATATTACACTGTTTTATATTCAGAATCCATGCTCTGTTCGTGGGTTCAGATGCCGAGTTTTGTAAAGCCGCTGTTAACCAGATGTTACACGATGTTGGGCTGACTGACGTACGCTCAGAGGACATGGTGGACATGATTGAAAGTCCTGAAAACCAAGGCTATGGGGTGTACACACAGGAAGATTTAGGTAAGAGATGGACATTGATTTGTTTTTTTTAAACAATTTAAAAATTGTTTCGGTAACACTAACAAAAATAGAGTATTCAATATCCAGCGCTTATTATCTCATTACTTGCAATAGTGGAAGTCAATTTGACTTGAGAAGATGCAATGATGTCATAAGTACGTTCTATAGTTCATGAGGAGTTCGTTAGGACTAATGATACATAAAGGCCACCTGGCATTAACTCATTCCCAATTGGCTCTACAAGGCCAAATGCGTTCAACTGGGCCAACAACCCCCGGTCTTCCCTGGTTACTTAAATGTTACTTCAGAAATACGTCGGGGAATAAATCGAAGTAAGGGCGCATCTTCTGAGCTGATTTGGCCATTTTGGATGTTGTTTTTGATATAACATTATGCTTTTTTCTTTTCATTAGATTACTTCATTCAAGTGGGCATTGATACGGGTGTCATTGTCGATCCAACCTACACTGGCAAAGCTGTGAAGTTCCTGGTTCAAGAAATGAACAACCACCCTGATAGGTTCAAGGGTAGAAGGGTATTATTTTTGCACACAGGTTTGTTTTTTCATCAAACTGAACTAGAATCTGAAAGAAAGTGCTGTTCTCTTTTCTAATTTCTATCCTAACAACATGAAAAACTGTCGGCTATGTTGGGGATTTAATGAAAAGTCCTTCATGTTGTAAACATAGCAAAAGCTTCGAGGAATATGACAGTGCACTTTGATTTTGAGAATAATTAATATATTACTTTACAGGTGGTGTCTTTGGACTGTATGATGGAAAGATGGACAACGTATTGAAGGAGCACGAAATGACCAATAGAGTCAAGATACTTTATGACTAAACGGAACGAGTTTTGAGTCTCTTGCCGTGTGAGTAATGAGTCGCTTATTCTTCATTCCTACCGTTACACCTGAGTAACGGAAGAAATGGGGGGAAACGGAAATGGATATATTGGGCTTGAACCTGTCACATTTTGAATTTTTTTTTTTCGGACAAACTAGCAGCCGAAGAGAAATGGTCTGCTGAGACTTTGGCAAAGAGAAAGGACAGTATAGGACCCACCGTTGCCACCCGGTGGCAGCACTTTCTGGGTTGTATTAAGACAATCTGCCCGTGAATATAAATATAGCATAATTTCATATCACAGTCAGCTATCGCCAATATGAAGTTATCCTGTGAGAAAGAGGCGTATGCCCATACCGGATTTTTGAAAACAGGGAGTGGGGTTAAACTTTTTTCTGGTATAGTTATCTACCGGGTACCACGAATGATATAGTTGAGAGTAACGACGATTCATCAGAGATTGAGGACGGTGCGAATGAGTTTAATGATTCTGTAGAAATAGAAAACGCTGTGGATAAGGGCGTCTTTTTTTCAGAGGGAGAGTTTCAACTTTCTGATAATAAGCCAGTTCAAGTGTCACGATAAAAAAGTAAATAAAACCGAGGCCACCTATTACACTGGAGTTCTTTTATACATTCGTGCACAATTTTAGACTAGTTTTTTTTTGTGAAACATCAGCTGTCAACTCACAATTTTAAAATATATTGAAAACGTGTTTATAAGAGTTGGCATAAATGGGATAGAAATACCATGTGGCTTATGTTCGATTTTATAAACCCCGATTAAAATCTGGTTAGTATGTCAAAACTTCGTAACAATCAAAACAACTTACAAAGCCTACTTCGAAACACTTAATTGAGTTAAAATAAAAAGCAAACACTCATGCATGTGTCCGCCGTAAAAAGAATAGTTAACTCAAAAACCCTGTCTTAATTATCCATCACCATATTTTACCAATTTTGCCAACCTAATCGCACAAAAGAACAACAGAAGTAACGAGACCTCCGCCAAGGCAGCAATTTTTGATTATTGATTGATTATTGATCCGGATCACCCAAAAACTAATCATCTGTTCCTTGGCTCACTTTGACAGTTCCTGAAAATTTCATAAAAATCGGTCCATAACTTTTTGAGTTATGTTGATGACAGACAGACAGACAGACTGACAGACAGACAGACAAACAAACAGACAATCAGTGGTGAAAACATTACCTCCTTCGCGGAGGTAGTAAGCTTGTTATATTTTTATTCAATAAAGCGTGTCACACTCACAATTTTGATAAAAACTTGTAAATTTGCAAAAATCAAGGAGGCGACTTCATGTGTTCTTGTCAGGTATTCTGTGATCGACTTTATTCCGTCTCTGTTAAACCATGTGGCTTTAACACACAAAGGGTACTTTTGTTAACAGCTCCCTATTGATAAGGATCAATGATATTGATGGAAATCGTCACGCCCCTACCCGTTACTATTCCTTTCCGGTTCTTCTCCCATGGTAAAACCTAGGTACTCTTTGACCACAGCAGTGGCAGATTAAGAGGGGAGTCAGGGGGTCCTGACCCCCCCTCCCCTTTCGACTTGTGGATCCCTCTTGAACGTAAAATTCTGACTAGCTGAATCATAGTTCTAAACCCTACCGAATGGCACCGTTCGCCCTCTAAAATACCAAATTTTTTCGGAGCCCTTCAGCGGGCCCCGAACCCCACGCAAAGTGGTGGTGTTGGGGGTGGGGGGCTTTGCATAGGCGGACGACCATTCAAATAATCCTGGATCAGCCCCTGCACAGGGTGCGTGAGCGTCCCTTTCATAGTATTGTTGTTGTTACACTGCAGGTATGGACACGGTGATATGGGCATAGCCCAACGTACTTAGACTGGGTTCCCATACTTAGATCAATCCATCTGGATCGACCTAACTCCCTGGGGGTTCATGGTAAATTGCTATCAGCTCAAGAGGCTTAAATGTCTGTCACGCCTACCGATTAAGCTTAGGGTAAAGATAATTACCCCTTAACAGCTTTTCTAGGCGTGACAGACATTTAAGCCAGTCAAGTTGACAGCAATTTAGTGAGACTCCCCAGGGAGATAGATCGATCCAAATATCTGTGGGAATGGTCTCTTGGTATAAATACCGCTGTGCCGCTTTTATAGCGATAACGCGTGCCAGATTGCCAGCGTAGAACTGATCGGACTGCAGTAAGAGGGAGGCAGTATGGCCACGTCAAGCTTTTGCAGAATACCATATGAACCACCGGCATGGGCTTCAAAACTGAAAAAGATACCATCTTCTCGCGTTAAGGTAGGTCCAAAAGCCCTGCGTTTAATACTATGAAGCTCCATCACTTCATCAGTGAATCAACTCCTTTCCCCTACTTGTAGTGGTCTTGACTTATGCAGATAAGCTAATTCAGACACAAATCTACCGTTATATACAGATAGACGCTGCTGTATTAAATAGGTCAATACACTATAAACATGAATGGAGGCATAAATCAAGAATAGGAGTCGCTTAACAGCACCGAGTCGCTGGCCAAGCAGCGGAAGAGCTACCCACAGTGACACATACATATTTAATAGAAGTATTATCTGGAAAGATGGATCTATGTTGCATAATGTAGATGGTTGAACGACATCACCATTTGGCCATAATAAGAAAATGGGCCACCGACACGGCTGATAGATTCCCCTATACATGCCTATACCCTCTAAACCGCAAGATTTGTGGAAAAATCCATATCGCCGGAAACAAGTTTGCAGGCCACTCAGGCCCGCGCTGATCTGTAACGTCACTTGCGAACAGTCTACAATCTTGATTCAAATCTCAATTGTGTTTTATTTATTCCAAATGTGACAATTAAGAATATGGTAGTCCGCGAGGAACCGGTAGTCCATTCCCTACTACGTTCGTCCCATATACCCTTAAGACTAACTCCAACCTGTACTAATGATATGTGACCCTGGACTTCCATCTAGGACTAACATTCCTGTCACACCGGTACGGAGTTTTCGACACTGGATGTAAATTATCCGAACTAACCATAGAGCACGATAATTTGATATAAGTCAAGAGTTATATACTCAACGCACAATTGAATAATTGAGGAATTTTTCACGGTTGTTAACGCTTATTTATCCTTTTTAATATCAGTTAGCTCACGCAGACACCCCGATTCATGAGTGGAAAGTCCCTGGTGTAAAGGCTCCGTTCACACTTCACGTAAAGCGAGACGACCTAACTGGCAGTACGCTTACCGGAAACAAGGTAAGTTCTCTGTCAGTATATTTTTAATGTGGATTTCACAAACCAAGGTTAAAAACTCACTGCTTCAACATATCTAGATTTATACCTTGCTGAAATTTATTGACCCAAACCTTGGTTGTTGCGATGGCAGACTGTCTCTACCTATGCACAGTACATATTTTTCTGCAGCCCTTTTGACGTTGACAACTATTTGAAGTTGGAGAGAGTTGAGCTGGGGAGATGTTTTCAAGGAATGATTCTGCATGTTGACATGTTCCTCCTTAGATCGCCGTGACAACAAGTTGTATGGTTACAGATTGTAGCATTTAGGCCCTGCTAGTTTTTTTTCTTTGTTATTTCATTTTGGTTTCTTCAGGCATATTTCTTTATACAGAACGTATTGTTGTTTTTTTTCAAGGTTCGAAAGTTAGAGTTTTTGTTGGCAGATGCTTTGGACAAGGGTTGCAAGCACATAATTACATGTGGTGGAATTCAGTCTAATCATTGTAGAGCCACAGCGGTGGCGTCAGCTCAGATGGGACTGAAGAGTCACCTAGTGCTTCGGTCAAAATTGAAGGTTAGTAATACTAGAAGTGTAGAAGTGGTACGCAAAGTTGCTTCTAGATTAAAAAGGTTGTAAAAGAACGATGTCAGCGTGAAAGTCTTATTGTCTTGGCAATACGGTGATGAAGTGTTCAGGCTGACTTCAAAATATAGGTTAAAATATTATGCTAGTTGTTACATACTTAAAATCTATTTGAAATAAAAGAAAGGGTGGAGAATATGTGGAATATGCTTGAACAAAAGTGATAGATGAGAAAGTAGATACTGCAACACATGTAACTTTATAAACCTACATGCATTTTCCATACATGTACCCCGTCGTCAGTGTCATTTTAGTAACTTTTACCAAGCGTCGGCTAGTGACTGTATCAATATCCAATACTTGATTAAACCAACACTCGCGATAAATTGAAATCTGTAGTATCTGAGTGCAATGTGGATGAATCCAGGTCCCTTGTTTGCTCACGTTTCTGATGCCACACGGGGAGCATAGCCACCCTGGATTTCAGAGATGTCAGAGGCATGCTGATAGCATGGCACAGGGGCAGATCCAGATATATTTTTGGCAGTCTTCCAAATCATCTCTCTTGAGCCATCGTCCGTTTTTGCCGTCTTCCGACAAAAAAATTTAAATGCCCGTCAATGTAAACTTGAAAAAATTTAACCGTCTTCCAAAAGACCCAGAAGACGGCCTCCCGCCCCTTAGCAGGGTAGTAAGGCGGTGAGTTTCTAGTGACCTATAAAATTCAGGTTGATGATAGTGGGGAGGGGGGCAAATCTGGACTTATCCAGCTTGCAATGTTGACTTTTACAAATAAAAAAATAATAATAAATAAATAAATAAAAATACAATACCTATACCTACTTAAACCAGTGAATTAATGTGAATACAAAATTAGCACACCCTGATATCTCCTAAGGAATAAACTCTGAACACAACGTGTGTACACATAAAAAAGAAAGGTTAGTTACCATCTTAGAGTAGCGGAATGGTAACCTCTCTCACAGAACTAGCTCTTCATACCCTGGGCTGTCTTGCCCTTAATTATATATATATATATATATATATATATATATATATATATATATATTCTGTCTCCACGTGCTTTGTGTTGTTTATAAATATGTTTGGGTCTCAGAACACGTAGGCGAAACGCAAAACTGCTTTCTTTGTTTCTTTTCGTGCCATTCCCGTCAGATTGCTACTCTTGTTGCATTGCATCATAGTTTCCAGGTTTATACATAGACAGCTTGTAAAACACCGCGGTGAATTAATGATAGAACAGCTTGCCTAGTCTTTTATCATATCAGCACACACTTGCAGCATGTGGCTGCCTAAAATGTGAAGACGGCGAGCGGACGCTAGTACTCTGATACTCGATAAGTAGGGATGGAAAATTAGGCTACTGACAAGCATATTTTTATTCTAGAATTCTGAAGACGTTCCCTGCAATGGCAACCTGCTTCTTGACAGAATGTGTGGTGCCCAAATCTACATCGTGCCTTGGGAAGGTACTTACGAGTCTCATCTCAAACCAAGTATGGAAAATATTGCTAGAGGAATTAAGTAAGGAAAATAATTTCATTTAATTTATTTNAAACAATAAATAAATAAATAAAAATACAATACCTATACCTACTTAAACCAGTGAATTAATGTGAGTACAAAATTAGCACACCCTGATATCTCCTAAGGAATAAACTCTTAACACAACGTGTGTACACATAAAAAAGAAAGGTTAGTTACCATCTTAGAGTAGCGGAATGGTAACCTCTCTCACAGAACTAGCTCTTCATGCCCTGGGCTGTCTTGCCCTTAATTATATATATTGTGTTGTTTATAAATATGTTTGGGTCTCAGAACACGTAGGCGAAACGCAAAACTGCTTTCTTTGTTTCTTTTCGTGCCATTCCCGTCAGATTGCTACTCTTGTTGCATTGCATCATAGTTTCCAGGTTTATACACAGCTTGTAAAACACCGCGGTGAATTAATGATAGAACAGCTTGCCTAGTCTTTTATCATATCAGCACACACTTGCAGCATGTGGCTGCCTAAAATGTGAAGAAGGCGAGCGGACGTTAGTACGCTGATACTCGATAAGTAGGGATGGAAAATTAGGCTACTGACAAGCATATTTTTATTCTAGAATTCTGAAGACGTGCCTTGTAATGGCAACCTGCTTCTTGACAGAATGTGTGGTGCCCAAATCTACATCGTGCCTTGGGAAGGTACTTACGAGTCTCATCTCAAACCAAGTATGGAAAATATTGCTAGAGGAATTAAGTAAGGAAAATAATTTCATTGAATTTATTTATTTATTTACATAATTATTTTTATTTATTCCATAACTAAGTATTTATGACATCAAAACCTGGCGAATGGCCCAATAAATTTCTTTAGAAAACGATGCGCTTTTACTGAAGTCGATTAAAATTAATACTTAACATAGTCCAATTTCTGACGGATTACCAGATATCTTCTCTAGCTGTTATGAAATTGTATAGTTAGTCTTTCCAAGGACGTTCTTGGTCTTTAAGTCAATTTTGTAACACCTGGAGAAGACCTCTTGGTAGAGGATAGATTTTCAGTGTGCTGATACGTTAAACTTATGTTGTCGAATGGATCATCCCACAAGGCAATTTAAGCTGGTAATATATTATCTTCAGTAATTACGTGTTTTTCGATGTTTTATTTATAGGGAGTCAAGTGGAGAAGACTCGTACCTCATTCCAGTTGGTGGGAGTAATTCGGTCGGACTTTTTGGCTACATAACAGTTTTTCATGAAATGATTTCACAGGTATGTGACCTTAAACAAAATACAATAAAGTAATATGGTGTAACATTATTTTCTTTACATATCGTGATTTAATTTAAATATCCTATATAACAGTAGTTGTTGAATAAAAATTCAGTTTTTCCTTTCCCATATAAGCTACTAGTATATTCCACTGTAAAGAATATTTAATCGTTTGTCTAATTCCCATTCCTTTTTTCCTAGGGAAATTGTTCTAACGACTTTGGGTTTCATTTTCTTGTAAATAGCTCATTTTTCTCATTGAGGGTATACTTTAAGCGATACAGGCCGCACCGGTAGCTTTAGAGAGATTGACAGCGCTCGACACGGAAAATTATTAGCATATATAGTGTACCGGTGCTGTTTGTATTTTTCAGTGGGAAAATGAGAAGTACATAAATTTGTGTATTTATTATATAGGGCTATGCAGATCCCAGCACTGATTATCTTTTTTCTGCAGGGTATTTTAGACAATTTTGATGACATAGCTTTTGCCTGTGGAAGTGGAGCTACTGCTGCAGGGCTTGCTGTAGGAAACTACCTGAACGGGTCCAAGCTCAAGTATGTTGGAAATTTTAAAATATGGCCGTTATCTGCAATTTCTTGCAATACGACTGCGTTTTTATTTTTGTTTTTATTTTTGTTCCCATGGCAACGTAGGTCACTCTATCGATTCTTGGCGCGTTTTCTGAACGCGTTTCTAGACCAATTTTGCATACGCTTTATTTCAACTAGAGGTAATTGACTTAAATAATTTGCAACAGGAATCCCGTGCTGGGGGACCTCGTGTTGTTTCCTTGCTGTATATATTAGTTACATTTTTAGAATCCATGCCCTGATCGTGTGTGAGGATGCCAAGTTCTATAATGCCGCTATCAATGAGATGTTGGACGATGTTGGGCTGACTGACGTACGCTCAGAGGACATGGTGGACATGATTGAAGGTCCTGAAAACCAAGGCTATGGGGTGTCCACCCAGGAAGAACTAGGTTAGAGATGGACATTGATTTATTTTAAATTGTTTGTTTCAGTACCACCAACAATAACAGAATGCTCAATATCCAGCGCTTGTTATCTCGTTACTTGCCATAGTGGAAGTCAATTTGACTTGTTAGGTTGCAGTGGTTATATGGGGCTTAAGCACATTCAGTAGTTCATTGTGACGTTAGGATTACGATACAGCTAATGTAATAATTTGAATATGCCGCTTAATGAAATAAGTATGTTAATTCTGAAACTAAACCATGGATATTATCAATATACTTACATCTGGGAATTATCGACATTAGGGCGCATTTTCCGGGATGTTTTTTGGCCATTTTGGTGTAATATATGTGGTAATACATTCTTGATATTATATGTTATTACCTTTCATTAGATTACTTCGTTCAAGTGGGCATTGATACGGGTGTCATTGTCGATCCAACCTACACGGGCAAAGCTGTGAAGTTCCTGGTTCAAGAAATGAACAACCACCCTGATAGGTTCAAGGGTAGAAGGGTATTATTTCTGCACACAGGTTTGTTTTTTTTCTTCATCAAACTAAAATATGATCTGAAATCTGATCTGATCGATATGTAAACATAGCGAAAATCTACGAGGAATTTGACAAATTCAAAGTACAATGCATTACTCGCCTGAGTGGACGCTGGTTCTGGGAATAACTAATATATTCCTTTACAGGTGGCATCTATGGACTGTTTGATGGACGGATGGACAACGTATTAAAGCAGCACGAAATGACCAATAGAGTCAAGATCCTTTATGACTAACCGCGTCGAGTTGTGGGTCTCTTGAGGTGTGAGTGAAGTACTTATTCTGCACTCCGTCCGTCACAGCAGAGTAACGACAGGAGGGGAGGAAAAAGGATCAGGATTTATTGAACTTGAGCTGGTCACATTTTCTATTAGATTTTTTTTCAGACGCTTTTGTCAACAGGGGGAGCTAATCTGCTCGGACTAAAACAACAAGAACGTCGGGCTCTTAATGAAGCCCATTGTAGCACCAGCCGGTGTCACTTTGTGGCCAAACTTTCTGTCTTGTGTTGAGACGAAAATGTCCGTGAATGTGATAAGCATAATACGATATTGCGTCAGTCAGCTATTGCAAATATAAAGTTACCCTGTGAGATAGGGGCGTATACCAGATATTAAAATCGGGAGGGGAGGTAAAACCTGTTCCGGCATGGTTCTCTATTTGCAGGAATGCTACCAGGAATGATCTCTGTGTTGTTCATGTATACACATTGTTCAGCACACAATCTAATAAGGAAAATCATTACATGAGACTGATTAGCCGATTAAAGACCTTTCACACATCAAGATCTTGGATATTTACTCTTCATGTTTAGTATATCTCACTAGCATGTTGTTTGCAATACAAACTCGACAAAATAGAATATTTTTGTTTTTATAAGTTAAAGCCAAAGTGCAAATTTCTAATTGTCCAGTGTATAGTAAATGTATAGAATGGGAACATCCAAAACCATGGAAAATATATCTTCAGAATCATGCGATTTGCATGATTTTTCTTTAAAAATTGCATTCTTCGTTCAGCCCTTGAGCATTGCGTGTTATTTGAATTAAAGCTAGTTATTCAGTGTGTTGAAGAGTGGATAAGATAAGCAGATGCGTAAAAAGCAAATTTTAATCGTGGACGGGATGGGGGGCTAAACATGAAAAACAAAAGCGACAAGGGAATATATATCTGCAAAATTTGGGAACCTGAAGTTGGACATGGGTTAACTAGGGTCTCGACCAGCGGATATAAGCGGCGGGGCAAATACGACCGTTTTCCTCATTACACATTGTTTTCAATTCAATAGGTTTCAAAACTATATGATATTATTTTACTCTACCTACAAAATCGTTTCCAATGGCATTAAAATCGTTTCCACTATTGCGAAATAATAATCTTTAGTTCAAAAAGTTCAGTTTAGACGTATCAAATTAAACAACAACTAATGTTAACTTTCTCATATTCCCAATGATGTTGAGACAAGTGACATATTTTCCGATCCGCTCATAAAATCTTTCCAAAATGCTGAGATATGATTTAAAGCCCACTTTAGTTGGCGTTAAATATGAGGTACAATGATAAATGGTTTGTAGTTCATCGTGTAAGTACAGAAGGACAAACATGTACTCTGTTGACTATGATAAAATACTGCAAAAGAAAAAAACGCGAATGAATATTCAGAAACAAAACTATGTATATCATGTGCTGAAATTATCTTTCAATCATTACTTCATTTCTTTGTAAAAGGCGCGCATTAGTGCGAGTCTGCCCGGGATGCTGTAAAAGCGCTTTCTGCTGTTTCACTTTTAACCACGTGCAGGACGGTAAAGATCTATGTAGGATGCTTTTTTGTTTAATGTATAAAAAAAAAAACACCCAAATATCAGTTAAAACGGTATATATATATATTTATTATGAATAACAAGAGATCTTTTAAAAAAATCACAATTCGTATTGTGCCTTAAGTGCGTAATCACACTTTCAAAAATAACAATTCAGATCAACATGGATATTTATTATTGTGACCTTTACTTGAGAAAAATAAATAAGCATATCCAAGTCATTTCAAATGACCTTTAACAGAAATATATACATGTTAAATTACCTAAGTCTTGGACGTTAGTCGTCCAAGCTTAAGCTTAATAAATTAATATAGTACAGCCATTTAAATTGGCCAT
>NW_019776091.1:367889-393008 GCF_001039355.2 Lingula anatina | reverse complement strand
AAATCGGTGTTGTGGCTGATACTCTGTAATGCGATCTGACACACACCTTGTAAACGGGCAGTGTGGTCTGATAAACCGGTCTATACTGGACCCGTAGGTGCTGAGTCTGGTAGTTGGGAAGGCCTGTAGTCCAAGTTAAAAAAATCTTCAACAGATTTTGGCGGAAACCCAAAACGACTTTCCCACCTTGTCAAAATATCGCTAGTGGTTTGGTAGGTCTCCTTTATATTTTCCCATGAGCATTTTAAGATCAACGAAATTTGTCGCTTACGTTTCGAAACAAAATTTTTACATCTTTTCGTATGTATACTTTTGTACGTTTTCGAGGGAGTGCTTTCTTCATTTTATTTCATTTTTGTTGCTTAAGAAAAAAGTTCGAGCTAGAGAAGCACTAAGTCAGCTCAGACATTCACCAAGACACAGCTCCTTTCCCATTATTTATTAATTAATGATTGTAGAAATACCAAAAGTGAAATTTATAAATTTCCTCCCATAACTTTTGAGTTCGGCTGTTAAACCATATGCCACATTAGTCATAAATGCTCATACTGTAACTGTATAAGTGTAAAAGAAAAAAAAAAAGAAATCACGATCAAATCAAACACCCGCGGCACCACGTAACACGAAAAAAGACAGTTATTATGTGGTAAAAAAGATAACTATAAAAGGATAACCCGATTAAGATACAATACTGATTAAGATAAATTACCTTACATACCACTGGTTAATATTTTACATGTATAGATAAGTTTCCAATACACAACAACAGTTCATAATATTTTAAATTGTTGTTGGAAGCAGCCCAACTTAGGGAGCATTCACATCGAGAAGAGCCGAGGTCTAGTTAGGCCGCGACCTAAATATGGCGGACCTACATGAAAGGAAGACCGCTAATCCTGTTAATCCTCACCACTTGTCGTCGCTGCAGGAGCACAGTAATTAAATCTCAGCTCATTCAACCGGTCGAGGGACAACGCGTGGAGAGACCATTAAAAGATTAGTGGTCTTCCTTTGATGTAGGTCCGCGGCTTTACTAGACTTCGGCTCTTCTCGATGTGAATGCTCCCTTATTTATAGCATATTTGCGACTTTAAGTGAAGGTTCTAAATACATTAAAACCAATGAGTTCAACCAAAGTAAAGAGGCCTATATACTGAATGAAATGAAATCCTATAACCCTATTCATTTTATCCGCCGTTTGCCTGGATCATCGAAGTATATGTTACGATCGTCAAAGTAGCACTCTTTAAATGTCTTTCAAATTCTTCTTTTTCGCATCTCATTAAATTATTTGGGTGCAACTACTCTGAAAAATGAAATATTTACGTGACAATACAAAAAATCAGATTCAGAATCCAGTTAAATAGTCCAGAACTTAATTATATGGGTAGATGATGATGATGATGATGACGATGATGAATGAGGAAGGTTAGGTGAAAGGTAAAAGCACACTGACAGACTTTGAACTTGAACTAATAAAAAAGCTGTACGGCTAAGGTACGGCTTGATAAATGAGCTACATGTGTTCTTTGACAAAAAAGGAAATAATTTTATCACAAACGGTTATTCATTTACCCATTAACAACAACAATTGTCAAAGATAAATCTAATATTATTAAAATAATGATAAAAAATGATATAAGCACCGACGATGTTGCTGATAATAACAAATTGAAAAAGAAATAAGTCTATCAGAAACATTAAATGATAGTTGACAAACCTCTCCATCAATATTAAGATACTATTCGTAATAAATGTTTGGCGTCTTTGAAATGGTTACAAACCAAATTTGACTGCACAATTTATTTTTTTGAGATAACAGTGTGGAAATAGGTCATTTGTGCATCTAGCTTTTCTCTGTTCAAAACTTTATCATTGTCACTGATATATAGAGCGATCATGTGAAGAATTTTTTATCTCATATTCTGAGATGTTTTACAATATTCTATGAAACTGTTATCACCAAAACGCTTAGCTTTTTTTACATTTACACATTTAGTATTATACTTAATTTTAAAATACAATGATAGAAGTAAGTACTTACAGAGTAAGGACCGGTGTTCAGCGTACAATAGCATTTGTTGTTACCACAGCAGCCTCTGTAGCGAAATGTGAAAAAAAACCAGCCGGTGGGGGGATATGCGTTGTTGCACAAAGTTGTGCAGGGATTCACACTGACAGCAGACTGCGGCAAAGTGCCAAAGAAGTCTTCTTTAATGAGCTGAGAAGACGGGGAACAGCTATAAGGGGGCACTGAAATAAAATGATGAAGGATCATTCTTCATTCCTCAATCTTTAGTTTATCATCGGTGGTAGTAGTCTACATAACACACACACACCGCGTGAATATCCCGCCGCGTAATTACTGGCAGCGCGAGCCAGTTACTTATAGTAACTTATAGTAACTGGCTCGCGCTGNCTGCCAGTAATTACGCGGCGGGATATTCAGTGCACAGACCGTGATCATAAGTTAGCGCGAATAGAAAATGGAATTTAGAAAATAGACATTGCATGTGAACGAAGCCTAAGAGACCAGACCCTATTGTACTAACTGTGGATCAATCTATCTCCAAGAGGATTCTCGCTAAATTGCAATCAACTTCAGCGGCTTAGATGTCTGTCATGCCTACTGAAGCTGCTAGGGTGTAATTAATTAATTATCATTTAGCAGCTTCAGTAGGCATGCAAGACATTTAAGCCGCTTAAGCTTATTCTAAGCATGATTATATATCACTATTTAAAAAAGAAAAATGTGTCTAATATACGTAATGCCACAGCAATCAACCACTCACAAGCTCTGTATCAATCCACCTTACAGAAGGGAACAGAGATGCGCATACACTGTGCATAGGATGACTAATGCTGAGCTGGAAACTATTTGATTACAATGATATCAAAAAGAACACATCAGAACCTTTTAAGTCTGCCCATGGAGAAAAATAGGTCATCGCATGACATCCAGTGAACTTTTCAAAAGCAGTTTCACAAAAGTTCCCAAAGGACAAGCAGGATAATATTTCCACATCAGACTCCTCAAATCAAGCAGAAATTTGTTTTGTCTACACTGAAACTGAAATGATAAGGCCATATAAATGTGCACTTACTAACAGAATACCATTTCAAATGAGAAAACTTTGATTTTATATCTAAAAAGAATATCACTGGCACAAAATAATCAATTAAACAGATTTTGATTGTACTTTCACAACCTCTTTCCCCATAATGCACAATGTCAACTTCAAACTTCATTTATTTAATGCTGAGCATGTTTTCTAGATAATCTTTTGAAGTTCTGTGGTTCACCACCATTTTCCCCATTACAAACTTCTACATCTGAAAATCTGTAGCATGCCATGTTTTAAAGACCTACAGGTATGGTTACCCATTACATTTTTATTGGGATGGGGGAGGGGGGGGGGAGATGGCAGAACAAATTTCCCTTTCTTTCTTTGATGTACTCAAATTAATATTTCATCAAGAACAAACTGCACAGAAATCTTCAGTACTGGTGCATGATTATTTTTCTCAGATTTATGATGGGCTGCCTACAGCTTTTATTCTGTTCCTTTCCAACCTATCTGAGAAAAAAATTGAAGTAAAATATTTTTATTAAACTTTGCATGTGAAAGTACTTTAAAAATGTTCACTATTTCAAAATTTTGACACACATAATACAAGTGACTTTATAAAAAAAAAAAAAAAAAAAAACTCACAGTAGCCAATGACACTTGCTTGATTTGACAAACAATCTTATTTTATCTGTGGCACAATCAGGCAGTATATCAGCCTTCATTTCCCATTATTATTATTATGCTGGGAAACAGGAAACCCATATGGTGAAGTAATTCACTGTAATCAACACACATTGAGCACAATAACTGACCATGCCATTTATGATGATTTATTAGCTCAGAGCCACTCTGCTACCTGTAGCCATTGGAATGGAAACTAAGATTAAATCAAAATTATGGGTGCTCTGTTGGAAACTCACTGTCTGTTTTTGTTACAGGTATTTGATTGTAATGACTAGGCAGTTAAAGTAGCTTCTGAAAAAGCAATTACAAAGAAAGAAAAGTCATTATGGGTTCTGATTTGGATTTTATCTTTCATTCTTTGAGTACTGTAATTTACTGATAGCACAATGAGTTTATAATTGTAATTGCTGCCAATGTCCAACTCCTCTTTCTTGCCCCCAACTTAAAATGAGTGAATTAATGAAATTTTAATTTTTGCTTCCAGAATAACTTGAATATTGTCTAAAATTATTTATCTAAGCATTGTTTTCAGTTGGTTATTTGAAAAAAAATAAAGCTTGAGCGTCTGCTGTGTAAAATAATCTTCTGAAAGATTCCAATGATTTATCAAAAAGCATGAATAAATTGGACAAAAATGGACTGTGTCCTTAAAATTCTGTCCAGTTTAATAAGGTTGCATTTCTGGATGAAAAGCATATGGAACAAGGTACAAATTTTGGACTGGTTGTAGATTGAGATTTTCTGTCAGTCATATTTAGAGGTGTGAACTGAGCACAATTATCCCTATCCACAGCAAAGCACAGTTCATTTACACCAGAATCCATTCTTTCATGTTGTTTAAATAGCTATGATACAGGGCCAATATTTGCTTTTTAATAAAAAAGCATTATTGGATTTTCTATTAGCTGAATTGAGAAAGTTCATGCTTGGTTTCAAATTAATTACCCTTTATTGAAAAAGACAGAGAGAGTATTGACTGTGGTTTGTACAATATACCTGGGGTGCTCTGGGGTACATATGGATTATAAATGAGCATTCTGGCTGCAAATTTATAAGATAATGGAGGGGGTTTAGCAAAATGCTTTTAAAAATGAGCAATGAGCGTGGCATTCCAAGTTTACCAATACCTGCAAGTCCCAGACAACTCTGCAATTCCAATTTAATCTAATAACACACTTGTGTGCAGTGTTTTGAGTGGATGGGAAATGTGACATGAACATTTTTTTTTTTTTTTTATTATTATTGTTATTATTTTGGATATCCAATTCTACCTATAGGAATAAGAAAAATGCTAACAAAATCCATTCAAGATTTTACCTACTTCACCTTTCACTCATTAGTTTAAGATCTTCATGACACAACAACCCCAAACACGATGACATCAAAAATTCTTTAATGAACCATGAATTTTCCCAATAAATTAACCCAGAACAATTAACCAGAGACAAACAATGCAATTAGTCCTTGATCACTTACCATTTGTCATGTTAGTCACATTGCTTTAAGCCATGGCTATCTGATAAGCAACAGGGAGTTACAATTTTCTTTCGTATTTCACGCACAATCGATACTTTCTATTCACAACTCAGACAGATAATCTTATAGCTACAAATGGGCACTACAATCAACACTTTTCATGGTTAACTGAACATAGGTTATCAGAAAAGTCAATATTGACATGCATTGTTGCCTGCTAGTGGTCTTGCAGAAAACAGCAACTTTAATGTCCATCAGAAGACAGCATGGTTCAACCACAATGATTGCATTACCAGCAACCAACTTGTATTTTTCATGCATGGCATTTAACATTTCTTTGACCATGAAGTATGTGGAAAATATTGACCTTTCACAAGAATGAAGTGAAATTGTGAAAAAAAAAAAATCAAAATTTTCCTGAAAAGTGTGTTTCCCTTTATTTCCTCTGTTCCAAACCAATCATTCCTTCTCACAAGACATGTTCTGTAAAAACAGTGAAATGTATAGTAGTGTGTAATAAGTACTTTCCAACAGTAAAACAACCTGAAAACAATTTATAAAAATTGGTTGCTGTGTTTCCTTTGAACTTTCTATCTTGTCAGTGTTTTGTTTTTCATCAGAGACATACAGCATAAGGTATGCAACCATCCATATACTCTCTTGAACAGAAACATTCACTAGTTAAAGAGTTGCCTTTCTTTCACCTGAAGAGAATGAAAAAAGGGATTATACTCTGGAATGACTTTTATACATTTAATGCAATTATATGTTTTTCACTCCTTATTTCCTTTCATGNAAACTGTTAGCAATAAATTCCTTGTGTGAATTCTACATTTGTAGTTACCTTTTTTTGATTTTTGAAGAGCTCCCCCAAAGCAGCAACTAATTAGGTCAGCCTCACTTTCACTTGTATTATTTGGTTCACAATGTATATACTGTGTATATGTATATTGTTTGGTTCACAATGTATATACTGTGAAATATAGGAGAGTTGTTATCCCTTTAATCTATTTATTGTATTACTTCTAATTGGTATTGTTATCAAACATTGTTGCAAAGGAAAATGATTTCTAATTTTTATAAAGGTGTTATAGTGAACAATAACAACAACGGTCTGGAGCTTTCAAACGTTTATTCACCGACTGTATTTTCATACAACTTCACAAATATTTAAACTCTATTTCTGGCACTGATCATGGATTTACTTGTTTTCTTTTCATTGCATTTGCGTGATCGCAAAATATTTTCCATTTTCATGTTGCAAGTCACCATGAAACATTTCCTTATTAGGTTATCCCTGGGAGACTTGTTTTCTGTTAAAGATATCTAAAATATCATTTGAATTACTGATGCTTGGACCATGTCCAAAACTCAGTTATTATGTGATAAACAAGTGATCAGAATTAAAATATGTTATGAAATTAACCAATCACCATAAACTGTTACTGACTTTGAATTTTCCATTTTTCTCAAGGAATAGGAATGAACGCAGTCACCTTTTTTTGAAGCTCAAGGTCCTTTGGTATTATTGTAATACGAATTAGTAATCATTGGTCTCCCTTTGAACTACATATTGCTAAGATATTTGGCCAGTTTTCTTATAAAGCGTATATATCATCCAGTCAATTCAACGACATGAAAGCTACGTCAATACAACTCTCTCCTTCCTTGTTTGAGAGATATCTCTTCACGTTTTCCGTGTATTCTTTATGTCTCCAGCGAAGAGGTCCGCCGAGGGAATTTTCAATTTCTAAACACATCGTCTTTAGTTTGACAAGGGTCTCTTCCTGGCGCAATAAGGCCTCGTTTAACTTTGATCTCAGGACGAGGACGGACTTTTCAGCCCTCTGATGACTCACATCTGACTCGTCACAAGGTGCGGGCGTTGTTTCCTTTGTCGAGGGAATGTCTTTGTCTTCAATCTGTGTTTTATATTTCTTACTGCTCTGCATTTTTATCTACGGAAGATAAAAAATATAATATACAAATGGAGAATGAAGATGCAATGTGATATTCTTTGTTTACATATCGGTTGCATTCTTTCACCAAATTTATTTACTTTTAGATTTGACAAGAATCCCCGTGAGTCACTCCCCAGTGATTGAACAATTAATGGTGAACGACGTAGTCATATTAAAACCAACAACAACAAAAACACGCAAAACATATAAAATGTCAATCATATGTGTACATGTCCCCTGTGTTAAATCAGCAAATGTTGCTTTCAATTTATGAAATTGTAAGTTATTGTATCACAAGGTATATGAAATTCCCAAGCTTCCATCTATCTAAGAAGGAAGACCTGCGTATGCTTTTAATCACTGTAAAAAAAAACATTTTGTCATGCCAAATTTTGTTCCTGATTATGTCATTACTACTCCACATTTTTCACAAATACAGACTTCTAAATAAAACAGTTATTTAAAATAATTCTCACCTTCTGAGCTTGTCTGAAAATACACCTCTTTTGTTCACGTACTACTCACGTACTAGCAAAAATGAGTCAAATGAGTCATAATCACGTTAAACTCGAGCTCTTAGACTACATACGAGGATATCGATTAGCAAGCTGTAGAGATATGGGATTATGTTGCATTGAAACAGGATCAAAGACCGTGTTTTCTAATACAACAGTCAATTTTACCATGCAACAATAAAACAGTTATCCATGCGTATAAATATAATTATGAAATGGACGATTATATTTCATTTAACCAAAATGCATATTGAAAATATTTGGATAATTAACTTACAGTCCAAAGGGTAGAGAAAAGGAAGTAAAACGGGAACAATCGGTTTTTATGTCAGTGTTAGAAAGTATGTCGCTAGGGCTGATATAAAAGCATTGTGTTTATCGCCACAGGAAAAACATTAATAATAGTGCTGTGGTGCGGGTTTTATTTCTCTCTTTTTCTAATATGCATTCATTCTACATCTCCACTTTTTAATGCACATTTAAACTTTTTTTTTCGATAAAATGAATAGGAGAAAATAAGATAAACGTGTTAACCTATTTCAGTGCTACTCTTAACCAGCATACCCATGGGAAATTACAGTACACCGGTTTTAAAACAGTTGCGCTGGCCTCTGTTAGAGCATGGAACTTATCTACAGGGTATGTACATATTTTTTATTTATTCGCTACCCCCCTCCTTACCCACTGAACTTAGTTTAACATCATACTAGTACTCCAAATCATAACTCGACGTCACTTGATCAGTTAATACTGACACAATCAGTAGCCAGACTAAAACCTATGGCTACATCACTCTACAAGTTCATGGTCCTAATAACGAATGTTTTCCAAGGAACCTAAAAACTATGAATACCCCTGACAATTTAATGAATACCTGAAAGCTATTATTTGAGAACATCATAGATGAATCGACTGGATTTAAATTGATCTTTAATTTTGTACTATATATCTTTTATCTGAACGATTTAAGCTAAAATTTAAAAAGATCTGACACTCAGCAACTACATCAAAGAAAGGCTCAAACGCTAGCTTGCATGCATCTTTTTATATGCATTTGCATTGATAATTTGTTGTGACATCATATTTTGTCAGTGTTCATTATTATTATTATTATTATTATTATTATTATTATTATTCAAAGGCTAAATTCATTTTAAATATTCAGTAAACTTTACAGAGTAATTAAAAAATGTAAACACACGCTTTATATGAGGGAAATATTCAACTAAATTATTTAGATATTAAAAGCCGAATAAACTTCCAAAATGCAGGCAATCAGGTGCACCGATTGCCTTCGAAATAACCACTGCGATCATATTTTTCTGGTTTCCGGCTAGCAGTATTTATCACCCACCTTTTCTTATATACCTTTTCCAAAGGTATCAAAAAAGATTCTTAAATATTACAGGAATTCTAACAAGACCTTTTTTTAGATTTTTTTGATCCCGCGGACAGACACCGCTAATTCGGAGCAGTGTTTTACCTCTCTTTTTCATATTTTTCATACGGTGGGAGGGGGGGGGGGGTTCGAATAATAAGAAAAAAGGAGATTAACGTCCCTTCATTGCATTCGGAATAAACAGCAACAAGGGTGCATGCATTCTAACAGACGAGGTTAATTAATTTTAGTGAATTATTGCACACTTACTTCGCCAGCATAAAAATCACGCCGACGTAATGAAACTTCTATACTTTATGTGAAAACCGCAATCCGCAATTCTATAGTCCGTGTCAGCTTTACACTGTACGTAAGGTCTCTCAAAGAAAATAAAATGGATTAACAAATCTGGCGATTATATTTGTGAACAGAACACCTTGCAAAATTACAAAACCATTTTAGCTGGTTAGCAGGACACTTACAAAACACTTTTAGAAAGTAAATAAAAAACCGAGCCTGTTGCTGACCTTAACTATGAACCTATTGCTTTGATCTATTGTCTCTTTCTCTCGCTCTTTATTTCACAATCCATAGGTAGTATAATAACAATGGATCCCACAATGGATACATTATTTTTCACTACTGTTAGTTCATGACAAGAAAAATTTTATATGAAACTGTATTTATTATAATATTTGAATACCCTTTTAAAGTAAATGTTGGTTCTTTAAATCAACTGCTATTTAGAACGCGCATTGTTTCTAGGATCACTGAATTGTTTTTTGTATTCTCATACACGTTAAGAGACGGCGTCTGACAACATGCCCCACCTGAAGAAAAAAATGGTACATATATTTAATTAAATTCGAAGTAGAAAGGAAGAAAATACAAAAGGAGCGACAAACGATCACTTTTATTACCGGTTACCCTTCATCAGTACCATTGGAGATCTGAATCCGATTCCCATACAACTATAGCCTACTGTTGCGTTGCCTTATCATGCTGATTAAAAGAGAAATGGGTGATCGTGGTCCCCAAAGATATTCTCGACAGAATTCCTTTCCAGAACTTGAATGTAATGGTGTTTGTTAAGGTTCCCGTTGACCACTGCCAGCTTGCCTACACCAGAGTAGTCCAATTCGCCCCATGAATGACTTATGTGGGACACTTCCTGTCAATCAAAGCCAGATAATTGCAAAGTTACTTCTTTCCAGCTGTTTTCCAAACCCTTACCCGTCCATAAATTCTGACAAAGCTTCTCCTGCTGAAAACTGTGTCAATGTCCAGTGTACATGGCTGGTATCCATTCCAGAGTTTCAGACTACTGTATATACCATTTATGTTAATATTTTGGTTTATAAACACATACTCGTAGTTGAGGCTCATTGCTGAGTTAGTCAGGCCTATAGCTTCTCTCATTGTAATATTTTCCGTAAATTTGTGAAACAAGGGAAATTATATTTATTTCACCACTTTATATAGACTTTACAATGACTGTAATTCAATAAAACATGTTATATCCAGAGTCATAAGACATCTTACCACATTAAGCCCCAAAATACACAATTAGGCATTGGGGTTCAACTGACCCGAACAAAAGCGCTAGCAGTATCAGTATTAACAATAATTCTCTAACTGAATGAACTTAAGTCACAACTTAATAGGTGAAATTTGAAATGACAAAGACACATTCAACTAAAAACGTGCATAAAAATGCATTTACAACATTTAAGCATATCGTATTAGTCATTTAAAAACACATTGTATTAACTATTTACATATTGTATTTGTTATCTAGATATGCAAAGTCAACATATTGAATGGGACAGCGTACATTGTATGGATATAACTTTTAACTACTTTTTCTGCAAATTTCTTACAATATAATTGTGAAGGTAACTGCCAAATATCGGCAAAATCGCTTAAAATTGAATATTTCGAAAGTAACACTTTCAGATACCACTTTCAGATATAAATAACGGCTTGAGTGAATTCGAATAGAAGCTCCGTTGTCATTCTATAAGTGTTTCTGTTTGAGTAGTCCCAAGGTTCCCTAACAATTATTATGTACAGAAGGTCTAGCATAATTAGAAGTCATATAATTAATAATGAAAATCTAATATACAAACACAAACACACACAGACTCACGCATGCTAGCCTTTTTATATTTTAGTTAAGGTTAGTTTATATTTCAGGCCAATTGTTATGTCAAATTTGAAGAAAAATTTGTAACTTGATACTCCATTTTGGTAGGGATAGCGGTGACAAGCATTTCCCTTATTAATACAGGTGCTTAAGCATAGATTTAGATTCAAATTTAAATTAAACTATCAAAACGCAGTTTAAGTGCCAAAATTGAAATAAGTATATACAAATATATAAAGTACATTAAAAAACGATGCACGCTATTCAATTTTCCGAGGTCTGGTTGTATAGGGATAAATTAAACAGCTCTGTCTGTGCGTTCTAGTAGAAACCTTTGGACTTAACATTTGGTGAGTTCAAGCCCTTAACACTTACGAAGTCCCTTGAACTAGTGTGGAAATTGCCTTATCGTCGCGCTCAGATCCCTCACGATCATCCATTGACGATCTTCCAGTCCCTTGAACGAATATGAAAATGGCCTTTCTGTCTCCCTCGAATTGCTAACGAATATGAAATCTGACTTTTCGGTTTAGTCTAGATTACCTATCACTTGCGTGTTTGTTTGAAAATGGTTTAAATGACAAAATGTACACACCTTTCAAATTTCAAATGTGTACATTAAGGCAAAATTGTGCCGGGAAGTCAGTTGCGTTGTCGAAAAGCTGCTGATCAAGATTGGGTTGCCTGAGCGAAAAAGGTGGACACCGAGACTTGCATCCAGCACCCGCCCTCCCCCAACCTAATATTTTTGATCGCAGACAACAATCAGCGGTTATCTTGGTCGCAGCGCACGGCGGAGGGAGACCGTAATAGGCAGTTCGGCTGCCGAGGTGAAGGCTACCTGTGCCCCGCACATACCGATCTTCGGTCGAAGTGGCCTCATTGCACGGCGGAAAGAGGCCGTAATGCCGAGGCCGGCTTCTCCAGTGAAGCTTACTTATGCCTCCAAGACACCGACCCGACTACGACCCGGCTTACGCTTCGCGCGTGAAACTCTGCCCGACTTCAACGTTAATCGCAGATAAAGGCGGCTTGTGCGTGTGCCATAGACACCTATCGGCTGTCGTCTGTCACAGTAAAGGTTATCTGGCCGTGGAAAACTATAATTGACTGCCGTCTCTCCCTCCTTCCACTCCTGTTCTGAGCGCCGGGATCGTTTTCGCAAAAACGCCACTAGTTTCTGGCAGCCAGTAGGGCTTTTGAAAAACGACACTACTGATAACGATGCTGTTTTGCGTCCCTAGAAAACAGTGCTGCTCGTTATCTGGCACCTTGGGCCGTACACAGTGATCGGGTATCCCTTTGGTCGCAATTACCGACACTCAACTATCATACTTTATGGTAAATCTAAATAGATCGTCAGGAGAATATAACGTAAGGCCTAGCGACGAACAGACAACTTCCGGTGAAAATTGACGGAATTCCATGAAATCAGGCGGGATCCTGGAGTTTCATTCCTAGGAATACTATTCCCGTCACACCGGCCGGGGATTGATTCCACGACCCAACGCACCTGAAGTGACCACTCTACCATCTGGTCCAGTCTATTTTCTATATAATGAATTTGGGAAATACATAACTGCTGAAATATGCTTTTACGTGGTATGCTTCCTGTGGTGGCATCGGCTGGCGATTTAACTGAATCAACACGACTGTTATGTAAAATGAGATAGCAAGTTGGGCTAGGAGAATAATCTTCCTACTTTAAAAGCATCTTGAAGTAATTCACATAGGTTTCGGAATAATTCAAATGAAATCCACAGATGGGGTGAAGAGTATGTACATGTTAGTTATGCTCATTTTGATTAAATCCTCAAACTGCGACCATGTCACTCATTGACACTAGAGCAATATTCATTGCGTTTTCGTCATCGAAGTGAGCCAGATAATCTTCCACTGTTTGCTTGTACTGTGAATTGTTCCAACGAAGTGACCCACCTAGCGCGTTTTCTAATGTTATACACATTCTCTTCATTGCCACGAGGGTTTCCTCTAGCCTAAGTTGGCATTCATTTAATTGGGCTCGAAGAACAGCAATGTTTTTTTTCATCTTTTCGATTAAAGGTGAAACAGTTTCTGCTGGAGTATCGTATTGATGGTGATTGACTGTCAGGGTGTTAACGGCTCTCCGGGGACGTTCCTTTGTATCATTTTCACACTGATGAATAGGCCAACATGATGGCGACGACTTTGGTCTTTTTGTTGAAGAGCGGCTGCAAATTATGGTAAAATGTTGTTAACTACAAACAGATCAGCTGTGTCTTGGAGATATAAAGTTCTTATTTATCTTCTTATTTATTGTGTACTGGTAACGACTGTTCAGAATCCCATGTTGGAGACACTTAAAAAGTTGTAAAAGCCTGAATAAGCCAACACAGAAAACCTAGCAGTGACATACATAGCACACGGCTCGGCAATTGTCTAATCATTGCTTATCTTTTGTAAATATCATCTCTTAAGTAGGCCCATTTTATATATTTTCTATTTGAATGTGCAAACTACTTTACAGATTCGAAATACTGTTCTTACAATGGACAAACCAACCCGTGTGATTACAACATCTTAAACACCTAGATAAAATGTATCAGGCATAGGTCGCATAGGTTAAATTGTGTAGGCTACTAGAGAAAATGAAAAATATTATAAGGTCTTATTAGAAGACGTACCTTGGCACCTGTCGTCTGTCACACACCGCCATGATCTATAAAACGAGCGGGACTTGGAGACCATATAGTAGATTACCATAAACAAAACAAATCTAAGCTGTTGGGCAAAAACAGACCGCCTACATATAAAACCTTGCACACAATCTAAATAAAAAAAGACTAAGTTAAACTAATAGGACCAACATGCACCAAGGTGGAGACCAATCAAAACTCAAAACACCACACCACCATCGACCTCACATTTGACACAGCTTTTCAATTCCTCAGTCGACCTCCTGAAATCCGAGACACTTTATTGCAACAGTGTTTGAATTACTTTTTCCACACTGAGTAGTCAATAGGGGTGACTGTTTACATAAGGTGTCGTATAAAAGCATACGGTGCTTGTACAACGAATTTATTCTCAGCATGCATGGATTGGAGAATGCAGCTACTGTTACAGCAGTTCTGAGATAGACAACTTAAACCAGTAGCAATGGCCACCAGCAAAAACGATCTTTTTTACCCAGTGCTACCTCCCAACAAGGATGCTGTTTGTGACAGCAGCATGACCGGAGGAGGCCTAGAAAGCGTTGTCAAATTCATTTTAAATAAGGAACAATACTATCAATTGATGAGAGAACGAAGTAAAAATGGTTTTGATCTGCAGCAATTAAAAATCCCACATTTAAATGATGAGATCTCTCTTGACAGTCTTAAATCACTCATTGAGACATATATAGCGCAGTATACGGCGTGTCTGGTGGATGGTAAAAATGACTTCAAAATCAAGCTGGTATTGAAACAAGAATGGAAGGAAATGATAAACCAGCTAGATTTGCAAGATGGTGTTGCAACCGACCTTCGTCTGTATCCTTTATTTAGTTGTTTTCGTAAGAAATCATATGTTGAAAATGAGGCGAATGTGTTTACCACTTACTAATTGCCGCTGACCGAAATTTTCAGAAACTGGTGAAAAGGAGCAAAGCCCCATGTAGCATAATTGCAAGGTAGAACCTATCAAAGTATGTCGGCACGGCACTGATATAACCTTTGGTGCTAAAAAGGACTAAACACCCAGAGAATCCTGGTCCCAAGAATACATTCAAAATTACATTTCTCCATACATTTTTAAACAGGAGAAAATGGCGGATTTAGGATTTTTAAAGGGGGGGGGGGGAGCTGCAGATGCGAAACCGACCTACTAACCCCCTCCCCCACTTGGCGTGGGGTTCGGGGCCCGTTGAAGGGCCACGGAGATTTTTGGTATTTTAGAGGGCGAACTGCGTCATTTGGTACGGTTTAGGACTATGATTCATCCAGTGAAAATGTTAATTTCAAGAGGGGACAGAAATAAAAAGGGGAGGGGGAGGGGGTCAGGATCACTGAGGAGACCATATTCGGGTTTTCGTCAATAATTTCCCTTAACTTGTTTCTAAGATTCCATATAAAGGAAAAAAAACATAACTTCTTTATGCTGGCAAAGAATGTCGCTTTTTTGCTGCAGTCGGAGGGCACAGCACAATCTGCTGCACCATTTGCTGTATTTTTTCTACATTCCATCAGGCCGGAAGTAGAAAAGTACGCTGAAATCCATTTTACGTCATGGCCAAACTTCGTAAAAGAATGCAGAGAACATGATCATGTGGTGCGAGGTCACATATTTAACTGTCTGGTGGCTTTATCCAACGGAGATCACCGTTATGAAGACGACGAGGGCTACCCATACGGTCTTACTGATGGTTCAAACTGGGAAATCAAAGACACCACAGGATATGAGAAGGTATATATTAACATCAATTCAGACTGCTCATTTCGAAAGACTAAGGATAAACTTTGCCATGTTTGCATAAGGGGCACCTCATCAGATTACCGTCTAGTTTTTTGGAATCAGAAGTATCACAGCAAGCATCACAGCAAACCTTACCCCTCCGGTAAAGCTAAGGCTTATGTGATAGTTAAAATCAAGCAACACAGCGACGAAAAGATGGTTAAGAAAAAGGGACATAGACATAGTAAAGAAAGACGAAGTCGCAAACAGACGGCTTCGGATGATTATCTCCAGGCACTCGAAAGAGAATTAGATAAAATCAAGGTAGTGTTTTATCATGAGGAACAACCTAAAAAAGAGTAGTACTCTACATGTAGAAACCATTTTTACAAAAAAGCGAAAACTCTGTCTTCTCGCCAACCATTATCTTCATTAGCTCGTCAAACAGTCGTGTTTAGAAGTTTGGGTCAAAAGCGTATAGTACCAGCTTATGACTTAGATTGGGTTAAGAATTATGTCCATACCAGCATGTTATTACTTAGAGCCATTCCCATAGACACTGCGTACTTATGTAATCGTTCAACTGGATCGACCTACCTCCCTGGGGGTTCACGCTACATTGCTATCAGCTCAAGAGGATTAAATGACTGTCATGATTACCGAATCAGCTAGGGGTAAAGGTAATTACCCCCTAACAGCTTTACTAGGCGTGACAGAAATTTAAGCCGGTTTGTTGAGAGCAATTTTATGAGACTCCCCTGGGAGTTAGATCGATCCATCTGGATCCAGGAGGTATGTTATTCAGTGATACTGATTGCAATGTACAGCCTTTACAGCAGTGTTTGATCAATCTACGTAAACAAATGGTATCTATGGGAATTGGACCTTCTTCAAAACCAGTGAGATAGCTTCATATATAATTGAACAATTTTTCTCCGACACTAGATAGCAGTTCATAAAACGGAATAGAAAGTTCGTTCTTATGTTTTTTATTAAAAGTTGTTTTATCTGCATTGTAATATATTACTGAAGGCTATGTATAGCATTTTAATGTAGGTTCTATATATATATAGGTTGTATATTTACTTTATATAGAATAAGTTATTACAATTAAGCAAAATTTTATTATGTCAATGGAAATGCCCAGGCGTAAGGTAGAAAAAATTATTTTTCTTATATTCAAAAGTCGCTCATTCAGTTATTATTATTATTATTATTATTTACATCTCACAAATAATTTATGCGTGGTGAGCAGTAGTTAGGCTTTATATTAGCTATAATGCTATGTGACGAGAATGGATGTATTGAACACTTTTACAAATAAACATACATGTATTAACTTTCATAAATGAATGATTGACTAATTGTTGTTGTTCCTTATCGATTTGTCATGTTGCTTACACCAATCTAAATAATGTTCCGTATGGTATTAGCAGTTAAAAAATAAACCTAAGTAAGAAACAAACGGAAAATATTATAGATAACGAATTGACAAAAAGTGTGCTGAATTAAAATGAATGATGAAATTTGACATTTTCAGATAATTTCATTATAATAAATAAATAAAAACAATTTCTATGTTATTTCAAAAAAAAAAAAAAAAAAAAAAAAAAAAAACAAACAAACAAAAAAACGGCATATATCATTACAAGAGGTTTTCGTCATAGTCTTATTATGTCCAAGCTCACCAAGCGTGGGATTGTGTTAGAGAGGCCTTAAGCACAATATTTTAGCCCAGGAATATACTCGGTGACTTATATAAAGGCGTTTAGTTTCCGAGGAATACATGACTGGATATTACAACTGGGTATCAAACATGCCTTGTATAAAACCTAAAATACCTAAAAAAGTTTATGATTTTTTTCCGTAGCCAAAAATATTATGGTTATTTTAAAAACACTATAAAAGTATAACAGAATTTGCCTAGGGTGTGCACCACCGAAGAATACACACACTGGACAATATAGAAGTGTCACCCCCTGAATCAGAGTAATCAAAGTTATAATTTTTTTAAACAACGTTTATTCAAAAGAATGAAGTGGAGGCAAGGCGCTGGAAGCATTATATGCTCTCCCCAAAATTAAATTAAATAAGTAAATAAATAAAACAAATTGATAGGTATATACATATATACAACAGAGTAAATGTAAAACTTCATATATATCAGGAGCACAAGTTGAGCACAGAAAGAAAGAAAGAAGAGGAAAAGAGATAGTACCTATTAAGTGATAACAAAGTTTACGAGAAGAAAATTTGCAACAGTTTCGAAGATAATTTCATTTTGGGTGGNAACAACGTTTATTCAAAAGAATGAAGTGGAGGCAAGGCGCTGGAAGCATTATATGCTCTCCACAAAATTAAATTAAATAAGTAAATAAATAAAACAAATTGATAGGTATATACATATATACAACAGAGTAAATGTAAAACTTCATATATATCAGGAGCACAAGTTGAGCACAGAAAGAAAGAAAGAAGAGGAAAAGAGATAGTACCTATTAAGTGATAACAAAGTTTACGAGAAGAAAATTTGCAACAGTTTCGAAGATAATTTCATTTTGGGTGGGTGATAAGGATTCATGACCGTAGAGAAATAAGGACAGCTTTTCTTTTTGTGTTTTGAAAGAGGTCTTGCTTGCATGTAGAATTTCATTTATTGTTTGGTAAAGGGGAGGGTACTTTAAATTGAGTAAAGGGCATCTGAAGAAAAAGTGAAGAGGGGTTTCAAGGGCACCACAGGTGCAGTGTGGTGTGTCAATAGTAGTCCAGTTATGCCTAAACAATTCTGCTCTAAATAAACACCCGACCCTCGCTCTGTTAAGATTTTTTTCATGATTTCTGTTCAAGTTTAGTGTTGTTGTTGAAAGCGACCCAGCAGTGAGGTGTTTTTTTATCGAGTTCTTGAAAGATGAGATTGAAGGTAAAGATTTAGTGGAGGAGGAGAGTTGATCCCATGAAGACATTAGAAAATAGTTAACTGAGGTACGGGGGTATTTAGGAGGAAGTTTAAAGTTTCTTTTGTTATTTTCTCGGGTTATGATTGGAAAAGGGTTTCTGAATGGGCGGAATATATCAGAAACATAGGAGGGGACCAAATTCGCCATGACTGAAAACATAATTTTTTGAGCATGCATTTTTATTCTATCAAATGAGAAATCCAATTTAGTTGTTCGAATATTTTGGAGGTACAAGAGCTAGGTAAGGCTCCCAGTACTATTATGCCGGCTTGGTATTGAAGAGACTATAGTTTCGATAATTTCTTCTGGAGTGAGTTATGATAGAAGATGTCACAGTAATCAAATTGTGATTGGATAAAGACATTATATATAACATTTAAATGTTTGGACCTAACTTTGCAGTATAGAGGTTTTAGTGCATTTACGGCCCGTTGAACCTTTTCGCAAACATGATCAGTATGATCATTAAAATTTAGTTTTGAATCAAGTACTATAGTCCCAGGTGTTTGTGGCTCTTTGACCTAGGTATCATGGTATTGTTTATATACAATTCAGGGTATGTACTATTATCATTTTCTTTGCCGAATATAATTTTGCGGCACTTTGCCGGTTTAAAATTGAGTTTCCATTTATTGGACTAATTTTCAATGGTACGTAGGTCACCGTGTAATATAGCATGTGAATCAACATCTCCCCGACGCGAGGGCATAAAGAGGGAAGTATCATCCGCATAGATGAAACAATCAGTAGAGAGTCCGTCAGGGAGGTCATTTATATATATGAGAAAAAGTAACGGACCAAGTATGCTACCTTGGGTTACACTTGTATTTATGTAACCTCCCTTAGATAAATTAGACGATTTCCCACCAACACGTACTTTAACTCTTCTATTAGTCAAGTACGATGACAATAGTGCATGAAGTTTGCCGGTTAGACCGTAAGACTTGAGTTTAAAGAAAAGGAGTGAATGGAAAACTCTGTCGAATGCAGCCTCTATATCGAGAAAGACTCCTCTGGTGTCATAACCATTAATAGAGTTACTCGTAATTAAATTATGAATCGCCAAGAGCTGGTGCTCTGTGCTATGACCCTTCAAAAAGCCGGATTGTTTAGGGTATACAGTAGGAGTTTGTTGTTCAGAATAAAGTTAATCACTCTATTATATATTATTCACTCTAAAATCTAAGATATAACACTAAGTAAAGAAATTGGTCTATAGTTTAAAATAGATTTTTTATCATCTTTTTTAAAGATTGGGCAAATTTCGACAATTTTCCAGATGTTGGGGAAGGTATTAGACTGTATACTTGCGTTGAACAGAATATTTAGGGGCTTCACCACGGAGGTTTTGGAAAGTTTTATCATCTTGACGGTAATCAGGTCAGGGCCGTTAGCTTTAGATGGGTCTAAATCATCAATTATCGATTTAATTTCACTAATAGTGGATGGTATCTGAGATAGGGAAGCATCAGTTCTTACAGGAAAGAGAATTTCGCCAACATTTGCTACAGAGTCCGAGTGGTACATTGATGAGAAATAGGACAAAAATTCATCAGCCTTTTCTTGATCAGTAGAAGCGACAGATCCATTTCTCGGGTTATTGAGAATAGGAATAAAAGACGATCGCTGTTTCCCAAGAATGTTTTTCATTACGGTCCAGTATGATTTACTATCATCACCTTTATTGTCGAGGTTCTCTATTCTNAGTGGGCAAATTTCGGCAATTTTCCAGATGTTGGGGAAGGTATTAGACTGTATAATTGCGTTAAACAGAATATTTAGGGGCTTCACCACGGAGTTTTTGGTAAGTTTTATCATCTTGACGGTAATCAGGTCAGGGCCGTTAGCTTTAGATGGGTCTAAATCATCAATTATCGATTTAATTTCATTAATAGTGGATTGTATCTGAGATAGGGAAGCATCAGTTCTTACAGGAAAGAGAATTTCGCCAACATTTGCTACAGAGTCCGAGTGGTACATTGATGAGAAATAGGACAAAAATTCATCAGCCTTTTCTTGATCAGTAGAAGCGACAGATCCATTTCTCGGGTTATTGAGAATAGGAATATAAGACGATCGCTGTTTCCCAAGAATATTTTTCATTACGGTCCAGTTCTATTATGACCGATGACCCACCCCCCTTTTTTTTGCAATTTTTTAACGTACTTGGATATATCATGAAACAATAAATTTTTTTAAAAAAATTAAAAAAAAAAAAAAAAAAACAGCAGCGAGTGATCAACCGGTATTTAGGTTGAACAAGGTCAAAACCTGATGTTGTCAGAAAATGAGTACTCTTCAATTTTCTAAACATAGATAAAGCATTTAATTGTTTGTGTTTGTCACTCCAAAATATCCATTTTGGCACTTGAAAATGTTTTAATATGAGAAAGACCTTTGTCACGTAGGTCGTTTCACTTGAAAACGATCCATTCATTATGCATTGCCAAACGGTTTACGGACGTGTACTAGATACGGGGACACTGCACTCCATTTTCCATAAATGTACTGTTTTTTTATTGCCGTATCAACCCCAAAAGCTAATCGACTCTAAGTTTACCAATTTTCACACATTTTTTTTCAAACTCCGTTTATAGTTGAGTTGTTAACTAACAAACCAACAAAGGCAAACAAGTTGCCATAAGCAATAAGTGGGTGATCAATCGAAATAAAGTTGCAATTCATGCAATGTGTATATTTATACTTTTATAAACATATGTATAGTAATCATTTAAATGCACACCTATATGAAATATCAGCAATATAATAATCTATAATCTCGGCGCGGATAATTTCAAAAGTGAAGTAATGTTTCAAAGACATATTGAATATTTTTAAATACTTCAGATAGATGGAATGAACAGGTGTCTCTGTGAGAGTGAGGATTTAGCCGAACATACAGAATAATACCAAGATCTAACTTGATAAAAACATCTTTTGAATTGAAGAACAATTGTCTTTATTAAAGTTCAAAAGCAAGAGCTGCTACAATTTTGAGTTATTAGAAAACTCAACACGTTTTACATAAATTTTTTCTATGCCCATGCAAACATAAGATATGATTCCCACTTATTAAAGTGTAGTGCTTGATTAATGGCTCTACAATTTGTGAGTAGATTTTTTTTACGAAATATGCAAATAAAGGGCCAGAAGAAAAGACATTTTGAAAAGAAGTTCCTAATTACTTGGTTTATCGACAAAAATACCTTGAAAAAATCAAAACACCGAGGTTAACTGCACGGGTCGTTGTTGATTCAGATTTTTTTGTGTTTTAAATGCCTGACTACAAAAAGTCTAATTTGAGTGTATATGATCCTTTTCCTAGTAAACTATAAGTGTAATAGGAAAATAAAAAATTGAAAAACATCAGGCAAATCAAAATCCTCTACGGCATCACGTTTCACAAACAAAGGCGATAAACACGGAAAAAGATTTCTATGATATTAACCCCGCATAACATACATGTACCACTAATTAATAATTAACTAATATTCCTTCAATTATAGCTAAATGTTCGATATACAACCAAATTCCATAAATATAAAACCCTTTGTTAAACAGCCCCTCTCATATATTAGCACACCTATACGCCATTATAATTATTATAAATTTAATTTATCTATTTATATATGAAGTGCACGCGATGTTCAATTTGGGCAGATCCTTGCAAAAAGAAAACATTAGAGAGTTTGGAAAACATTGAAAACAGGAAGTTCAATCAAAGAAGTGAGGCCTATATACTAAATTAAATGAAAATCTATCACTCTATTCAGTTTGTCCGTTTGGCTTGTTGACCAAAACTATACGTTCCGAATCTTTAGCAAAGCAGCACTCTGCAAATGACTTCATTCAATTTTTCTTCTCCATATCTCATCAGTTAATCAGGGTGCAACTACTCTGAAAAAATAAATACGAAAATTCAAAAGTATTCAGAGTGTAGTTAGATGCCCCATATTCCAAATATCTCATCTCATTTCGGTGGGTGAGGAGTTGGGGAGGAATGAGGAAGGTTATGTGGGTGGTATAAAAGGATACTAAATGATGCTTACTAGATACTGATAAAACCAGATATAAAGCTTTTGAGCGGTTTACCGGTATGATAATCTGTTATCTTTAAGGGAAAAGTTAATTCCTCAAACACAGACAATTATCTACCAGTTAACAACAACAGCTGTAACAAATAAAAATGACACAAACACAGACACACACAAAAAAATGAAAATGAGAAAAAAAAAGAAAACACGGGTAAATTAAATTGTAGTTGACAAAAAATAATATACTGGGTTATCAATGCAATAAACTATTATCTACAAAATAAATGTTTGGCGCCCTTGAATTATTTACAAAAATATGACTGCACCTGTAAATTGAGAAAACAGTGGGAAATGGAACATTTGTGCATCTTGTTTTTTTCAATTGAAACTCAGCCATTAGCACTGATAGAGATGTAAAGAGGGATGGTGTGTCCAATATCAATTTTTATATTCAGATTCATCTTAATAGATGCTATAAAATAGTAAGCATCAATGTTTTTCTTTTAAATATACTTATCCCTTTAATACCACATTTGTTTTTAAATGTAAATGATGGAGGTAAAGAACTTACCGAGTAAAGATCGGTGGTTAAAGTGCAATAGCATATGTTGTTACCACAGCAACCTCTGTAGGTCTGTGCAGTGGACCAAAAGCCAGTAGAATATTTATTGCTACACAAAGCTGTGCAGGGATTCACTCTGACATAGTACTCTGCCACCGTGCCTGAACTGACTTTAATCAGGGTAGCATCCGACGAACAGATATCGGGCGCCACTGAAAAAAAAGATGGATCATTCTGTATTCCTTAGTCTTTTATCTCATATACTGTATAAGTGACATGCATTAAAAGCTCCATATTTGTAATTTCAAAATAAAAAAGAACACGGATTTCCAACTAAAATACTTAAATCTATCATGAAATACGTTTCCACTGTGTTTCCAAGTTTTATATGTAATTAAAAAGATTATGCCTATCTGAAGAAAAGGAAAACACAAGTTGGAGTAATAAACAGTGCGTTATAAAGTAAAAATACCTCATGGTAAAGTAAACGGTACGCTGAGCATCATCAGCATCGCCGCATTATAACAAATGGATCTTATCTTATTGCTCTAAGAGTTAATGCCAATGACAAGCTCGTGGGGTTTAAAAGCCAAAGGTAAGATTACCAGTAAATTTTATGGCATAATCATCAAACATGCATTCAAGACAAAAAAGACCAGGGGATTCCAACTAAATTTTGTTTTTAAGGTCATTTGAAAGAATAACATACCGCATTACACATTTGCCTGTGGTTTTGAAGTGCTTTAATTACCGTAGTCATTACTAAATTTTTATTATCATGCACAAAGTGTTGTGTATCGTTGACTAATGCATGCAATATAACACTTTCAAGTATTTTGATTCTCTCATAATTCTTTGAAAGAGTTAAAACTCACATGTAGTGGGGGCGGTGGTGGTAGACTCTGCGGTTGTTGACTCAGTGGTGGTAGGTTGAGTGGTTGTTGACTCAGTGGTGGTAGGTTGAGTGGTTGTTGACTCAGTGGTGGTAGGTTGAGTGGTTGTTGACTCAGTGGTGGTAGGTTGAGTGGTTGTTGACTCAGTGGTGGTAGGTTGAGTGGTTGTTGACTCAGTGGTGGTAGGTTGAGTGGTTGTTGACTCAGTGGTGGTAGGTTGAGTGGTTGTTGACTCAGTGGTGGTAGGTTGAGTGGTTGTTGACTCAGTGGTGGTAGGTTGAGTGGTTGTTGACTCAGTGGTGGTAGGTTGAGTGGTTGTTGACTCAGTGGTGGTAGGTTGAGTGGTTGTTGACTCAGTGGTGGTAGGTTGAGTGGTTGTTGACTCAGTGGTGGTAGGTTGAGTGGTTGTTGACTCAGTGGTGGTAGGTTGAGTGGTTGTTGACTCAGTGGTGGTAGGTTGAGTGGTTGTTGACTCAGTGGTGGTAGGTTGAGTGGTTGTTGACTCAGTGGTGGTAGGTTGAGTGGTTGTTGACTCAGTGGTGGTAGGTTGAGTGGTTGTTGACTCAGTGGTGGTAGGTTGAGTGGTTGTTGACTCAGTGGTGGTAGGTTGAGTGGTTGTTGACTCAGTGGTGGTAGGTTGAGTGGTTGTTGACTCAGTGGTGGTAGGTTGAGTGGTTGTTGACTCAGTGGTGGTAGGTTGAGTGGTTGTTGACTCAGTGGTGGTAGGTTGAGTGGTTGTTGACTCAGTGGTGGTAGGTTGAGTGGTTGTTGACTCAGTGGTGGTAGGTTGAGTGGTTGTTGACTCAGTGGTGGTAGGTTGAGTGGTTGTTGACTCAGTGGTGGTAGGTTGAGTGGTTGTTGACTCAGTGGTGGTAGGTTGAGTGGTTGTTGACTCAGTGGTGGTAGGTTGAGTGGTTGTTGACTCAGTGGTGGTAGGTTGAGTGGTTGTTGACTCAGTGGTGGTAGGTTGAGTGGTTGTTGACTCAGTGGTGGTAGGTTGAGTGGTTGTTGACTCAGTGGTGGTAG
>NW_019776091.1:299065-360244 GCF_001039355.2 Lingula anatina | reverse complement strand
TCCTTTCAGATACCTGTTTTAAAATTGACATTCTACTGGCACCTGAACTCGCTGTGTCATCTATTATCCACTGCTCTGTGATGCCGTTTTGTTTCTCGTGGCCTGTGATGCCGTTGCCGCCATTCTGTGTCCTGTCCTGGCCTTTCTCCTAAGCGAGTCAGTGCTGTATGTGATAAGTAGGCGCCATTTTCGACCTTCCATACACAAGGTCAAGGGAGCATCAGAACAGAGATTGTGGGATAATGTTGAACATACTTGACAAAGAAAGAGATATGATCTGACCGACTTGTAGGTATATGGAGCAAGTGTTTATGTTACTGTGATCTCCAAGCTGCAGCATCAGAAGTGAACATAAAGTTTAGCAATCACTGACAGAAATATTACAGGATCTACTGTCGGAATGGAAGCCATGTTAGGGCAGTCTAGACGAGGTGTAAATCCAAGATCAGGACAGGTGACAGTACAGACACAACCTCCATTAGCTGAACAGGAAACAAATCCAACATCAGCTACACATCCTCCTGTTTTCTTAGACAAGGCAGAATGTGTGCGTTCGTTCAGTCCTAAACTGGAAGATGATAGAGGAATAACCTACATAACTGGGTTAGCCATAGATAAGGAACACATGTTTGTTGTGGATAAGTGGAACAACAGAACAAAAGTATTCACACATGAAGGACAATTTAAGTTTGTCATTAAAGTAAACAATCCATATGATGTGGCTGTGTCACAGACTGGTCACCTGTATATAACATCACAGGGTGACAAATGTGTCCAAGTGTACTCCACCAGAGGTCAGCAGGTGACAACCATGGGTCAGGGTCTACTGGAGTTACCACTGGGTATTACACTGAACAGACAAGGTCATGTGATGGTTTGTGACGGAGAAAAGATGTCCATCTTCACATTCCATGCAGACAGTGGACAGCTCCTGAACACTATTCCACTCAGTATGTGTAGAGACCCAGGGTACATCACAGTGAACAGTGTGAATGATAACATTGTGATATCAGACTGTGACATGTGGGAACGCTGTGTACATGTGCTGTCACCTACTGGTGATCATCTGTACCAGTATGACGGCAGCAGAGAAGGCAGTGTACTGAGTTATCCACGTGGAGTGTGCACAGACAGCTATGGTCACATCTTCATTGCTGACAATGGTAACAACAGGATAGTGGCACTGAGTCCACAGGGACAGTTTATCAGATACATTGTCACTGAGGATGATTGGTTGAAGTTTCCCCAGGCAGTAGTCATCAACCCTGCTACTGGTCAACTGGTGGTGGGAGAGTATTACGGCAATGTTAAGACATTCCAGTACGTTGAACTGAAACAAGGTGAGTAACATGTATTAACTGTGGATGGATATGTTTATTATGTAAAAATTTTGAAAGTTAATTAGTCTTACAATGTTTTTATCCATGAATATGTTTGCCTTTATTTCAATAAAAAACTTTTTAAGCATATTTAAATTCAGTAAGCACACAGCTGTGCTTTAGTAAAAATGTATGTAGAGTGGAGATATTTTCTATTGTTAATACTTTACTGTTACTGACAAATTTCCATGAACCCATTAGTGATTAGGATTTTGAATAATGATGAAGAACTCTTTTTAATGGAATTTATAGTATGCTTTATTTGTATTTTTATTAAGCCACAAGAAAAACATCTTATATTGTTTAATCCCTGAACTTCTTGTCCATTTGTCAGTAAAGAACAAATCAAGTCTCACAACAGAACAGTCCAATTCTTCATATTCTTCATCTTGTAGCTGTTCATGAAAGCTTAGATATACCTCAATATATCTCAAATGTACTTTGTCAAGTTTCTCGATGTCTTACCACTTCTAGATTCAAAGACATTTCATCACCAGTTTGTTGTTAACACACACAAATAAATTAAATGTTGAAGTTCTTTGGATGATACCTTATTTTCCTGACTTTGTGGATTGTTCTTTGCAAATAAAACTAGCAGACGACCATTTTTCATGAAATGGAACTACTTTTCACAGGAAGTAGTGTATTCATACACAACAGTGACCTTGGGTTTGGAATACAAAAAAATAGTACATGCATTCATACTGTCACAGCATGCAAATAATAATGAAATATACAAAACTTAACACATATTTATGTAACACAAAAAGTTAAATGCATTTTTATCTATTTATATTATTATTATTATTATTATTATTATTATTATTATTATACTGGATAAAAATGTTGATGAAATGGTTTTGACCACCTTTTTGGACTTTTTAAACTGCATGCTGATGGACCCACATATTTATGTCAAAGGCCCGGACCAAATCTAGTCCCATGCATAAAAAGCCCAGACCCCATATGTTTATTATGGCCAAGCTTCCAGTTTGTTTGTATGGCATGTGCAGGGGATGCCTTAGATCAAGGCACAAATGAAGCCCACCTTTAATTTAACATATCTTAAATTCTTTAGTAAATGCTACTAAATCAATCTACGACACATACATGTCTTTAAATATAAACATTAAACAGCTTTAAAAGTATCATCCTCTCATGTATTTTACAAATAACAGGTAATGAAATACAAGCACATCCCAGATAGCAAGAAGGCGTTGGCCCGACACTGGGCCAACGTCGGCATGGTTGGCCTTACGACGTCGGGCCAACGTCGTAAGGCCGACCAGTACACTGGGCCGACGACGGGCCAGCGACGGTGCCGGCGTCGGGCCGACGTCCGTGCTCATCGGCCATCTGTTGGCCCGACATTGGCCCAACGTCATTTTGCCGACCAGCTGACATTGGCCCAATGGTGGGTAATGGTTGACGTTGGCCCAATGTAATTATGCCATCCCAGTTTATTGGCCCTACATTGGCCCAAATTTAACTTTATTTTTGTTCCAAAGTGATTAATTGACTTAACGAAATTATAAGCAAAAACAACAACACTTTCTTTCTGTCTGCAACACAAAATATATTCTTTATTATATCATAGTGGTGATTTCATGGCCAAATTTCATTTCTGAAAATTCCTACTTTAGATAAAGTCTGAAAATTATATTAACTGAATATTTAATTAGTTAAATAAAAGTTATTTATGAATGAACCTTATATTAACCCTATACATTAAGTTCTACAGGATGTTTTCAGTTTTAAAAGTTCTGAATCACTTTATTTATGGCTTCGTTTTTTAGTTAAAGTTAAAATATGTTCAATTATGTTAAAATTATATATATATATATATATATATATATATATATATATATATATATATATATATATATATATATATATTGCTCATGTCAAGTGAAACATACAGCATTAAAGACAGTCTCAGTGGGTTAGATTAATGTATAGAAGCAGGTTCTATGTAAAGCTTTGATCAGATTTGTGTTTTGTGAGATTGTTTATTATTATATTNGTGTGTGTGTGTGTGTGTGTGTGTGTGTAACCAAATCAACAGTAAATACAGTGTCAATACATTTAATAAAAAAGAAACTTGTCTTTTTGTACAAAACAATGTAAGTTTAAAAAGGGCAAATATTCAGACACTAAACGGGCAAATGTCACTTATATACATTTTTTTTTACAAAACAAAGCTGCTCATCGAATCTGAACTAACACAAAAATACCAAAATTGTAATTAATTCTGCATGTACAATGGGTTCGAGGAGGAAAAATATTTTTGCACACTTTAACCTAAATAATATTATACATTGTCATTTTAAAACTTATTCAAACATATCATTAATAATCATAATCACAAATCACTGTAGTTCTGTAATGAATAAATCTTGAATAATGAATGAAAAAAAAACTTTGTTTTTTAGATGATGGAGAGTTATAATAAAATTATAAATAACCATGCAGTAACTGTTTCAATGTATTCAACTTGCATGCTGGCTACATACATATAAACTCTGAAAAAGAATTATGTATACCCTAGCATAGATATAGATGTACAATAAAAAGAGAATTACATGTGCACAAAGACAAACCCCAGTATGTTGTTGATGCTTTTGAATTAAATTACATCACAATTCAAATCATTCAATGAATTGAACCAGTTTGCAACGCTTGTGCTTTTTTCATATTCATAACACTAAGAAATGATACATCCGGCTCCTTGACAAGCTAATAATAATTAAAGGAATTAACAATGGAACAAGTAACTCTACTAAGTTAACAACAGTTTATTCAAATGTCAAGTCAAAACACAACATCCCTTCCTTTCTTGGAGAGAAACGGTCCTTTCAAATATATGCTAATTGACAGTTCACTCTTTAAATTGTCTTTTCAAACATTTGCAGAATAACATATGACCTCCAACTATAATTCTTTTAACCACACTGAAAATTCTAAAATCTAATCAACTCATATCAAACCCCATGTCCTTTCACTACTACAAATTCCACATGGTCTCTTCCTTTACCTGCCTATATGTCACATTCAAATGTTCTCTCACTTTTAAAGATTTCTCAGACGTGTATGAATAATACTGTTTGTTTTGTGGTCCTCCACAAGAGCCTGAGCCACATTTATTTTTCTTATTTTCATTTTTATTATTATTATTTATTTTTTTTCAGCATTCCCCATGTATTTTCATCAATGATATTAAAATATGCACCTGAATCTGGTAATACACTGAGATCAACGCCGCCTATCTCTATTTCCACCATATTTGGCATGTCTGTGTATATTGCATTGGTTCCCACACCAAATGTATATGCACCCCTGGATTATCATGTTCATAACTGTCATTTAAATGAACAATAGTTTCAGTTTTGCAGACTTTTGCAAAGTGATCCAACGTTCCATGTTTTCTCAGTCGGGGGGTAACTTTCTACTTCGTTTTTCATGTCTGAACTCGTGGTGTTTAGTCCGAGTTGGTTTGTTAAATGACTTCGGTTTCACCATACTCACAGTTTCTGGTGTTCCACTTTCATTTAAAGCGTTATTCATGTTTCTCACCTGTGTAACAGCGTTTGAGAGGGGTCCGTTTGAGAGAGTCCTGAAAATATCTTGTACAGTACACCTGTCCCTGCTGAATGCAACATAAGCGCGCGTCTCCTCTGACATGTATTTTTAATTTTCTGTCTTTGTTCATTATTCATTCCGTCCGTTGGTTCTGAAACGATCAATCCTTTTCCGTCAGCGAAGAGTTTAAAACTGTAAGGCCAGCGCGTCCAGCGTGGCCCTAATGTCTCCCGCTCCGGACGGGCGGCTCCGGACTTCTGTACGGTTCGAATTTCGTAATTTCACATTTTTCCTCCATTTCCTCAAAGAAAGTTGGCTCACAGTTTTGCACTAGAGTTAATCCTCGTCGCCAGTGTTGATGTCTTCGAATTAAATCGCATCACAAATCAAATCACTCGACGAATTGTATTGGTTTGATACGCTTGTGCTTTTTTCATATCCATAACTCAAAGAAACGCTACATCCGGGTCCTTGACCGGCTTATCATAAAAGGCGGAATTTTAAAAAAGCGGAATGAGTAGCTCTAACAAATTAACAGTTCATTCAAATGTCAAGTCAAATTAAACAAATAGTGGATTAATGAGGGGATTTTGAAAAAAAGAGAGAAAGAGATTGAGATAAATTAAATCAAAATTGATCAAATGATGTTAGTTCAATCAATAAAAAAATAAATAAAAAATAAAAATAAGAAATAATAAAAATAAATTTAAAAAAATGACATCATATATTGGCTTGATGGCGGTTTGACATGAAATTAAAAAAGACTGGTCCAACATAAGTTTAATGCTTGAAAAATGACGTTGGCCCTACATTGGATCAACGACAAAAAATGATGTTGGTCCTACATTGGCCCAACGTTGGCCCTACATCGGATCAACGTAAAAAAAAAGGACGTTGGCCCGACGTTGGCCCAACGTCGGCAGGCCAACGTCAACAGTGCCAACGTTGGCCCAACGTTGGCCCGATGGCGGCATGCCAATGCCGACCAAGTGCCAACGGTGCCGACGTTGGCCCAACGTCATCTTGCTATCTGGGATGAAATTTGATACTGTCAGTATCAGTACGCCCGTAGCCAATATGTTTTGCACTTGTCTTGTGTATGAGCAGCCAGACTTACAGGTTGAACGCCTAGCGCTATCAAACCCTTTTTTATAGCTGACGCTAGCAAGATTGATACTTTTAATGTCTCATCAAATCCATTGCAGAACTCCGTTTCAAGGTTTGAACACAAGCAACTGCCTTTGGCTTTAGGTCTGGCTGAGATGACAAGTTGCCGCCATTTTATAACCTGATGTGACCTGTTTCTAGGCTGCAGAAAGAGGACTCTATTTGTGATCGAAACTTGGGGAATTTCCACTTTGTTGATAAGCAAAGTGAAACTGCATTAGCTTACTCGGCGCAGGGATTTCTAGGACTATTTTTTGGGCGTGTCTGAAATAAATATAATTCACTAATAGAAGACGAATCGATAGAAAAGGCCTACAAGGAAAACAATTTGTCGAAGAAGCAATTAAGTAAGTAAAAACCAAAAGTTACGTGCTCAATACTGTACGATATCTATAGTACATAGCCTGTTTCAAAATTGAAGAAATTCAGTACACATATCTCAGTTTGGTGGATTCACCCTATTTGTTACCTTAGACCCCATTCCCAGAGATTAGATCGATCCAGCTGAGCGGGCACGAAAGTTAATTATCCCCTTACAGCTTGTAGTAGGCGGGACGGACATTTAAGCCGGATTATCTGACAGATATCTAGTGAGACACCCCACAGGGATAGATCGATCTAAAATATATGGGAATGCGCCCTTGGATTGAGTTCACATCCCTAACAAGATCGGTCCATCTCCACGGACCCCTCGCTATTTAAATTTATTTAAATTGCTTTCAACCCAAGCAGCTTAGACGTCTGGTACGACTACTGAAGCTGTAGTAGGGAGGCACAGCGGGGGTAGGGGGACAGAGTGGGGTTGGAGGGACATAGTGGGGAAAGGGGGACACATAGTAGGGGGGGGGGGCACAGTGGGGGTAGGGAGGCGCAGTGGGGATAGGGGGCGCAGTGGCGATAGGGGCGGGGCACAGTTGGGGTAGGGGGACACAGTGGGGATAGGGGAACACAGTGAGGAGAGCACAGCAGGGAAGGCACCGTGGGTGACAAAAGGGGGTCACAATGTTAGTTTTCCAGATAGCTCTTCTCCCCTATTTTTCCCTCACCAACCAAATCATTACAAATCGAACGTGATAAAATCAAGGAGTTATAACAGAAGGAGAGTAAACACGAGCCTCTCTATTGTTCGATGTCTGTTACGGTGGGCGGAGCTAGCTAAGGGGGGGGGGGGGGGGGGGCTCCTGTTTCAAGGTTTCGTCTGCGTCGCTCTCCTCAGCTTGGAGATTGATTTCATGTGCGTTATATCGCGTTAGAATTCGAGATCAGTAGTGTAAAATCAGCGCTGTATGCTGACGACTTTTTCAGAGGTGATTATTTGGACGATGTGCTGGAAGGGAATGATATCATAGAGAGAGGTGATGGGATGGTGACGAGGACGGAGGACGGTCGCCATGAGTTTTATTTTCTGTCGATGATAGATAGCTTTTAATTGTACACCCTAGAGATAAATCACATAGAAGTCGAAAGAAAACATCCCAACTGGCTTGTGAAAATGACATTCCAGTGAATGTCTGTCCTCTCTGCCAAACGATATAATATTAAAACATAAAAGTTTGGACACTCCAGCCCTAAGGTCCTATAAACATATAGATTGTGACAGCGCCTAAGCTTTGTGACCTTGGTTTTAAATTTCGTAATTTTTAGTATTTTTCCCTCAGAAGGGCCTACATTGTATACATTTTATATTGTAATGCATTAAAGTGAAGTTCTAAACAATGGGTTGAGGCAATGCAACGGCATGTGATAGTTTTCTGAATATAAGTTCAAATTTTATTTACCTTGGAAACCTTTTTTTCAGGATAATTCTGACACATACTAACACTGTTCACATTTGCCTAAACAAGTGACTGCAGATACAAACATGTACAAACAAGTGCTTAACATTAAAAATAATTTTTATTCATACATAAATTTATTTATGTACAAAATATATCAGAAAATCTAATATCAACTGAGCTCTTAAAAATGAAACACGAATAAAGATGAGAATATAAATTTCAAGCTATTATTTACCATATAGACTTTGTTTTTAAGTCAACTCTGTACTCAAGTTTAGTGATAGTAAGATATGTGCATAAAACCATATTTTACTATATCAACAGATGAACAAAACCAATAAAATTTTACACTTAAGCAGTCATTAATAACCGTACAAGTATGATTAAGTTGCTTCAGTTTTATGCAGTTTGCTTTTTTTTTCAATTGTGCAGATAAAAATAATTATATTCTTCTATATCTGACTTGATTATTCCAGTCTGCGTCACATACTTTTCCAACTCACAGGCCAGCAAGGTCTAAGAATCTAATAGGCCGAATGAAAAAATCCTAGAAGATAAAGCGGCTTCTTAATTATTACAAATAGGATAAAAAAACATGGGATTTTCAAAAGGTCATTATAGATCAAGACAACATTTAGTATGAACATTTATAAAATAAATTGGAGTACAGTACATGTTACAGCTGAAAACTTTAACTGGGCCAGTAAGTGACTGCTTTTAGGACATTTTACTGGAGCAGTCCGAATTTTACTGGGAATCGGTAACATATTATTATAAAGAAATATAGATATCTAGGTTTTGGTTTTTTTCCACATGACAGTAACATAAATTTATGTCCACTTTTGAAATGTATAGAGTCTGTGAGGCGACTGGGAATCACTACAAATGTCACGAAGAAGCACTATAAATTTAATGATTTCAAACAGTCTCGTTGGCCAGCCTTGTCCAGTTTCTTCTCCAAAAAGGACAACTCGAGTTACATTTTCCTCAGGGCCTTTTCTGCTGCCTTGCTTATGGCAAGCCACTCAGAAAAGAGGGAAACCTGTATGTTAGAAAAAAATAGCATTATGAACTACAAGTATCCACGTATAAATTATGGAATGAAGCAATGAAGTTTAATGTGTCATTGTTGTTATGACTTGACTGAAATAATGTTAACCACATAAATGTACAATTTACAACTAAATTTAAAAAAAAAAAAAAAACAAAAAAAAAACAAGTTTCTTGATTACAGGCTCATAATCCCACGAAATTGAAAGAATTTGTACTTATTACAAGAAATTAGATATCATTCATATCAAAATTATTTAAATCTGCCCCGGTTACCACTCTTCTGACAGGGCACAAAGTCATTTCAGAGAGGCCAGTCCCTTAAAATGAAAATGCCCAAGGTTGTTGTTGTTTGAAAATGGTGAAAAAAATTGTTGTTAGTGAATGTTTAATGCATTGTAGGCTTACCTCAGACACACTGACCTTCTTTTTTTTTTCATTGATAATTTTTTAATTCTTCCCAGCCGGATCATGATTCATATTCAATGTAGCCTTCTCTCATATCTATAATAGAAAAAAAAACTCGAGAAAAGTGTTTAGATATGCATGTCCGAATTATTATCAATTATGAGAGAATTTCTGTTTTGACATTGCAAGACGAAATGTTTAATTTCAAGTAATGAATAAGTCATAACAGAGCTCAATTCTATTGTCATCACCAAGGCAAAGCTTCTTTCATAAAATGAACTTATACATCCAAGCTTGCCACCTAACTTGCCAAGGTAATATAGTACCCCTTAATTATAGAGATGTCTTACACACCTTGACTCAAAGGGAGATGTGTAGTGAGATAACAGGTAAAGTAATTGATGGACCCCAAGTGAACTTAAAACATCGTGACTTTAATTTAAGAAACACTGGGGTTCATATGAGTATTTTCAAAGATTTAATTTTATTTAAAACATATGTAAAAAGAGAAGTTTATAACCATAGCAAAGACATAAAGCCAAACTTCCTGTTAAATCGCCATGATGGAAATGCCAAGCAGGGGCCAAACCTTTCCAGTCAAAGTAATTGAGCACCTTACCTTAACAACAAAGTTACCACTCCAAAGCCACCTGCCACGGTGAGAAGAAAAACGATGACCAACTGCCATCTTAATTTCTTAAAATTTTAAGCAAAAAGACATTAAAGGCAAAAATGGTACATTTAACCATAACACTAAAGTGATAAATTGGTACTCTGAGCAAAAGGGTTATTTTTTCCATGCAATATATACCAAGCTGCGACCAACATGTTCAAGTACCTAAACACACCAAAATCTTTTATAATCACGCTTTTGAAAGGTGCAAACAACTTTTAGGCGTTTGGCCGTAACAAGCGTAACAGTTACTGATATGGACGCGTGAAAATTGGCCCTTGTCGTATTCAAGCTAGATCGCAAATAAAATCAACAATACTGCTCAAGAAAATGTATTGCAGACATACCAATTAGTTAAATTATATGACTGTCATGTGACACAAGTATAAAAAATAGGGGGGAATGTTTTTTGGAGATATTTTTTCCCGAAACGTAAACCAGATGGCGGCCTACGCATGTACTTGCAGGGGGTGGAAACGGGCTACTTATATGATTATGACGAGCCTAACCGTCAGTACCGGATATTGTTTTGTGACCTTGAGGGGCAATTAGGTTTGGTCTTTTCGGCACGCATGAACAGTAGTCGATCTACCACACCTAGGTCTTTTGTTTTCGACAACTGTTCACTCGCCATCGGGGTGCTTGTTCAAGACTACAGACTGATATCTACTAGTACTACCAGCGGCTTCATTAGTAACGTTCCCACAATACTTGGTTTTCTATCTGAGCGTACATACCCTGAAAATGGTTAGCCTCACTGACGAGAACAATGGACGTTTCTCACCCCTCTCTAAGACTACCCCTGGTACTTGTTATTCGGATACTAAAAGTGCACCTAAGATTTATTCTATCCTATTGCCACAAATTACTTAACAATTACAACTGTATAAAGACCAAACTTTCTTCATCTGATACTACAAGTATAAGCACTTGTAATGTGTGGGAAATATTTTTCGTGCAACATTTATTTTCCACACACCACCTCGCGAGATCGACGTGGAGCTGAACACTTATACAGTGAGACCTTACGGCATAAAAGTTGCAATTTATCACCATATTAACTGTAGTTATACATTTAAAAACTCTTACCTGTTTTTGAGAACCTTATCCAACATCATATCCTCTGCACTTTGTACTTCTCTCATTTTAACGAACTTTTGAATGCTTTTCTCTTTGTGTACTCTCAAAAAAAAAAAAAAAAAAAAAAAAACTTCTGAAGGCACCTTTTCCGGAAAACCAGATTTAAACGAGACCGTAACAGAGATAGTCACCCATTGTTCTCTGGGTTCTGTTCATTCCGACCAATGAGAGACCGTAAAACGGACTCCGCCCCCACGCGTGTAATCTCCTTCTGTTATAACTTCTTGATAAAATTAACCTAGCAAATTCAATTCCAAGTGACTTGCATCCATTGTAGACAAATAGACAAATAGCCCTCGGTCCACCCCTTACGAAAATTTCCTATAGGATTTCCTATAAGATTTCCTATAGGAAATTGTCCCATTTTCCCATAGGATCCTATAGGATATCCTATAGGAAATCATATAGGAAATCTTATAGGAAATCTTGTAGGGTCCTAAAGGAAATTTTATAGGAAATCTTATAGGATCCTATAGGAAATCTTATAGGAATTCTAAAGCAAATCTTTTAGGAACCTGTAGAAATGCATATTAACTGCTTTGAATATTTGTACAGCTTTTTATTTATTGTTGGATTATTGGCAAAATTGGTAATAGGCACTGGTCCCTCAAAACAAAAGAGAGTATCATGTTTACATTCTTTATTCAATATGTATAAATGTATGTACATATTCCACAGTATGGTATGCAACCAGCTTACTAGATAATTGTTTCATAGATTTTTGCAAATTTGCTACTGCTTTTTAATTCTAAGTTATATAAGTTATCACATTCATCCAATATGTCTGGTCAAGCTGTGGCGTCACTGTCTTTTTCTCGTGTGCATTCGAACTCCTGCCAGAATGAGTGGCTAAAACCTCCCTTGGCCAGACCATGTCCATTGTCAGCATACTGCTGCAGTTACTTAATAATTGAAGAGTTTCAGACAAAAGTTTTTTGCACATTGTTCAACTTAGCTATGATATCCTTCTTAACCTCTGTCTGAGTTGTGTTGAACCATTTGCAGACGTATTCTGAAAAAAAGACATTGTTTTAATTAATTGTCTACAAAATGAAAAATGATGAAGAAAAAATTTCGAATCAGATCAATAATAATCATTACACCAATTCATAGCCTTTATTTGTTAACCAGATTTTTTTCAAAGACGAGGTATTAAAGCTGGATAATTTGTAAAAAAAATTATAAAGAACCATGGACATATTTCATAGGACCAAGCCCACAGGAACAATCAGAAACAAATTTTAAATCCGCAGTGGGGAAAACTCTACTCTGGTTAAATATGCAATTGGGCCATTACAGAGCTGCCAGGGCCAAAAAAATTTCCGAGGGTAAACAGTAATTCCCTATTCCCACCAGTCTTTCCTTGACCTACAGGGTAAATCATCAGTCCAAACCACAGTAAAGCAACCCCCAAGTTAAAATTTTTAGCTTTTGTGTATACAAAATGGTCAGATTTTCACAATTCACATTTCATTTCCATTATGTATAGGTTAGCAAAAAACTATTTTTAAACAAACTATGGTGTGTACCTCACAGTTAGGGTTGAAAGGAAATTAAAGGGAAAGAAATGATCATGAAGCAAATAAATGATCATGAAGAACATGAGAGGTAATAAAATTTGCCCTGACAGCCCCTCTAACATGTTAATTGTAAGTTATTTATTAGCATGGGTCTTGCTCAGTTATATATCATGATGTTCCCTTAGAGGCAGTTATGGATAATCTTATATAGATAATTTTTAATAAATCACAAACCAAAAATTAAATGAAATGTAAATTTTTTTTTTTCTTAGATTCAACTGCACTTATAGAAATATTTTGATGAGCAATTGATCAGAGTTCTATAAGAAATAAAGAGACTAAACAGTGGTTGCATTCTGTATCCTTGTTTCTTTGTTGGCTAAAAGGGAAGTATACATTATAAATTATAACTTATTTAATGTAATATAGATATGGTGTTTACAAGGTACACTACAAATTAGATCAATTTTCTCATTTTCAATTTGATTAGATGCCCAAATGATCCAATGCATTAATGTAATACATACCTTTCTCAATCCAATTTTTCTACAGTCTGAATCCTTCCACTGTGTTCCTGAATTTAAACTGTCTTGATAGCTGTATACTCATTTGCTGCTTGTCTCATATAAACAAAGACTTAGACAGGATACCACACATCTGATAACACCTAATAGGCGGTTACTATTACTAGTGTAACAATAGCTACAGAAATAGTGACCTAATAATAGGTGCTAGGCTAACAAAAGAAATTCACAGTTGTTGAATCTGTGGTTGTTGAATCAATGCTTGTGTGCTGCCGGCAATCACCTATGGTTCAGAGACCTGGGCACTGAATGCCTCCATGGAAGACAAGCTACAAGTAGCTCAGAGAAAGATGGAAAGAATTATGTTGAACATCAGTCCAAGAGAGCGGAAAACGAAGGTATGGTTACGTGAACAGACCAAAGTTAAGGACGTACTGCTCACAGTTAAAGAAATGAAATGGAGGTGGGCAGGACATGTCAAAAGAATGAAGGACAATAGGTGGACAATCAGGCTTACAGAATGGACCCCAAGGTATGGACAAAGAAAAAGAGGAAGGCCGGTCAAACGTTGGAGGGATGAATTAAATGACTACTGTAAGTCTTGTAAGAAGAAACCTTGGCCAAACTGGAAATCTGAGGCTCAGGATAGGAAACAATGGAAAAAGCATGCTGAGGCCTTTGTCCAACAGTGGAACACTATAGGCTCTAAATGATGATGATGATGAATGATGATGAATCTGTGGTTATGGCTGGTGAAGTAGGGCTTTTTCTAGCTAACATCAGTTGACTGTTAAACCTTACTAGTAGGCTTAAAGTGTGATTTAGCATGGTTTATAATGAAATGTATCTTTAAACATATTAATTTGTCCTCGTTTCCCATCCTTTATGAGGGACAGTACTATACCCTTAATGTTCACTTACTTTTACAAAGTAAAAATACATTATATACTAATATTTAGACCAGATTCACTATTTTTCATTCAACCCAGCCTCATAAAAATTCCCTATATGAATTACCAAATGATTTCCTATTGGTTCCTATAGAAATTCCTATAAGATTTCCTATAGGATCCTATAGGAATTTTTGTAATGGTCTGAACATGAATTAAAAATAATAATAATTTAAAGGTACATACGAACCGAACATCGGTGGAGCGTGGATTCCCAGTAACACATGTAAACCACTTCTACTAGATTCTTATATGACTCAAATGAATTCGACATGCCAAGGGATAAACTGAATAGATCACTCGATCAGCCATAAAAGACCTTTAGACTGCTCCTTTCTTTAAATTTTTGGTTGTAAATTTAACCTACTTTCGTGACCTACTTTCCTGCCCCATTGACATACAGCTTAGAATGCCAGCAGAAAAATCCGTTCAAACATCATTTTCGGGTAAAATTAAACAATGCCTTTTGGTAATTCTCTTAGTTATACTACTTGAAACTATATGCTGGCATTTGGTTGGTTTTTGTGACAAAAAATTGGCTTTGTATGCATCTTTAAGCTTCAATGATTTGGTACAAAAACATTCCTAATGATAAAATATTTCTCCATAAAAGATTGCTTTACAAATTATCAATTTTTTCAAGATTTCTTTAAAATAGAAATTAAAGAATTTCTATAGAATCCTATAGAAGACTATAAGATTGTGCATTATACACAATAAAAATCATTTTTGCCTTAATAGTGATATATAATTGACAATTCAACTGATAAAATTGACCTATATCAAATATATATTGTTTAAAATGATATTTGTTTATAAGATATGCATTTTTCTCAAGATTTTAATTTACAACAATTTCTTATAGGATCCTATAGGAAATCCTATAGGAAAGGTGCCCTATAGGATCCTATAAGATTTCCTATAGGATCCTATAGGAATCCTGTAGGATCCTGTAGGAAATTTCGTAAGGGACCCTGGGTCCACCATCACTCTGTAGTATTGTTGTTTATATATTAATAAACTACTGGTATTAAAATGCATATTTAACCATCTGTTTCAGCCCACTAGGCCGCAATGCCAATACTTGATAACAAGCGGTACCGGCAACAGCTCCAGACATGGATTGGTGACTCGGCCTTGACCTTTGACCTCCTGTACAGCGCGTCCAGGGACGGCTGCAGTGGTGAAGCTTTCCATGCAAAGTGCAACTACCAAGGTCCGACTGTTTCTGTCGGCCATAACAGCGCTGGTTTCGTCATAGGGGGATACACGAGCATCACATGGACATCACGCGGAAATTATTCTGATGATGACCGTGCATTTTTGTTTCAGCTCTCACCAAACATGGTTAAGTTCCCTCGCAATGGGAAAGGGAACGATGTTTATGACATTGCTACGCATGGCCCTACATTTGGATGTGGTCACGATCTGCAGTTTTTTTCCAATACATGCAGTAAATCTGGCACTCATTACAACACAGATAGCTGCAGTTTCATCGGTTATAGTTATGATGCTAGTAGTTTTAACACCCAAACATTTACTGGAAACAGCAACGCCTATCTCGACATTGAAGTGTACGCTGTAAAACGTAAGTGTCATTGTACTCGTCATCTGCATCTGCACAGTGGGGGTAGGGGGACACAGTGGGGATAGCGGGGACACAGTGGGGTTAGGGGTACACAGTGGGGGTAGGGGTACACAGTGGGGGTAGTGGGGGGCACAGGGGGGGGGGGTTTGATTTTTGCCACGTTTCAGTTAGTGACAATGGTTGATTTTTTGCCACGTTTCAGTTTGTGAGTGAATTCAACGAAATTGCAAAGATTTTAAATGAATGTTTGTAATGAATAAAATGTTGAAACTTAATTACATGCCATACTGTATATTATTCACATTACTCGACGAGGAATACCTGGATTTCCTTTCATTATCAAATAAAATAAATAGATACGGTTTCTGTATAACAGTCTAACTAATAAATAGTTTAACAACATTGGATATTTTTCTACAGGTTATTCATCTCTAATTATAGTTATTTTTTGACAGAGTGGAATCCGCAAGATAAATTACATGTGTATGAGAAAGACAAACCGTGGCGTAAAACTGACATTATCGACTGGAGCACTAAGGTATATGTAGCTCTTTGGCGTACCTCGATGAAATATTAGGGAATAAGTAATGCTGCGACTTTCACAAGCTTTTATTCTTACTTATTTTTGTAGTATACTCCATCGTTTTTGATTTTTTTTTACTTGTTTGTTTTGTTTGTTTTGAAACAGTCTCAATTATTATATCTGATTTAATAGCACTGGCAACATTGAGTAGTATTGTATCTTGTAGACCAACAGATGACACCAGGGGGAGCTCTGCATTCTGCCACCGTGGCGCCACCTACACATTTGTGATTTTGATTCAGGGAACCATAGCAAGCTTTTAATATTTTAAAGAAAACTGGCATATTTGAAGTTATTGTCCTAATATCTTTATTTCAGACTAGAGACAAACTTTTTGATGAGTTGGTGTCATTCTCCACTCCAAGCCCGGCCAAAGTCCCCGCCGCACGGCTCCTCCTGGTGGGCAGTGTGGGGGCGGGGAAATCCAGTTTCTTTAACACCGTCCGTTCTGTGTTTAAAGGCAAAGTCCGCAGCCAGGCGGCGACCGGAACGGCACCACATGGCCTCACAACCAAGGTATGTACTTGCATGATGATATTTATTTTCCATGGGTATATGAGGGGGGTGCTTCGTTGATCTTAAAGCTGAAGCTTGGACATAATAACGAAATGACTTGAAACGTGGCATCTTCCTATGAAGCTATGTGCGTTCGGGTAAACTTTGGCCCATTGTCTCACATAATCTGTTTTGATAGCTCCACTGAACAGCTTATTATCAAGGTAGTGCGTGCTGTGCCTCAGTCAATTTATTTTGTTCTTATGCATTGATAATGCAATTTCTCGCGGTCCCTAGCGGTTGCTATGATATAGCATTGCCGCCATCTTGCTATTGCCAGCACATAGGCTTGCGTCAACACGTGGAAATTTGTTTCGGGTTTTCAGTATATTTTTCCTGTTACCTCATAAAAACGGGTTCTGGCGTTTGTCTGTATTGATATATGTTGAGCTGATATATAACTGGCTTTAAAGCAATGTATCGGCCAGTTCATGTGTGGTGCCATTTTCCAATGAAAGCCGATATTGAGAGTAAAATATTTATCAATTAACATCCCCAGATTCGAGCAGACAATAGTATATATATATATAGTTCACAGTAGTGTTGATGTCAACTTTGATAAAAGGATATTAAAAGCACCATGTCACAAATGCATGTGTGGTACCATATTGCAACAATAAACGATATTGGGCATTAAACATTTTATTATCATCTATCGATGGCAAATATACGCACATTTTTCTCAGTTGCACCACGTGTTTTGTTAAAATGCCCTTCTTGAAGTGGAAGGAGAGATGTAAACCCGGTAAAATTGCTCCAAAGAGAAAGTCTTCAGGCAAACACAGCACATATGAAGCAAAACGCGTTAGGAGTTTTCAGGAAGCGTGGAAGGAAAGTCGAGACTGGCTAGTTTGCAGCGATGAAGATGGTGAAAGCAAAATGTTTTGCACCGTATGCCAACAAACACAGAGTTCAGAGCAAAATTCTTTTGTTACGGGACAATCACATTTGAAACTGGACATAATTAAAGTGCTTGAAAAATCCAAAACACACATCAAGGCTGAAAAATTAGACAAAAGAAGAAGAGGGAGGTAGTAGCTGGTACACACTGAAGCTGGAAGGACCGTGGGAATGTTGATCGAGGGAAAATGAGCGCAGTCGTTTGAATATTTTGTTTAGAAATGCCCATTGCATTGCAAAGCACCACTTGCCTTTCAAGACTTTCACCATTTTATGTGATCTTGATAAAGCTAAAGGTTTAGACGTCGGTACCAGCTACCTCAATGATAAAAAAGGGAGTGTGTCTCCAATATAGTAGGTGTAGAGTACCAAACTACCGGAGACATATTTCACAGTGCACAGTTTGTGGGTATTACATGTGATGGCACACCGGTTTTTATGGGTGATGAATTTTGAGTACAGTATCTCTACCTTAGAACAGCTGCAGATGGCACCATTACAAAGATGTTCACAGGAATAAGTAAGTTATATTTCACATTTTCCTTAATGAATATATATCTGTCATTTGATTTAAATTACTTGATTACAATATTCAGTATTTCTGTTAATATGATTTTAGAACAAATTGATTAATCCCATGCTTAACTTATTTGGATTACTAACTTGCTTTAGATCAAGTTGGAAACAAATTTAGTTACTTGGCCTCAATCTTATTAATTTGCATGGTATGCTCATGATCTAATTAAGCTATGTAATTTTTATTTAACTTGATCACAAGGAACACCAGACTCTACAAGTGGGGAAACGTATTTCGTCTTTTTATGAAACTCTGATGGATCTTTCCTCTCCTGAAACTCATTGGCCCGAAGTGTGTGGTTTTTAAAATACATTATTCATAAGACTTTATTTTTTCTATAAGGATACTGAGACGGAAGAGGCTGCCCAGCCCATATTTCATCAACTTGAACAAGTCTTACCTGATCCTGTTTCAGCAAGAGAGGTAATTAATGTTTTTAATGTGTTCATTAAATTTTTAAGAATCCATCTTTCATTGGAAAGTATGAAGGTGAGCTGTGTGTGATGTGACAGCTAGTTGTCTTAAGTATAGACTTTCGTTATTTGAAAATAAACAAATGTAATTATATTATGAAAAGTAACATAAATACTCTTTGATTTGTTTGTGATTCAAATTTTGCTTTAATATTGGATTGTTCACAGACACGAAATCACAATACTATTTCAGGAGAAACTAGATGATTCTGATGTAGATAGTGATTATAGGTCAGATGATGAGTTATCGGACAAAGAAATGGCAAGAAATCTGGAAAGATTTCTAGAAGACTACTAACAGTGCAAGACTTAAGTGTAAAAGAAAATCTAGTCTGGATATCTGATGTACCTGGGAATAAAATAAAGTTTTGGAAATCCCATGTTTTTTTTTCTTTAATTAAATTTATTTTAGACACAATCAATACAGGACATTTACTATGTAATTTTTCACAAATCTTATACAGCATACATCATGTAGATTGAAGTTTAATTATGAGAGGGTCCTAGTATGCTATGATTGTTATTTATAGCGATCTTTGTACAGCAAATACATATATGAGTCTCAGAGGTACAGTATATTTTTCAGCTTAAAAGCCATTTTACCCTTTGGCTTGAAACTTACAGAACTGATGAATTACCATAAAATGCAGGTTGAATTAGAAAAGCAGCATAATTGGGCCATTTTTTCAAAAGTTATGCTCTTTTTTTTTGCTTTTTATGACACATATGCAACACTGATAAGGAAGACCGACAGGCCTATTGTCTTGGACCCTACAGCCCTTACAAAAAAGTCATATAAGATCCTATAAGATCCTATAAGACTTTTTCGTTAGGGAGGAATGATCAGTCTTACTAAAATACAGATCAAAGATCGAAAATAAGCTTTGTAAGTTCAATAAGTGCACTGGCAGTACTTGAAACAAAACTAGCACAATATATGATTTGCATAAGTGAGAAGCAGTCCACGTGACCTGCTAGCCTTTTCTGAATATGGCAGAAATTTGAAAGTAAGAGACAGGCAGGACCTTAGTATGAGACCTAAAAGGAATCAATGTTGCACGGTTGGTTGTTGGAAAGAAAGAGTAAAGAAGTTACAACCTGCCAGCATTCCCCTGACTGTCTGTCTACAAAGTGAAACATTTCCTCAGAGTTCAAGGGGTGCCTATCAACGGTGAAGCGACTCGTCATCATGGCTGCTTGAGTGAGGACCCCAGTAATGCACACAGCAATGTTAAGTGAAAGGGCACAAGCTTGATCGGTTAAGTTTGGATGGAGTTATGCCTTTTTTGTATATAAATGGTTTTTCCTCAGATTTAATTATTATGCATAATAACAGTCTCATTATTGAACTAATTAGATATGTAAAAGTGTCCTTCTGACATTTTCCGCATCTTAACAATATTATTAGTTGATTATATAAAAATGATGGTACCTGTTATCATGTGCAATAAAGTGTCAAAAATGGAAATAAACTCACTTCATTACACTTTGTCAGATCCAATCATTCACTATGTTCAGAAATTCAGAATGGAGCAAATAGGACGTTTAAAATATTTCTGTTGATATATTTCCTATTTCATCAATTTTCTTAGTTGATCATATAAAAATGACAGTAGATTGTTTTGTTTGATGTAAAAAAGGGTTGAAAATGGAATGAAACTCATTTCAGTAAAGCTACCTCTTGTTTACATTTAGGCCTTTTCAAGGTGTTACTCTGGACTCCCTTGGCCTTGAAGATCTTTGCTGTTCACGTTCTGAATATCCATGATACTTTTATTTTATTATTAAAATTGTTGGTCATTATGCTGTTGAGCATTATGTAATACTGCATCAAAATGAAGAAAACCCTATTTTTGGCACTGCCTCCACAGTGACCATTAAAAGGAAACTATGTCACTTACTATTCTTAAACTTACAGAAAAGTAACATAGGACTAAAATACAGCATCAATTGGCAAACCTGTCTTGTTGGTTAACTTTTCTGCAAATTATATATATATATATTTTTGTTAGCATTAACATGTTCACATACAGACATTTTCAAGGTGTGACGATGACCTTCTATGGGCTTGAAGACCTGTGCTAGTCACATTTTCTGAACATCAATGATACTTTTATTTTATTATTAAAAATTGACGGTCATTATGCTGTTAAGCATAATTAATTATTGCATCAAAATTGTCAAAAAAACTACTTCATTCTCTGTCACCACAAATGTTATGAAAAGAAAACTATGTTACTTTTTTAACTTGCCATATGATTCTTAGGATTGACATACAGCTCAAATAAGAAAACTAGCTCTATTGGATTATCATTTTTATTGAGTTTATGCATTTTTTAATGAAATTTTCATTTTTCTCATCCATTTCAAAGTGTGAACTTGAACTCTCATTGGCCTGAAGCCTTATGCTTTTACTTTCATCAGTATTACATGTGTGCATAATTAAATTTTGATGTTGACTTTGCAGTTACTAGTAAGCATAATGTATTATTGCATCAGAATTGAGTCTCTTATTTTGTGCATTATTATTTCCTGCTATTTGTCTGTACATTTGACAGCTTTGCTGCCTTGTTTTCTTGTTGATGTTGTTGTTGTTGTTGTTCTTCTTCTTCTTTTTATAGTATCGTGTGTATGAGGTCCAAGCAGGCCACAAGACGCCTGCGTTCCGTCTGTGTGACACCATGGGTCTGGAAGAGGACCAGGGACTAGATGTGGGAGACATTACCTATGTGCTGGATGGTCACGTGCCGGACCATTTCCAGGTCAGTGATGTATTAATTAGGTCTCGGAGTCTAAGAGGTCAATCCGGGCTTCACTTGACAATGATTGTGGCTGTCATTTCCAGGCTCACAGGGGAGACAGACGCTTTCTGATGGTAGAGGCCGGTTAAATGAAACAAAGTCTATGTGTAACAAAAAGTCCGACCTCCATTTATGTATAATGGTTAGGGTTAGCCTGACCTAAGTGGGTCAAAATCTAGGGTGAGGCTCACCTGTACAAATTAATGAAAAGGGGACTCTCAATCATGGTTGACTTTCTATTACGTTGCACCAGTCTCTAAGACCCAATTATCCCACAGCCTAAAACTGATTATTGGATTTGTGACGTTAGGCTGATAAAAATGATTCAGCACTCATTTATTTCCAAGTATTTGTCAGTCAGATAAGAAATGTTCATTGTGCTGAAGGACACTATTTGATTTGAGTTAAACTTAATGGTTTTACCTTTTTTTTCACTAAGCATTAATGGTTCGTAATTTCTTTGTATCTTTGTTTAACTAAAAGCCTCTTACAGTTTTAGTCAAATATAGTAATTTAATGAAGTGCAATAAGTTTACATAAAAGAAACATTTTAATTAAATTTATCTCCAGTTTAACCCTGCTGCGCGTATCACACGTAAATCTCCTGGTTTTGTGAAGGACCCTGGTTTGGCTGACGTCATTCACTGCGTAGCACTTGTCATAGATAGCAGCACCTACAAGGTCATACCTCCCAAGGTCAAAGACAAATTGCTGGATATACAAACTTTGGCACGTGATAGAGGTATCATCTATATTTCTATAACCGAAATTTAAAAATCGACTAATTAGTACCACCAGCGTGTACGCTGGCGGTACTCAAGGTTTTAGTCCCGACCCGTCTCGAACGGCTCTGCCGGCTCCTGCGGCTCCTCCGGCTCCACATTCTGGTGTTGGACACAAGTCACCGTTACTGCTTCTTCCCCTAGACCGCAAGGACCCCTCTTGGATTTTGGTCACATATAATCTCAACTTGAACCCCCTGTTCTTTTTGTCTCTTTTATTGCATTGGCCTTGGCGTGACGCTAGTTGAAATGCACCCTTGTAAAATTTTTTGAAAATTCAATGCCAAAAACCTACCAAATCAAAGGAATTATGGGAAAAATTACTATAGAAGTCTACCCGAAAGTCATATGTGACGATTCCAAATGTGCCCTTGGATTTGACCTTTGACCTTTATATCAATGTTCTAAAAATGGGAATTTATTGAAAAATATATTTGATTGTGCCAATTTTTAGAAACTACACAGACCTAAGCTTTCATATTAATAAATATATTATTATTATTATTATTATTATATTACAGTGGGGTTTACAATTATGGACTCCTTTCATAATTAGGAGTTTGGGGTCAATCGATGCATTTTCACGGAAGAGGCAGCCGTTTGATGCCAAAACTGAAAGCTCTCTACATTTCTGGAACCGTAAATACTAGAGACCTCTTGTTTTTTGCATTTTGTAGAGCTTGACAACTGCAATACTGGAGGTGGTGTCTGTTTTTGTGTTTGTGATACAGTCAAGGAGTTGCGCTATATTAGAAAGCACAACTTAGCAATATCCAGTGGTGAAAATAAAATGTGAAATACTCCAAAAGAAGCAGACCCAGCATCCCCAGAATTGCACTGCATGACGCCACGACTAGCCCACTGCGCATGCGTGCATTTTAATGAGCTGCTAGATTGCCATGGGAAAATGAATGGGTTTGCGATTCGTGGGTAATAATAATAATAATAATAATAATAATAATAATAATAATCTTTATTGGAGAATGGCAACCCGAAGGTTGAAATTATACAATTACATATATATATATATGAATATTTAAGTCAAGGAAGCCTGGTCATTTTTGCACTGGTGCACTCCTTAGACGTTCTCACCTCCCTGGGGAGCATACAGCTCGGCTGCCATATTAGGCGCTCATAGCTAATATAACCCACGTCCTCCCGCTCCGGAGGCGGACACTCTAACCACAAGGCCATCCGGTCGTCATTTAGTAATTCGTGATAATTTTACAGTTAAACGAGACTTACCTGTAAGTTGAAGTTTGACTGGGATTCTGCCGAGTCTTCAGGAACATAGGGCTTACGTGAGATAGAACTAGGCCGCGCATGCTCAGGTTTTAGAGTTTTGTGCTCAGTAGGTATACCCATTGGGTAGGGAAGGGAGGGCACGTAAACCCTATGTTCCTGAAGACTCGGCAGAATCCCAGTCAAACTTCAACTTACAGGTAAGTCTCGTTTAACTGTAAAATTCTGCCTCGTCTTCACTCACCAAGGGCTTACGTGAGATTTTAAAGCTCCTACTGAGCACAAAAATAATTCCCATAAGAACAACACAACACCCAACATATGATCAAATATAAAATTGTAATAAGCATAATATATAGTACAGGAAAAAGACACATTTGTGTACGCTACTTTTACAGTACCAGATACAACACAAATACCTAAAAACATAATGGTACATCAGTCATTCCATGAAGGTGAAGAATTCATGAATGAACACAATGTGCTGATTATCTGAAAAGATTAAGCTCAGAAAACACAGGATGATTATAATCCTCCACCATCAACTCAATAATTGTAGTGAGAAAAGAAAACTATTTATTAGTCCCTACACTATCCAATACCCGATTAGCAAAATGATCCACGTTAATAATCGGTTTATTATAGAATCGCGCAAATGTACTAGCATTAGACCAGCCTGCCTTACTTAAAATATCATTTAAAGGTACAGCAGCTCTATTAGCTGCTGAAGTGGCTGCAGCTCTGGTACTATGAGCTTTGAAAATACTAATATCAATGCCTGCTCTGGCCAGCATGACCTTAATCCATCTACTAATGGTTTCTCTACCGACAGCCTTATGTGGCCTAGTATAGCTAATGAAGAGACTATCCTCCTCCCCTCTCAAGATTTGTGTTCTACTCAAATATTCTGTCAAACAAGTGACAACACATAATTTCCTGTTTACTGGATAAGCAGAAAATCTAACAACACTTGGGCTTACGCCCGGTCTACTCTGTTTCACATGTTTACTAATTGTGAAAGTGTATGAAGCTTTGCCAATATGCAAATTAGACATATTCAACAAGTGTAATGTTTGGCCTCGTTGAGCTGATGTTAGTGCCATGAGGATAATTAACTTCAAAGATAGATCTTTCAGGGACAGCTGGGTCACTTTATGCATTGTACTAATGTAGTCCAACACAGTTTTAACATCCCAAATACACTGATACCTGGGTGATGAAGGTTTAGACAAGAACACAGCTTTAAGAAATCGTTTAACAATTGGTAATGCTCCAAAGGGTACACCAGCGTCTATTATGATTACAGCTGAAAGTGCAGATCGAGCAGTGTTCAATGCACTAAAACTAAGTCCTGTATTAACTAACTCTACAAGAAAATCTAATGCTAATCCTACAGGTGGACGAATGGGATCAATTTCCCTTTCAAAACAGAACACTCTCCACTTATTGAGGTATGTCCTATATTGTTTATGAGAAGAGTCTCTCCAGGATCGCATGATGATGTTGATAGCTGACTCAGAAATACGTTGTTCCTTGAGGGAGTCCCGGATAAGCGGCATGCTAATAGGTTCAGGTTCTGACACAAGGGATGAGTCTGATCGCTGTAGGGAAGTACTAATAGTCGCTGGTGCTTCTTCAAGTACAGAGGACGCTCTGTCAGAAGTGTCAGAAGTTTCGGAAACCAGGCTTGAGTTTTCCAACACGGCACAATCAGAATTCCCGTAGCTTTGTCTTCCACAATTTTCTGAAGGCATTTCGCTATCAGACTGAAAGGAGGAAAGGCATAAAAATAAAAGGGATGCCAGTTCAGACTAAAGGCATCTATAAATTGAGCATGTGGATCAGGTCTCCATGAAACATATAGTTGGACCTGGAAATTTAACCGAGATGCAAACAGATCAATGTTAGGTTGTCCAAATTTCTCAGTTATCTTATTAAAGACATTTACATCCAACATCCACTCAGTGTCATCGTGAAAAACACGAGATTCTCTATCAGCAATGACATTTAATGCTCCTGGCAAATAAGTCGCTGACAACCAAATGTTTCTTGCTTTGCACCACAATAATATGTCTCTAGTAATCCGATTACAAAGCACTGACTTGCACCCTCCCATTTCATTAATATAACAAACAGCAGTAGTATTGTCTGATTGCACTTGGATATGTTCATGAGTATATTGAGAGCATAGGGCTTTAAGTCCTAAGAAAACTGCTAATAGCTCCAGGTAGTTAATGTGATGAGCACTTTCACTGGAGTTCCATCTGCCACCCGTTGAAACACCGGCACAATGGGCCCCCCAGCCCAAACTGGAGGCATCAGACTGAATGACAATGGTGGGGTTTCCATGTGAAATCGGATTAGATGTAAGGCCCACATTGTCTATCCACCAACGTAAATCCTCCTTAGCCAGTCCAGATATAGTTACCTGGCTATCAAAGTTGCCCCCCTGACAACGTAAAGACTCAATTTTAAAGATCTCCAAGGACCGGTAAAACAGTTTACCATATTCCACTGCAGGTAACGCTGCTATCAACAAACCAATGACAGTAGCTAATTGTCTGATGGAAACGGACTTATTCCACAGGTGTGTGCATTCAGTCCTAATTTTTAAGGCCTTATTGTTAGTTAAGGTGACAGTCATGTGAACGGAATCTAGAACAAATCCCAGGAAAGTCAATGTTTGTTGTGGTTTGCATACTGATTTCTCGACATTAATTGTGAACCCAAGCCGAGATAATAATCCAACTGTATCTCTCACATTAGCTAGGCAATCTTCAAAACTATCCCCCTGTAAATAGGAATCATCAATGTATCCCACAGACTGGTGGCCTACATTCCGCAGAGCTGCATAAACAGGCTTCAATAATTTTGTGAAATAACGTGGGGCACATGCTAAACCCATCGGCATACAGGTAAACTGAAATAATTTACCTTGCCATGAGAATTTTAAAAATTTTTGATAAGTTTTGTCAATAGGAATCGAGTAATATGCGTCTTTGATATCAACACTAGCCATGAAACAACCTTGTTTCATCATAGTGATTGCACTTTGAAGTGTGTCCATCTTAAAATGTGCATACTCCACAAATTCATTCAATTGTTTGAGATTCAATATCAATCGAAAATCTCCATCTTTCTTAGGGGTAATAAATATGTTAGAAAGGTATTCCCCTACATCGTGTACTGCTGGCGCCACCACACCTTTGTCCAGAAATCTCTCCAGGAGTTTATCTATAATAACGACCTCCTTATCCTTAAAAGAAATCTCTCTAGGTACCACAGTTTGTACGGGAAAACAGTTATTGGTAAACGGGATCCTACAGCCTAGAACCATATCTAGAATAAAACGATCCGACGTGAGCTTTTCCCATTCTCCAATAAAATGATTCAGATTACCTGCAACAAACTGCGGCTGTGCCTGCAGTGTATATGTAATAATAGAATCTGAAATTTTCATGGGCGCCGCCATGTTGGATTGCAACGAGCTAACGTGTGATGCTCTGTTCATAAGAAATTCATTACTCACCACGCCTAGCGATGGCTCGACTTCCCTCTCCCTTTTTTCCTCGACGTCTGTGTCCTGCCTCCGAAGTTTAAATACTCCCGAGGTGATCCATAATTAGAGTGCTCCCGTTGTAAATCCTGGGGGTAAGGAGATACTCGTCTGCTAGTAGAAGCTTGAGCTCGATAGATGGCGCCTCTGGTTAGGCCGCCTCTGACTGAAGAAGAGCCCCACTTTTCTCGAAATGCAGAAGAAGAGTTAGAAATTTTGAAACTGGCATTGTTGGCCTCTGTGATCGATTTAACAGTTGAGGGCAGGTTATCTCCGAAAAGAAACTCCGTAACAGGTGTGGCTGTCGAACAAAGGTGTCGATATCCCGGGGCAATGGCAAATTTGAGCTGCTCCCTCCTGTTCCCGTTAATGTTCCTGTTGCCCTGGGCCAATAGCCGGAGGCTATCTCCAATCAATTCAACTATATCTTTGGGCTCAACAGACTCTCTCTCAGTATCCAGTTTCTGAAGAACATGAATAAGTGGGATCATACCTCTTAATACGCAATCTTGCGCGTTTGCCATTTTCAGGTCCACTGACCTTTGCGCAGCAGTGAGCCCTGTCCATATTTCGGGGTTAACGCGGGGAGCCGTAAAACCATCCACATTGGCTGGGCGGTCGTGCTTGTTACGTAACTCGTGCAATTTATCCTCCGGCATCTTCTCCCGCATAATATCCGACACCAGATTAACCAGCGCGTCGGAAACCTCCGGTCCCACACGGTCGACCCCAGTGATATCGCTACTAATGATATCGTAAAAACTGGCTGACCCCGAGGGATTAGCTTCTTCCCTCGGCTGCTCCACACCGCCCTCATCCTCCCTCACGGAAACGTCCGGTGGATCGTTTCCGGGGGCAATTCTCCTGGTGATGGGGCCATCTGAACTAAGCCCCAGACTGGCTACGAACCGATCAAAACGATCGTCCCTCTCCCGCAACGCGTCCTGAAAAACCGAAGTCATTTCGGCCATACTGGCGGCGAAATCCCGCTTCAGATTATCGCTCAGAGCGCTCAATTCAATGGCAGCTGCGCTGGCTGCAGTGCTTGGCGCACTAGTTGTCGCCTTCGAGGCCTTCTGCGCAGCAGACTTAGTGCTGGCACGAGTACTGATTGTAACGGACGCATTTGATCCGGTGGATCTGCTGTCCTGAGATACGTTCTTGCTACTGCCTGCAGTAGCAACATCCCCGGTGGGGAGAGCCTGACATGGCTGAACACTAATATCCGCGGCCAGTTGATCAAATAAAGACCGTTGGTCTTTGGCCGCCATGACGAGAGTTACGTAAGACTAGCTGAGGGCGTAGACAAAGAACCGAACGTAGAACGTCCACAAAGTCCAAATCCGGCAATAACAGCGTCCCGAAAATCCAACCAGAAGTTGTAATCCACAATAAACTGTATAGAAAACCAAGAAACTACTTGGTAATCAAAAAGAAGTCCGGAGAAAAAATCAAAACACAACAGAGACGAAGGGAAAACCTGATTCGCATGTACAAGGCAACTAAGTTCACTGAGCATGCGCGGCCTAGTTCTATCTCACGTAAGCCCTTGGTGAGTGAAGACGAGGCAGAATTGACAAAGTAACGCCCTGATGCCGATAGACAGCAAAGCTGTGCTATGCTTCAAGCAACTCCTGACCAAATATCGCTAGGGTTTTTAAAAAAAGTACACACGTACTAAGAAGTTTGCCGTGCATTGCCTAGTCTACCCTCAGCAAAACGCAAATATTTTCAGAAATAGTGATTTTAGAAGGTAGTTTCACTCAGAAACAAAGGCAAACTAATTCGTTGCCGATAGCACCAGTAGATGGCAGCACCATAGAGAGTCTGATTACAAACTTTCATGGCAATTGAAGAACTTTTACCACTGTACAATGGAGTCCAAAAAAAAAAAAAAAAAAAAGCACTTGGCACAAATGTAAAACTGCCCAGTGCAAGGCCAATAATTCAATGAGTATTTTCAATCATATTATCAGATTCTACATAAATTGACTGACAATATCACTATTTAATTAATCTCTTAATCCAGAATTCCTATCATCATTTAGTAATGGGGCATAACAGCGTTGAGGGTCTGCCGCTAGATGGCGTGGGGGGTGAAAGCAGTCCTTCTAAAATCTCGCAGAATCTCGCTCACGGCTTTAACTGTGAACCAGAGTTTAACATGGAGCGTGTGCACGCGTCGTTGACTGTGAACCAACTCAAACGCAAACTACTTGAATGTGGTGCCATAACAACTGGATGAAAATGTGAATTGATTGAAAGGTATGTGTTTTCTCTTCATTTAGTGCCTGAAAAACACGAATGCTAACTTTTTCCTTGAAAGAATCAAAGATTCTTCGAGGTGTGTGAGTGTAAAATCTGTCATGTTATGTTGACTAGGTACGAGTACGCCCATATTTTGTTTTAGTAGCACGAAAGACGAAAAAATTTTATACTTAGTAAATGTACTTATTTATTTTCTTCACAAGGTTCCCCAAAGGAGGCCCTTAATATTGGGGGAAAAGCCTGAAACTGTTGGTTTCAGGACCCCAGCAGCCAGCCAACTTCAGAAATAGAGCAGGATACAATGATTACTTCAGGAATCTTACCTACCACTTCACATTAGTGCCTACCCTAAAGCTGACTTAAGCCTGGGTCACACTGCGCTTGCAACCTTTTGGCAACCTCTTTGCAACCTCAGTCGCAAGAAGGTTGCCATAGGTTTTAAAGTGGTCGCATAAGGTTGCTAACAGGTCGCCTGCGATCGTTGACATATGAAGGCCATTATTTGTGCACCGACAACCAGTGCGACTAAAGATAAAAATTATCGGTATCCTAAAGGTTGCCTTTCGGTATCTTCTTGGTTGTCAGTAGGTTGCTATAACCAGCAGCATACCATTTGCAACTGCATGGTCGATTGACCGTATTTAGTCGACTGGTCGCTTACAAGTTTTTTTACCAGTCGCAAGTAGTCGGCAGCAGGTCGCTAGAAGGTTGCAGTTGTAACTGCGTGGTCGATTGACGGTCTTTAGTATCTTGGTCGCTAACAGGTTTTTTACCGATCGCAGGCGTTCGAAAATAAGTCGCAGGAAGGTTGCAAGCGACTGCAAAAAATAGGCGTGGGATGGTGGGGCAAAGACTTTTTTCATAATTTGTTATGTAAGCCTTCTAAATATCAAGGTCATAAATTATAATATTTTAGAAAAAGGAAACATAAATTGCATTTGTTGGCAATATTTTATACCAATTGCCAAGGTATTTCACACTTACGAACCAAAAAAAATGTGATGATAAAAGCAATGTACGATTTTTTTACGTTTATTTATTTTATCATTTTACGAAAATCATAGGTAAAATGCCGAAAATTATATATCGCTGTATGTTATTTAAAATTTGCAAAGCCATGTTATCAGAGTAAATAATGAAACAAATGCACGAATGCAAAGAAAACGGAAAATAAAAGCAATTTAATCAGCAATGTATAACTGCTATTTAATATCATAATTTCAACAATCAAAATTATCCACAAATAAATGAACAAATCGTAAAATGTGTCCAATAGACTTAAATAAAAATAGTTTCAACACAAACAATTTAAAATCTTCCCAGTGCTTGGTATCCTCACTACAAGGAAGAGAGTGTAAAAAGTACACGATGCGCATGACTTGTCACGATTTAATTACGTTGTATTGTAAATGGCAAACGCCTAGGGTCAAAAAGACATAGGGGAAACCACACATTCGGTTGCAAATCAGTTGCAAACCAGTCGGCGACCTGTTGGCAACCGGTTGGATACCACAAGTAGGTTTTTTGGTCGCCAGGAGGTTATCGGTGCTGCACCGAAAAACGGCGCAACCGGATATTAACCCAGCGTTCATTTGGAAACCACTTTGCGAGTTGTTGCAACCGGTCACCGACCTTTTTGCAACCGATGACAGTTGCAAGTCGCAAAGAGGTTTTTTCTTCAGTGTGACCGTAACTGAACAGGCCTTGCAACCTCAAAGAGACCAAGTATTTGACCAAGAAAATATTAAAGAGTATTATGAGATTAATAAGGATTAAAACGTATGCAAGTTTATGTTTTTATTACAGCACTGGTTTCGTTAGGTGAGGGTGTATACATAGTCTTTTCAAAAGTTCACAAAACATTGTTGGTTCTATTTTTAGGAAGGAAATGAAAACTTCCTGATTTTCAAAGTCGATGTTCTTTCATCAAATGTTTGTAATCGCCTTACAAGGGGCGTCTTGTAAGCGTCCAGTATTTTCGACTTGTTTTACTCGTTTTACTTCTTAGGTAAACAAAGTCATTGATTATAGCAGTCCCGTCTTTCTGAAAAGGAGTCGTTTTACTAGAACATTTTGTGGGAGGGGAATTTATGTGAAAGCAGCTACTGTCACAAGTTGGCAACATATATATTCTGTGCGACCTTGCTGGTACCAGTTGACAAGCGATTGCTACAGTCCTGCAACCGGTTTTCGGTCACCAAGTGGTTGCAGACAGGTTGTGTATCGCTCGGCAAACAGTGTGCCACTAGTTACCTATAACTTGAAGATGGTCTATTAGAGGTTGCAGATACCATACTGCAACCTTGTTGCAACCGGTTTGCGACTGCTTGCCGATCAAAATTGGCCATAGCTTCTTAATTAGCTTGCAAAATGATCGTAAGCGACCGCCAGATTTTGAGGTTGCAAAAAGGTTGCAAAAAGGTTGCAAAAAGGTCGCAAGCGCAGTGTGACCCGGCCTTTACAGGCGACTGTGATGGGCCACGACTATTGCCAAGTTCCATGGACAGAATAAAGCATGGATAGAGGGAATAATGTAAGTGAAAACAGAGGTCTAATATTAAGAATCAGGCCCAAATATGATAAATAATTATCAAACAAGGTGATGTGTGACACCAAAGAACTATAATATTGAATCTAAACTAGTTAATGCTGTACCATCTTCCATGCTTTAATGGGATATTAATATTTCAGGTTGAGGAACAAACAGCGAAGGACACTGCGGATAGCACGTTATAACAAGGAAGTAGCGCAATCTGACACAAGGAGAGGCAATGGTGGATCACTGCTTCCAGATTTGGAGAGATAATGGCAGCTTCAGAGAAGAGGGACATGAACAAACTGCATGAATCATTGTTGTGTCAAAAACCATTGCAAACACATGACAGTTAGACCCAGACCTGATTTCCCCTTTTTGGAATGTGTATCTCGTGCTCTGCGCCTAAAGAAAACACACAAATACTATACTCAGTTAGAAGGCCAGATGTTCATTACAAATCGCTCATTCTGCTATTTTGTTGTGTTTACATTCAAAGATCTATTTGTGGAGTTGATCCATTCTGACACTGGATATTTTTCCACATGCATTTTGCCCAGGATAACTTTATTTTATGAAAAACACTATAGGAAGTATGTGGCAGCTAGTTCGTAGGAAGTATGAGATGGTTTTAGCTGCAATCACAATTTTGAAGTGCCATTTTAAAAAACATGTTTTAACTAAAATGAAATAATTTGGTGGTGCAATCTTTAAAGCATTTTTATTGCAGTGAAATAATTTTATGATGCTTTATTATTTACAATACAAAACAAATATGGTTAAGCTGTTTTTTCATATTTTTTTACAGTAATTTAATAATTTTGTGGTGCTACATTCTTTACAAAAAAGTACTTAGGTGGTTATGCCGTTCTTAATAATATTTAACTGTAATGAAAAAAATCCTATGATGCTATTTTGTAAAATATTTTTAGTGGGATGAAATGATTTGGTAGTTCTATTTACAGCAAATGATTTGGTTTTGCTGCTTTTTGATGAATGTTCAAAGCGATGAAATGATATGGTGGCTCTATTCAAGTAAAATAATTCAGAAGTGCTATTTTGTAAAAAGGAACAAAAACTGTGTTCATTTGTAAAATGTTTGCTTACTTTATATTTTATTTCTTAAACTGTTGCAAAAAGTTTTCCAAACCTGCAGTATCCCATTGGCTGAGAAATTGCAGCTATACATGTACATTCAGGAAAGTTGGCGCACAAATAAATTATCTAACTATACCTAGTTTCATGATTCTTACGATGGACTGAACAATTATTTTAAATAAAAAATAATTATTTTATTTAACATTACCTGTCATGCTCATTACATCAATAAAAAAGGATATTACTTAATAACAGAACCTTATACAGGTACTACCGGTACTTATGCATATTTACTGACAATAACTCTTCTGAAATTGGACATAAGAAAACGCACTTTGATAAACCATACCTCCTAGGGGCACTTTCTTGCCATGGAGCACTCTTTTCAAAATTTTATAAGTTTTGCCAAAATCAATTAACATTTCTACGTGTATTCTTTTTGAGGCAACTCGTCTATCTGTAAGGGCCTAATAAGGTCGCGCGCGTTATACGTCACAGGTCTTGCGTTACTACACACGTGCTACGATTTTTCCATTGGGGGGCAGCAAGCGGACATTTTGTACAGGAGCAATGCAAAGATGGGTGAATACGATACGTTGTTTTTAAACGAAGACGATGTTCCCGGGGCGAAACTGCCAACACCAAAAGTAAAGGATCATGCCAACTTTGTTTTGGAACGATGTGGTAAGCCTGTCAGTGGCGAGTTGGGGAGAAAAGAGCAGCATTGATAGCAAGGTACTATGTACACGTGAACCGGCAAAGTTAATGATAATTTCATGTTGCAAAAGCATAATTAAATTTTTAGTTATTTTCCAAACGATACTATTTGAATAGCAGATACATAGATATTACTAACAACAATGTAACATTTTGATGACACTGAAAATCAAAAACTGATGTGCTAGTCCGGTGGCTTAAGGAAAAAATCGTGACACGGCGGATAAAAGCACTAAATTTTGCATGTGGGTACCTTTTCACATACTAAATCAAATTAGAGCCGTAGCCCTCGGAAAAAAATTACCGTTTGGCCAAAAAATCCAAAATGGCCGCCAATTTATGGAATTCTATAGAAATGTGTACATACCTATGTTGATTTTTATCAAATAAATTATTTTCTCAGAGTTTTCCACACCCTTATTACCCATTTTATTCATATATGTCAGATAGCAAACAAGTTCCCTTGGACTTTTTGAAAAAATCCAAGATGGCTGACATATGCCATAGAAACAGCCATAGGAATACTAGTGCACAACTAATACCAGCTAGAAAGATACGTTATCCACTATCAAATTAAGTCTGTTTGTCAGATTTTTGTTACCCACATAATATGTTTGTGGTGAGTAACTACGAAGTGTTCTTGGGCATTTTGGAAAATCCAAGATGGCTGCCATGTGCCACAGGAATTCTAGTATATGGGGGAATTCAACTAATGGCAACTGGGAAGATTAATTTTCCACTATCAAATTAAGTTTGTTTCTGGGTGTTTTCCACATCCTTTCCACCCACACAATATGTATGTGGTAACTAACATGTATTCCTGGACATTTTGAGAAAATCCAAGATGGCCGCCATATGTCATAGGAATACTTCTAGTATTACTAAGGGTTGGAACTAATGCCAACTAATTCACTATCAAATTCATTTTATTATTTTTTAGTGTTTTACACATAATTATTACACTGTGATACATATCTAGCAGGTAATAAATGTGCATATTTGATCATTTTGAAAAAATCCAAGATGGCCGTCATTGGCCATAGGAATACTGCTGGAATTACAACTGCCCATCCATGGCTTTTCATCTACTACCAGGGTGAAACTGTGTTTGCTTATCAAGTTTTCTTAAATGTTTTTCATATCCTATTTATCCTTATGAAAGACTCTGTGTGTGTAGAAAGTGTATGTATCCTTGAGTATTATTCGGAGAAAACCCAAGATAGCTGCCAGTTGTCATAGGAATATATTATTCAAATGCAAATACGTGTCAATTTATGGAACAGTTCAGACATTGATTCCAATATGAAATAAAGCCATTTGATGTTCAAACATGCTGACATCCTTATTAACCTTACTCTATATAAATCTGGTGTGTAGCAAGTGTGCATCTTGCACATTTGAGAAAATTCAAGATTGCTGCAATTCACAATAGGAATAGTACATTCAACTACTGCCAGAGAGACATTGGGTTCAATGTAAAATTAATTTTGTTTCTCGGTATTTCCCACATTCTTTTTGGACTTTGAGATATCTATCTGGTGGGTAACAAGTGTATACCCTTAAGTATTTTGATAAATTATCATGATTACCCTCATTTGCCTTAGAAGTGCGTATAAAATCTAATGCACCAGTTTTCCTATGGGGAAAAGAAGGCCATCTTGTATTTCCCCAAAATGATAAAATATGGACATTAATAACCTAACAGATATGTATCATGGGATAATAATACTAAAAAAACAGAATAACAACTGAATTCAGCTTCATTTTATATGTAAGCCTATCTCCCGCAGGTATTAACTGAACCCCACCTTCTATGGCTAATGGCAGCCATTTTGTTTTGTTTTCTTTTCAAAAAGGATACACATAACATTTTCATCATATATATATATTATGTGAATTAAAAAGATGTGGAAAATACTCAGAATCAAACCTAACTTATCAATTAATATTATATCTCCATGGCAGAAGAAGCTCTATGTGTATACTAGTATTCCTTTGATATGGAGGCCATCTATATATTATTTGTGTAATAAGAAACAATTAGATAGTGGGCAATGCATCTTCCTAGTTGGCATTAGTTAGTTGAAAACCCGTGTACATGATCTAGTATTCCTATGCCATATGGCAGCCATCTTGGATTTTTCAAAAAGTCCATGGACACTTGTTTGTTATCTGACACATATGCATAATATGGGTAATAAGGATGTGGAAAACATTGGGAAAATACTTAATATGATAAAAATCAACATAGGTATGTATATATTTCTACAGAATTTCACAAATTGGCGGCCATTTTGGATTTTTGGCCAAACGGTACATTTTTTCCGTGGGCTACGGCTCTAATTTGATTTAGTATGTCAAAAGGTACCCACATGCAAAATTTGGTGCTTTTATCCGCCGTGTCACGATTTGGCCATTTTTTTGCCCTAAGCAACCGGACTATGCACGATAGTTTGAGGAGGACAGGGCGACAGCAAGTAATGCATGAAATTGATATGATATGCGGTTTCTGCCTTTTTTCTCTCGCCCTGAAATATAAATATATAACAAGTAAATTGATAGTGCTTTATTACATTTTTGCTTTATACTTTCAGATGCAAAAACTGCGTAGAAGTTGGTAAAGCTGTAGAGGTTGATGTGAGCATAGATCAGGGGAAATAGTATTAGAGAAACTAGGAGGACAAGACAGATAATGTACTTGTAGATCCATCATCACTGCAAGGGTAGTTTGTGTGATCCTGTCTCTGAAACTGTGCCACAAGTTTTCAACTGGTTGAGTCCTTACTAACACAAGCCGCTGCGGTGTGAATTGCAATATGTACATTCAGATTATATGTGTCAGATTGATGACAAAAAAGACCTCCACAATATAATTCAATCAAAAGTACACAGTGACAGTGACTAGAACATTGTTTGCAAATAATGAGGCAGTGAAGGCTGCAAGGTGCCATTGTTTTTCAGTATTAAGAATGACAGTATCTGTTTTTTATTACTTATTCATTTTTAACTCACTTTGTTCTTTAAAATGCCCATTCAGTTTAAGGTTGGTGGCAATATATGGTAAATCGGTCATGCCTGTACACATGTATGTAGAATTTCTCTTGCTCAAATTTCTACATTTATTGAGGGCATTATGAAGTTTCCTGGCTGCTTAATGAGGTTACTTGAAGAAATATCTTGCCTACACACATTTTGTGGAATTTTTACTACTTTATACATATGATTATTTACATCTCATCATTTGTGTGTGAAAGGTACTTGGTATTTGCATTTTAGAACTGTAGATCTGTGTACCAGCAGATTTATAATGCAGTAATATATGTTGATGTTTCTGAAAATAATATTCATGTTTGATAATTAATTGGTTTGAAAAAAAAAATAACTCAAATAAAATTAATTCATTTTTTTATTTTACGTAATCTGTTTTTATTATTTCTTCTAAGCATTTAATCATAACAACTCCCATGATGTCAATATACTGTTATTGTGTAATAATACTGAAAGGTTCCAAGTTTTTATGAACAGGTTGATGCTAACGTATTACAAATAAATATAAGCATCACAGCATATTTCCTTACTGATATATATCGGACGTACCACTGGTATAATACCGGTAGAGATACAGGTAAAGACGACAGCATTGATAACTGGGTTTACGGCGCTGTGTCAGATTGTTATCTGATAAAGTTTGCTACTAGTACCTGGGAACAAAAGGTCTGGCACTGGACAATCAAGTTGATAAAATCACAAAAACGCCGGTAGAAAACAAAGCATACCTACCCAACGTTGATTTGTTCAGATTCTTGACTAAGGGGTGCGTTACAGGTGTCAAAGGCCAAGACTTAAACTTAGGGGTTTGGCATGTCACTGGACATTCCTCTCTATTTCTACCCAAATCTATTAAAGCCTCATTTGCTTAACTTTGGCCAAATTTCCAATATCTACAGGTTGTGTAGTTTAATGCTTCGGGATTCTCTGGCAGCGGTTAATGTTGGGGACACCTGTGCGGCCCGTCAACGCACCTAGACCCACTTTTGCCAGTGCCACATTTTCCATTGCCGTAAATATCAAATTTGTGAATAGAATGAGGAATAATGACAGTTATGAAAAATGTTCGGAAGTACTTGTCACCTTCGTCACAGTAACCACATGGGCTGTGCTGCCCCCCCTCCACAGGCGACACCTTGCGGAGCAAGCGTGCGCAATCCATAGTGCAACTGAAAAAAAACTTGTCGCCCGACCTTATTACTGTGCCTGGGTCAAGTTGTGACTGTCCCTTTAACATGGATGGTGTGTTGACATGGACAACCCTTCACTTCAAACGAAGCCCTGAATCCTCAGGAAAATTGTACCCACATTGCCGACGTTGACATTCAGGTACACAACAATACTGCGGCATGTTTATTATGAGCAGTGCCACAGTCCCACGTGTGTTATTTCCAAATTGGCGACTGTGGAAGGACTGAATTCACACTAGCGACATCTGGCGCCAAGCGGGCTGTTATACCCCATTATGCAAAATTCTTCTTTCAGATTGCTATTTATTTTAATTTCTAATGCTGCAACTGTTCCAAAATAATTTTGTAGTAAAGGAAAAATGCAAAAAAGAAGTGGAAGACCAATTTTACCCAAATTATTCATTTTTTTTAATATAAAAAGAATAAGATCACGATTTAACAACTTAAAATAATATTTCATGAACTCTTTCATGAATAACATATGAAACAAAAATAAAAGTTATAAATTAGTGGTAATGGCTTATTCTGGAATATATGACCTGTGCACATCATCAATACCTGTCTTGGTACAGTATATTTACTACTTGGATACAGAGTTAGATTTAATATAATGTAACAATAAGAACAATATATATTACAATAAACTCCTCTGCACATGTCAGACACTTGTTACCATGAACTAACACTACTTGACAATGGATTTGAAAGTTGACTCAAGGTCAGATAACAACATTGTATCAACCCCAGTTGTTAGACAACATTCTTGCATGAAAAGACATTAAAATGACCTGAAATGTTCTTTATTAACTTCACTCCATCACATTTACAATAACTTATTCATCCTAGGGCGTATTCCCAGAGCTTTTAGATCGATCTATCCCCGTGGGGAGTCTCACAAGATTACTGTCAGATAATTCGGCTTAAATATCCGTCCCGCCTACTACAAGCTGTAAGGGGGTAATTAACTTTCGTGTCCGCTCGGCTGACAGCTATTTAGCGTGAACCCCCAGGGAGTTAAGGTCGATCTAAAGTAGATCGATCTAATATCTGGAAATGGGGGCTTAGTGTTAGCTGACCTTGCAAGGAATTCAGTTTATTGGAATGTATTTCTGAATAACAAGTTAAGAAAATTCACTAGTTCACTAAATACACAAAACAACTGTCACTTTTACTTTTAAAACGCTTTTTTATTATTTTGATAAAGTTAGTTACAGTATTGATAAACAAAGTATCACGTTTTCAATAATTAATATTTTAAATTACAATCCATGTTTGCAAGGTTGTGCCAATGACCAAAATACAATGTTGAGTCAACGTCACATTATGACGGTGTTTTGAAGTCCCAGCAGACAAACGACATTGATTCACCGTAGAATCAACGTTAATTTTGGTGGATCAACGTTGAATCAACGTAGAATCAATGTCGTTTGCCTGCTGGGGTGGCTGGATCAACGTTGATTTTACGTTGAATTTAGGTAGATCAACGGTGATTCAACCTGTTTTCACCATTGATCCAACGCGACTATGCCTGCTGGGAGAGATACACCCATAGTAACTATTGAACTTGAACAGGAGGTCATATACTGGCAATCTGTGACCTTAAAATAGACCTTTGACTAACATTACACCATAAACTGTACTTTGCAAATTTTCCATATCTTGTATTTCCAAAAATGGCATATTCCTTTTTTTTCAACATATATGATACACTGATTTTTTTTTTTTTGGGGGGGGGGGTATATTTCTTGTCTTGTTTATTGCATTTTGTAGAGCTTGTCAAACACAACACTGATGGTTGTGTCCCTTAGTTTTTGGTTTTCCATACGAATGAGCTTACTCCAGCTGGTGGTGCAATATCCAGAGGCGGCATCGCCTCTCTGAACGTCATACCCTTTTTAAAGGGTGCTGAAACATGTTACTCCACATAGTTGAAGGGTAGGTTGAAATGTAAGTAAAATCGGCCTTCCTTGGTTGAATATAAATAATTAATTAAGCCAAGGGGTGGAAGAGAGAAGTCCCATGGGTAACATATCTGAGCCTCGCCTCATTTAGCATATGGGTACCAGTAGACTTGATTATTTGAAGGTGCCTTTGTCTTGCTGTCTTGACCACAGATCAGTGTGTACAAATATTGCTTTAAGAGCAGGAAAACATATTCACTGTAGTTTAAACTTTGGCAGATATCCCGGTCCATGTGATCCTGACCAAGGTGGACAAGGTATCCGAGGACGTAGCTGACGACCCATCTTTGGTATTTCACAGTCCTGTGATTGAAAAGAAAGTGAAAGAAATCGGTGATGCATTCGGCATACAGAGTAATCACGTCCAACCCGTGAAGAACTACGAGTCCGAGACCTCCATTGACCCCAGATTGGACATCCTTGCATTTAACGCCCTCAAACAGATGACTGGAAGTGCCGAGGACTACATTGAGGATCAACTACGTATAGACAACATGGAGACCAACACCAAAATCTCGAAGTTGAATATCAGTAGTTAACTGCCAAGAGTCATGTACCATGATTTAGACCCGATCTGATTTAGACAAATATATAATTTATGCAAATGATTTATGCAAGGTTTTGTTGGAGATGCAAATGGAAAGTGGAACACGTGACTACATTTGTCCTCCATCCGTTTGAAATGGTATCTAGTTCTACAGCTTCACTTCTTCACACGGGCTAATTACAGATATTGGAAAAATATGTAAATTCTAGTTGGTTGAGAGAGGTTTCAAGAAAGAAACCAATGTTTTGTTTCAACGTATTAGCAGATAGTGATGCTATGGTCGGTAATGATATGCATTCTGTAGACCATTAATTCCAAAGAACAACTGTCTTTTCTTCATGAACAGCTGCCGATTATTTCATTTTATGAAGGAGCAAAATAGTTATATTTGATGTACTACTAATGATTATTTTGAATGAAATTATACTTACTGCATATTTTGTTTTCAAAGTTTGTAGAACCAGTAATACAACATATGTGTTATTCTTTTTTTCAAAAGGCGTAATTAATGTAGAACATATAGGTAGTTGTTGACATATATCTCCTTAGCAAAATTTCAGGCTTTCCTCACACAGTTTCTGCATAAATGCGGCATAGTCACATTTAGGATTTCCGCACATGTGCAGCATGCCTCATTTGCATGGTAAAATACATGCACCTTCGCACACTTATTGTACACCTCCTGCATACTTCTTGCATGCCTTCTGTACACTTTTTGCATACCTTCCTGCATACTCCCTGCACACTTTCTGCATGCCTCCTTCACATTCACTCGGATTGTTTATAATAATATTTAAATTAATTTTTTATATACAGGTGTTGGGCTGCATTTGATGTCAAATGCAAATATCTTTAAACTGTACAAGACTAATTAGGTAAATTCAGTTGAAAACATCATGTTTTCATGAATAAGAAATGTTGGCTTATAAGAATAGTAACAATTTTCTTGGAAATTGGTCTGTCAATGAGCACAAGCAATCAAAATATTATATCAACAACAAACAAGAGATTGTAGTCATATATTGTACTTTGTTAATAAAATATGAATCGAACAAAATTTTCAGAATTGGACCCGTCTCCACCTGCCCTGTTCATCCCATCTGTCCCGTTTCCTCCATCTTAAAGAAAAAGAACATTATTAGGTCATTAAAAATATAAACAAAATTTATAATATGCTAGAACTATCCTAAAAATCTTAATATCCAACCGAAAGAAGAAAAATATCATTTCAATGTTTGGGGGTGGTCGGCTCATGCCTTAGTTAAACTACCTCAGATCAAAATAACACGATCCAAAGCTGGGCCCCTGGGTACGTGTGTTTTGACAGCGCCCCTAGTTAAGAGCTGTGAGCTTGTTAGTGGGACGCTCGGGGTTGAGATTTAATGCTCAAAATCTCTATGTTTTCCGTCGTTACGTATGTGTGAGGGAGTGATTTGATATATCAGATTAAAGCTATATATGATGGAGAGTGTGTGCGTAGCTGTGTACAGCGTACTGCATGAGGCGTCTCACCTCAGCGTGGTGTAGAGAGAGGCGTCTCACCTCTGTATGAAAGTGACCAAAGAAAAAGCGCTTTTCGGTCAACAAGTGACCTTCATCAGCTGCAGAGTCCGACAGAAAAAAAAAAAAAAGGAAAAAGTGAGGGGGTGGTCAATGCTGTATAGCAGCAAGTGGTTTTCTCCCGGTGGAGAGAACCCGGTTCTCATCAAAGGTGTCTCGCCTTTGTGAGTGTGTGTCTGCTTACGCAGATTGTACGTGCACTTGTGTGCGAGGACGTCTCGTCCTTACAAAGGTGTCTCGCCTTTGTATGTGTGTATCTGCTAGGCAGATCACAGTGAGACCACGAAAGTATCTCGCTTAAGTGGTGGTGTTGCTTACTGATAGCGGCACAGTAAGGTGGTAAGGACAGTCACCTGCGTGTCACTATTGTGAGCTAAGGAGTTCTGACAACGACGAGTTGATTGCTCAATGGTCGAGATAGAACTCTATTATAGATAGATTTCAATTAGCATGTTATTGTTTAAACAATAAATCAAAATTGTTCTAAAACCAATAAAGTAATGTTAAAATTGTCCATATAAAAGAGGTAAATGAATGACTTAGAAATAGATAAACACAGTTTTGCCAATTTCAAAGAACTTAACTGCTAAAACCCCTTTGAAGAATACATTTCTCACATCTCTGGAGTCGGTTAATATCTTTGAATTGATTGATGCAAGTAGCCCCAACTAGGGTCATTCCATAGCCTTTGAAAAAAAAACAAAAGTTAGAGGTAAAAAGAAACAGGTCACAAAATTATGAAGATTTTGAAATTACAATCAATTCCATACTTAATAATAATAACAAAACTTTAAGTAATATTGAATGCTATAATCAACTTACAGAATGTGTGGTTCTCTTTGCATATAAAACTTACTCTACATAGCTCTTTCAAGTAGAGAATCTTCAAAAGAAACTGTTGCTGACGGTTCTTATGGGCTGAAAAAAAAAAAAAAAACTCTCAAATAACTTTTTTATCACAAAGGTACTTGATTTTTTATACACTTTGAGAGTTTTAACGAGCCACCAACTATAGATAATTACAGCAAGATCAGGTTCCGTATGTTGTCTACTCTCTAGGATCACCTGAAATAAACAATTATTCACCAAGTATCCATTTGTTCTAGAAACACAGAAAGAGACAGATAAAATTATGTAGATAATGTTTAATAAACCCAAAACAAAAACTTAAAAGCAATGAGAATGTTTTTTTCAATTGCATTTGAAGAAACATTTTGATGAGCAACTGATCATAGTTTTATTAGAAATGAAGAGACTAAACAGTGATTGCATTCTGTACCCTTGTCTTTTTCTGGCTCTAAAAGGGAAGTATGCATTATAAATTATAACTTATTTAATGCAATGTAGATATAATATTTACAATGAACACTACAAATAAGATAAATTATCTCATTTTCAATTTGATTGGATGCCCAAATGATCCAATGCATTATTGTAATACATACTTTCTTCAACCCAATTTTCTGTACTCTTCCACTATGATCCTGAATAATTTGAACTGGCTTGATAATACAGTCTTCACTCATTTGTTGCTTGTCTCATATAAACAGACTTAGACCACACATCTGATAACACCAAATAGGTGGTTACTGTAATTGGTGTAACAATAGCTACAGGAATAATGACCTAATAATAGGTGCCAGGCCAACAAAAGAAAGTCACAGTTGTTGAATCTGTGGTCATGGCTGGTGGAGTAGGGCATTCTCAAACATCAGTTGTCTGTTAAACCTGTAGGTTATACCAAAGCCTCATTAAACTAAGTTGTTTAGATGTCCTGAAAGTGTGATGGAGCATATGCTTTAAAATGTATCTTTAAATATATTAATTTCAAATTGTCCTTGTTTCCCACCCTCTATGGGGACAGTTCTATACCCTTAATGTTCATTTACTTTTACGTTACATTACATTATATATATTAGGCAGGATTGAAATTTCATTTTTTAAATCAGCCAAAAGTCAAGTAAAGTCTGACTAAGCTAGATAAGGTTGACCTTCAACAGAAAAGAAGAAATGTGAATTTAGTGAATATCATCATAAAAATAGTAAAAATACATTATATACTGTGTTTTTATCTTTTTGTGAAAAATAACTGGCACTGGTTAAAGTAATGTTTAATGTACCATAATCCTAGATTTCATGACTGTTTTGATACATCCTGATAATAATCTTATTTTTTAATGGTGGGTATGGCATTGCAAAAGTTGTGATTTAGTGAATGAGTTTAAAGGGTTGATTAGATGTTGTTAAACTTACGTGATCACGATCTGTGCCCTGAATACCCCAAGGCGTTATTAACTACCAGAGCGAGAATTAATTACAGCTTTGAAAGTAACTTGCTGGCGTTGCTAGTTAATTACGCCACGGGGTATTCAGGGCACAGCCCGTGATCACTAGATACCGCCAATGGATTTTTGGATTTTTGGAATTTGGATTTTTCATGTGAACGGTGCCTTATTCTCATACTTTGAGTGAAGAAAACAACAGTTTGTTAGAGAAATACAATATATCAAGCTTTACATAATGTAATTGTTTGTTGGCCTAATTTGGCAGTTTGTTTTCAAAGGAAAAGCTAAAACTGCATACGCACAAAAAGAAATAGATTTTAATTTCACCTGAGCTGATTTTAAATCTGTCTGGTTTCTATCTGGCCTGTAATATAAATACACATTATAGCTCACAATAGTGTATTATTATCATAGTGTACTTGCCACATTAAAATATGGTAATAAAATTCTATATAAACATTGATTATTTGTAATTGATGGATAACACACAAGTAAAATGTGTGTTGAAGTATTTTGTTTGTGTAATTGTCAACGGCAGTACATGTAGGCCCTACATCTTGTTTTGGTACATGTTAAATAATCAAATGATAAGGTCATTACTCTGAAATAGCATGCACTTGATGAAATTTGAAGTTTGCTGTGCACTCAACACACACACCTTCAATTTTTTAAGTTCCTGTACACTTGTTGCACACTCCTGATTAAAAAAAATCTGCACATTTGTGGCAAACTCCTGATCAAATTGTAAGTTTATTGGACACTTTCTGAACACTTCTGTTGAAAAACTAAGTCTCTTGCACACTTTCTGCACACTATCTGTACTTATGAAAATGTGCAGACCGCACACTTATGCACACTTTACAAACTTGCCTACTGCACACTCTAGAGTGTGCCACACATATGCAGTATACACTGCTGCATATTTTCATTTTGCTAAGGGTCAAAACCAAACAAGAAAACCTAGTCTTATTGCTGTTTGAACGATGCTTTCCTTAAAACCGTTGCAGTTATTATTGGACATATCAGCATACCAGTATGAGCTTTTTAAAAACCCGTTTAATTAATGGAGTTCATTCTATGATTTATTATTCTGACCATTGCTTCCTTTTTAAAACTGTTTGTTATAAGTTTATGTCGTAGAAAAACAACCGATTTTCAATTAAGAGATATGACACTTTTTTTCCTGGCCAAATTGCTAGCCGATCTTAGGAGTCTTTTTGAATAAAACTGAATGAAACAATTACAGTGATATTGTTTTGCCTGGTTAATATTTCAAATAGCAAATTGCCACCAAGACTGACGAACTTCACATTAGCTGTGAGTTAACCACAAAGGCTTTATGTATCTATTTATTTCAATTTATATATCTCTTTCATTACCAACCCGTACAGGCACAGAATGCATGTGAAAGAGCTTGGGCTTTACATTCGCCTGTTGTAATTTAATTTAATGTGAAACATCAATTTTGATATTTAAATCAATTAATTAAAAGATGGTTGCAATTCGTCATTGAAGATAAAATAATATAAATAAATATGTATATCATTATTTGAGATATTTAATATCTCGTCGAGGTCATGTATTATATACCATTATCAATAACCTAAAACTTTTGAATTAACTGTGGTTCTAATTTCATACAAAGTTACAGATACAGTGGTGGATTTGGAAGGGGGGGTCAGGGGGTCCTGGCGGCTTCATATCCGCGGACCCCCCCCCCCTTCAAATAATCCTGGGCCCGCCCCTGAGGTATATGCTAATTTATTTAATTGTAAAAGTTTTGGAGTTTGGCAACCAGTAGCCGACAACTTCGATCATCTGCATACGTAGGCCTACTCTGCTTTTTTTCTTTTCAGCTTCAGTAGGCCTATAACCACTCATACTCCACTACACGATGCCAATTGCACCCGGTTAATTTTTGTCGGCCTCTATAGCTTATAAGCTCACACAATATAGATGTATAGCAGTGTTGTCTCAGTCACTCGGGTGTGGGGGGGGGGGGCATCTAAGTTGGATGTAACATAAGGCTCGTCTCCTCTGTAAGCTAAGTCTGAAGGTATACTACAAAATGTGGAATTTATAAATGAATTAGTTTATATATTGTACTTCTAATTGAATATACTCTTATTAGGCCTACGGTTTACTTCAGAGCGTCTTTTTTCTCCTTACTCATCCATATACTGACTGAATATCTGACTCATTTTAAGCACAATATATAAACTTATTCATTTATAAATTCCGGATCTTGTGAATTTTGGGCAGTTCATAATTGGAGTTAAGGATGGGATACATTGTCAGAGTCGTCAATGTCAGAATTTGGGGACAGTTGTCCGTAGCCCAGGTCATACACCTGCACGGCGTAAAGGTATGATCAGCTGGACTTGGAAAACCTAGCACTATAAATAACAGGTGCATTAGACTGATCCTTAATCAAATCCATTGCAGATGTCCGTTTAAAGGGTTTGAACACAATCAACTGTCTTTGGCGCTAGGTCTGGCTGAGATGACAACTTGACGCCATTTTGTAACCTGATGCAGGCCGTAGCCAGCAATTTCAAAAGGGGGGTTCTTTTTCTGAAAAAGTGGACCTTTTTGCATAAAAACTTCATGTACCTAGATCAAATTTTACCCAGAGTGGACCTTTTCCCACCAAAAGGGGCGGTTCTTTCGAACCCCCTGAACCCCCATGGCTACGGGCCTGTGATGTGACCTCTGTTTATAGACTGCAATAAGCGACCTCTATTAGTGAATCGATCGAAACTTGTGGAATTTCCATGTGCTTTGTTGAAAAGCAAAGTGAAACTGCATTTGATAGTTCCACGTATTTGGCACTGGAATTTCCTATTGCTATTTTTGCTCAGTGTTTACGAAGTAATGGCGTATTTGTGAAGGCTATGATTCGCTAATAGAAGACGATAAAGATAGCCAACGCCTACGGGGAAAACGATTTGGCGGGCAAACAAGTAAGGTACATGTAAGTTTACAGAAATGTGACCGGTGAGAACCGAAAGTTAAGTGATCAATTTTATTAGACCTAATGGCGTTAAAATTTTGAAACTACTAAATCGATAACTAGCTGGTTTGTCAGTACAGTGAGTTAACAACAAACACAGTGGCCGATTAAAGGGTGAGGGTCAATTAAGGAGATCCTGACCCCTCTTTGATTTCTGGTCCCCTCTTGAAATTAGAAATTTGAATAGCTTATTCATAGTTCATAGAAATATTTAGATATCCACTAGTGTCAGTACAGTGGGTTAACAGCAGACACATTAATAATAATATAATAATAATAATAATAATAATAATAATCTTTATTGGAATATTACAACCCAAAGGTTGAAGTTTTACATAATATATATATATATATATATATATATATATATATATATATATATATATATATATATATATATATATATATATATACTTTATTTATTTATTATTTGAATGAAATGTATGTATGTGAGAGAAGCCTGGTCATATTTGCCCAATTACACTCTATAGACGTTCTCACCTCCCTGGGGAGGATGCAAGATATCCAGTAGTATCAGTACAGTGGGTTAACAATAGACACATTAAGATATCCAGTAGTGTCAGTACAGTGGGTTAACAGCAGACACATTAAGATATCCAGTAGTGTAAGTACAGTGTGTTAACAGCAGACACATTAAGATATCCAGTAGTGTCAGTGCAGTGTGTTAACAGCAGACACATTAAGATATCCAGTAGTGTCAGTGCAGTGTGTTAACAGCAGACACATTAAGATATCCAGTAGTGTCAGTACAGTGTGTTAACAGCAGACACATTAACCCCATAGCACCGGGAACCGCACATATGCGGTTCATTTTAAAAAGTCCTCAGTGCCGGGAACTGCATATACGCGGTTTCTGTGTTTACATGCTTGTACTGTCCCCTTTTGTTTGTAACAATTCATGATTCTGTCACAGGACTAACTTAATGTTAGTTTTTTGTTTACTACCGGCTTTTGAAAGACGTGTAGCGAGAATTAGATAATGAAAAAGCGATTTATTTCAACCATTGTCGAAGCGCTAAGAAGTCAAAATGGTGGCGAGAACTCAGCAGAAGCTATGGGTTGAACTATGTTCTAGATTTGTTAGAAAATTCAGACTTCGGGGAAGAGTCCTTGATAGATTTTGATACTCCGATAACTTCAGAGATGATGCACCTTTGGCTAGTATGAGTTGTCAGAGAGCAGATTCGGACGTGGATCTTGATTTATGAAAAACGCTGATGATATTAACGGCAGTAATCAAGCAGACGACAATAGTAACTGGAATGGCTACATTGCCGATAAAATGACTGTAACCGTTTCCGTGGCAAGTCAAGCTAAATGTTGCCTTGTGTGCTGCATCAACATGTCTTTTCCTGCTTGTGTACAATAAAGATGTCATATGTTACGTTGTACTGTATCAACATGTCTTTTCCTGCTTATGCATTAGTACAAATGACATATGTTTACTTGTGAGCTTCATCAACATGTCTTTTCCTGCTTGTGTATAAATACAGATGTTATATGTTTACTAGTGCACTGTATCAACATGTCTTTTCCTGCTTGTGTATTAGTACAAATGCCACGTTAACTTGTATTTTTATGAGGCAATTTTTATTCACCAAAGCGTAATATTTGCTCATGACAGTGTATTCTTGTATTCTTGTATATGATTTGAGTGCAAAACAAAATTTTATGAGTATCCTGGTTCAGTTGNGACTTCGGGAAAGTGTCCTTGATAGATTTTGATACTCCGATAACTTCAAAGATTATGTACCTTTGGCTAGTATGAGTTGTCAGAGAGCAGATTCGGACGTGGGGCTTGATTTATGAAAAACGCTGATGATAATAACGGCAGTAACCAAGCAGACGACAATAGTAATTGGAAGGGCTATATTGCTGATAAAATGACTGTAAACGTTCCGTGGCAAGTCAGGCTAAATGTTGCCTTGTGTGCTGTATCAACATGTCTTTTCCTGCTTGTGCATAAATACAAATGTAATATGTTACGTTGTACTGCATCAACATGTCTTTTCCTGCTTATGTATAAGTACAAATGACATATGTTTACTTGTGTGCTGCATCTACGTATGGCTTTTCCTGCTTGAGTATAAATACAGATGTAATATGTTTACTAGTGCGCTGTATCAACATGTCTTTTCCTGCTTGTGTATTAGTACAAATTCCACGTTTGCTTGTATTTTTATGATGCAATTTTTATTCACGAAAGTGTAATATTTGCTCATGATATTGTTTGTATTCTTGTATACATGTATGATTTGAGTGCAAAACAAAATTTTATGAGTATCCTGGTTCAGTTGATTAAAAAACTATAGAAGAACTATTGAAAAAGGCACTTAATTTACAATCTATTTGTAATTTTAATAGTAATTAGGTGGAAGACTTCTAGTCAGCTAGACTGCCTGTATATTGTGCAACTCTCTGACGTGATGCAGGTTTTTGGGTACAGCACGCACCCCAGGAAATTTATTATAACTCAAAAACTAAATAAGACATCTCTCGGAAATTTTCTGACATTGTTTAAAACATATTTTGGATGTTTATGAGTAAATGTCAACAAATTATTTGGAAAAGTGAAAAAGAATGTGCATGTTGAAATTAAAGTTTTGTCTTTTTACTTCTCTTCGAGAAAAGCAAGTCTCATATTTAAACTCCTGCTATTTCTACTTAAGTAACCAAATGTGAAAAAAACTGATATGACTTTAAAGCTTACTTTCTTGGCTTTCTACAAATGTACAGTTCTTAGGTGTTTTCTAGACAAGTGAATACATAATCATTGATTAAATGAGGCCGCCTTTAAATTTGAGTGCATCCGGGTAGAGGGCTCACGACCAAGGGCACTTTCTAGGTCAGATGCTGTCAGGCTGTATGGGGTTAAGATATCCAGTAGTGTCAGTACAATGTGTTAACAACGGACACATTAAGATATCCAGTAGTGTTAGTACAGTGTGTTAACAGCAGACACATTAAGATATCCAGTAGTGTCAGTACAGTGGGTTAACAGCAGACACATTAAGATATCCAGTAGTGTCAGTACAGTGGTTTAACAGCAGACACATTAAGATATCCAGTAGTGTCAGTACAGTGGTTTAACAGCAGACACATTAAGATATCCAGTAGTGTCAGTACAGTGGGATAACAGCAGACACATTAAGATATCCAGTAGTGTCAGTACAGTGGGTAGACAGCAGACACATTAAGATATCCAGTAGTGTCAGTACAGAGGGTTAACAGCAGACACATTAAGATATCCAGTGCTGTCAGTACAGTTGCCTAGCAGTGCTGGTCGTTTTCAGAAATGGGCAATTGTAGTGTAAATGAATGTGATGGACAACTAATCTGAGCATGGTATCTTCACCGCCCTTTGCCAGTGTTCTGTACACGTTTTTTTTGTGGGCTGGGATTATATATATATATATATATATATATATATATATATATATATATATATATATATATATATATATATATATATATATATATTATTTTTTTTCCATGTACCATTCAAAGTATATATCCTCTATTTCAAACGTAAAAAATACAATAGACGATGTGATAATTACAGGGTCGCTAAAACAGGGGCGGATCCAGAGCTATTTACTGACAGTCTTCCAAATTATTTTTGTTGATTTGTCCTCCAATTTTGATCGTCTTCCAACAGGAAAAAATTGGATACCCTTCAATGTAAACTTGAAAATCTGACCGTCTTCCGGAGGGCCCAGAAGACGGCCTAAATCTGCCCCTGGCTAAAACCTCTTTTACGCTGGAGGGCGTTCTTTCTGCAGTTCATTATTTGAGGAAGTAAGATAAAAATTGATCAGGTACATTGTCAGAGTAGTTAATATCAGAAAATGTGAACAGTCCTCCGTAGCCAAGGTATTGTACTGTTCTGTGTATGAGCAGCTGCGGACCTACAGCTCGAACACCTGGCGCTCTCAAACCCTTTGTTAAGGGCATACGTTAGCAAGATTGATCCTTAATCTCATGAAACCCATTGCAGATGTCCGTTGAAAAGGTCTGAACGCAATCAACTGTCTTTGGCGCTAGGTCTGGCTGAGATGACAAGTTGACGCCATTTTGTAACCCGATGTGACCTCAGCTGTTTATAGACTGCAGTAAGCGACCTCTGTTAGTGAATCGATCGAAACTTGTGGAATTTCCATGTGCTTTGTTGAAAAGCAAAGTGAAACTGCATTTGATAGTTCCACGTATTTGGCACTGGAATTTCCTATTGCTATTTTTGCTCAGTGTTTACAAAGTAATGGTGTATTTGTGAAGGCTATGATTCGCTAATAGAAGACGATAAAGATAGCCAACGCCTACGGGGAAAACGATTTAGCGGGCAAACAAGCAAGGTACATGTAAGTTTACAAAAATGTGGCCGGTGAGAACCAAAAGTTAATCATCTATTTCATAAGAGTTAATGGCAGCAAAAGTTTGAAACCACTACATCAATATCCAGTAGTGTCAGTACAGTAGGTATGCAGAAAACACATTTATGTATGTTTTTGTCTCTCACTGTCGCCATGTTAAAGACGGTGAAAATATATATGAGTGAGAAAAGGACGATTTTCTAGGCTTAGTTGTAGAAGGTAAAATCAAGATGGCGGCGCCTTGTTACGGTAGGGGCCTGCGAATGGAAACTGTTATTGAAATGATTGAAAACTCAGACTTTGATGAGGATTTGATTATATTATATCAGTAATAGTAAACAAGCTTCTTTTTTATGTATTTTATGCATTTATTCTATTTATGTATTTTACTCAGTATTCTGAAACAGATGCATGGTGTTGAAATTAGACGCATAAGTCAGTAATCCGCTCTGGCCAAGAACTTTCGGGTGAGCTGAAAAGATGGCTAGTATACTTGATGGCAAAACGAGCGTAACTTGGAAACTAATGGAGGTAACTTGCTGAAATATCTTGGAAGTTAACATGCATCGTCCATGTGAAATGAAAAAAAATGTACACAAGGTATATCAATTTTGTTTTTTTAGCCCATTTCTAAATAAGAATGTAGGCACCCAAATAAATTATACCCAATTTACTGAGGTGATGCCACTTTTCAAGGCTAGCTCAAAGAAATAATTGGGCCCAGCAGAAGTTTAAAGGACAGCATTAACCGGTACATGAACCTACGGGGTTAAGATATCCAGTGGTGTCAGTAAGGTTGCCTAGCATATATAACTGCAGTAGCTGGTCGTTTTCAGAAAGGGGCATTTGTAGTGTAAATGAATGTGATGGACAACTAGTCTGAGCATGGTATCGTCACTGCCCTTTGCCAGTGTTCTGTACATTTGCTCACTGATATTGCAGAGGTGCGTAATATAGCCTTTAACAAAATTTAGGTAGCGACGTCTGAAAGTAGTGAACATATATCTCATTTTGGTGGATTCACTTTATTTGTTATGGTTATGTGCAACAGAAACTTTGCGTGGATATGTGCAATGTACGCACAATATAGTATTTCTCATGCATTCAAAGAATAAGTCACCTTTGTTTTTTGTGATTTTTTTAGTGTTAGACGTACTGTACGTGGGCCTTGATTATATATATATATATATATATATATATATATATATATATATATATATATATATATATATATACACAGTGGATGAAAACGCATCAGAAAACTTTCTTGTACTTTTCTACCGAGAATCGATTCCAACCATATAAACGAATACAAATGCACTTGTTTGGTCATAAGAGAGTGGGCTGACCACTGGGATGTTTAAAATTATCGCTTCATTGATTTTGTGATCAGCTGTTACAAAATCGTGTTTTTCCTGTCTCGTGATTGGTGTGAATTAATCAGGTTCATTATATGGTAATTAATTAAGCCTATTTAAGGTAGTCACCAAATCCAGTATGTTACAAGACAAAAAAAGTTCAGTGATGCCACGTCTGATACTGGAAGAGCGATTGCGTCCTGTTTTTAGTGTCACTGACGAACTGCAGGTTGAAATTGTGTCATCTGTTATTTCATTTAATTTACTGTTTAAAAATCGATATCGTAAACAAGCTTATTACACGTAACATTGGAAAACGTATTTGAAAACGAACAAAACGAACAAAAATGTCGCCAGTCTTATCAGAAAGTTACATGATCAAAAGCTGCACGTCTTGAGGTCTATTTGAGATCTATTAATGTAAGGCAAGGAACGTATATAGGGGTGAAAAACAGAGGCTTCTCCTCAATTACCATTATTACTATATAACATGTACAGGTATAACAGTGTATACTCCATAAACCTGCCCCTGTTCTCTGTAAGCCAAGAAATAAACTGAATTCTGGTCAAGCAGTTACCTTAGTCCTGGTTAGGGCTTCATTTTTCTCAAATTAGTATTGAACAGAACTCATTTTAATAAGTTCAGTTTTTGTTACTGTATTTATCAACAAACTACATATTTACACCCGCGTTTTACTAAACACATTTTCAGTTATCTGCGAGGTTTTTTTGGGCTAGACTTTCATCTAAAACCTGTTTAGTGTTTTTATACAATGTATAACAACAAAGTGAGTAAGAAATTCTAGTTGATGGACTTATGAAGTAAGATCGGACGTTGTGGGACAGCCCACTCTGCTATTTGTTCCCTTCTGAATTTGGGTGATACGGTCCTGAGATTATTTTTTTAGGTTGAATTCTTTCTTTCATTTTCTTTATTTATAGAACAAGAAAGGGAGGGAGAAGGAGAAAGAGAGAAGATGCATAAAATACAATATGCCAAAATAAATTTCAACTAAATATTATAATGGAACCATGGTGAGAGTATCAATAGGCTGAATCACCAGTGACTTTCCTTGCCCTCTCATATCAGGACACCACTAAAATACGTAAAAAATTACACTGTGCTTTTCAACATTTTTGTAACAGAAAAGCATACTATTCAACCATAATTGCGGGAATTAATTGAAGTCGTCAATTTCAGATTTTAGAAATACTAGTAATTTTCCCTTTTTTTTAAACTGGTCGTATTTACAAAGACCGTAAATATTACAGAGAGAAGGAAAATACCCTAGAGAGAATGTGCTTTCAAGTCACAAAAGCAAAGACATGTTAGTTATGATTATTTAAAGCGAACGTGTTGTCATAATGATCTATTTTGTAAATAATACTAGCCTAGAATTTGCTTGGGTTGGTCTTCGTCTTTGTTTGGCAACTCGCCTTTATTGAATGTTCAACGACAGACCCCAGCGGGCAAATTATGTTGTTTTAACGTTAAAACAACGTTGAACCATAACGTTGAGAAAACGTTGAATAAACGTTGGATTTGAAAGTTGTGTCAACCTCAGATAACAACGTTGTCTCAACGTGAGAAAACAATGTTATATCAACCCCACCCAGCGGGAAATTAGCCTGGATGTGTTTAGCAGTAGGACATGTTTGATGGCTAAATATATGTACAAGGTAGGGTATAAATGTATGGCCTTTAAGTTAAAATCCCCAAGCTCTAGATTAATATATATATAGTTCCTTTCTTATATAATATATATATAATAAAGTCACAGTCACCTCAACCTGTCTATCTATAACAGGTTACCAAGAACTGTTAACACCATCACATTTACAGCAAATTATTCATCCTAGTGTTAGCTGACCTTGCAAGGAATTCAGTTTACTGGAATGTATTTCTGAATAACACGTTAAGAAAATTCACTAGTTAACTAAAGACACAAAACAACTGTCACTTTTACTTTAAAACCATTTTGTTATTATTTTGATAAGTTTAGTTACAGTATTGATAAACAAAGTATCGCGTTTTCAATAATTAATATTTTAAATTACAATCCATAACTGCAAGGTTGTGTCATTGACCAAAATACAACGTTGAGTCAACGTCACATTATGACGGTGTTTCGACGTGGCTGGATCAACGTTGATTTTATGTTGAATTTAGGTAGATCAACGGCAATTTAACGTATCAACCTGTTTTCAACGTTGAGCCAACGCAACTATGCCTGCTGGGACAACTTTAAAATATTTACCGCGTCTGTAACTGTGTTAATGACTGCATTTAGGTAAAAAAAACAATGTCGGTGATTTAGTCCATTCAACATATTTGTATTAGTTCTCTTAAAACCAATGTCAGGTTAACAGCTAATCAAATCAAGGCTTTGTAGACTGGTTTTATTTAAATTGTCGTAAATTGAGTAAAGCTAAGTAAAACCGGTTTCTTGTTCACAGTGTTCATCCCAGCCATAAAATGCATAAAGGATCCCTTAGCAAAATTTTTAGCTTCCTGCACACTGTTTCTGCGTATGCGCAGAACATTCACAGAAAGGGTTTCTGCAGATGCGCAACACGCCTCATTTGCATAGGTACAATACACACCTCCCGCACACTCCTTGCACACCTCCTGCACACCCCCAACACCACAACCAGCACACTTCTTGCGTACCTCCTGTGTACTTCTTGCACACCTTTTGCGTACTTCTTGCACACCTTCTTGCACCCTTCCTGCATGCTAATTTAATTATTTTATAACACAATTAAAATTCACTATTTTTCAATCAATGAATTCAACAAAGACAGGTTTTGAGTTACATTTGTAACTCTTTGTGAATACGACGTGAATACGTCTTGTGCAGCAAGATATTTTTTACCCCACACCTCTGCACGCTCCCCAAAGCTGTAGATAGAGTATATGAGAGTAATGTAAATATGAGGCGGTGTATGAAAGATTTTACAAATTAAAAAAAAAAAAAAAAAAAAAAAAAAAAAAATTAAACAAGCTAGATACTTGCACGTTACTGAATATGGTCGTTTCCCAAAAAATTGAATCTAATTATTTTAATTAACTTTTTTTCTATCTCAACACCTTGTCTGAGGGGTTAGTGTTTAGGCATTTCGATTTTACACTTGTATTGAGACAAATACAATACTTTGTTACTCTGAACGACTTATTGTTGACGCGTACGGAAATAGTAACTAATAGGCATGTAACTTAAGTATGTGCGGTGGTTTATACAAAAATTAAAAACACAATTAGACGTCATAGTTATCAGATCAGACGAACATGCATGAGTAAAATGATGGTAAACCTGTCATCGTGTACTGTGTAATAAAGTGTAAAAAATGGAAATAAAAGCATATCATTGTAGTTTGTCAGACTCAGTAATTCAGCACAGTTATCTCTTGTTTACATTTTGGCTTTTTGGCATTTGCCTTGAAGGCATTTGCTAGTCACATTTTCTGAACATCCAGGATGCTTTTATTTAATTTAAAAAAATGATAGTTATTATCTTGTTTAGCACTATGTAATATTGCATCAAAATTGAAGAAAACGGCGTTTTTGACAATGCCTCCATAGTGACCATTAAAGCAAAACCATGTCACTTAATCTTCTCACATTTGCAGGAAAGGAACATTGGACTTATATACAGCTTCAGTTGGAAAATCTGTCTAATTGGATAATTTTTTGGAAGTAATTCATTTTAGTGAAAATTTAATTTTTCACATATCGTCATTTTCAAGGCTTGACTCAAGGCTTCTATGGCTTTGGAGACTTCTGCTAGTCACAATATTCTGAATATCTATGATAATTTCATTTTACTATTAAAAATTGTTGGCCATATTATGCTGTTAAGCATTATGCTCCTTTAGCTCAAAAATAAAAGTCTTAAATACCGGTGCACCACAGGGATGCGTCATTTCACCTTGTCTTTACTCCCTTTTTACCTATGATTGCACTAGTGTAAGCGACGGGACTTTTCTCATTAAATTTGCGGATGATACTACGCTTGTGGGGCTAGTCACTGATAATGACGAGAGTACATATAGAGAATCTGTTGAGTCGGTGTTAAGCTGGTGCGAGAGTAATGATCTTATCTTGAACGTAGCTAAAACCAAAGAAATGATAGTGGATTTTAGAAGGAATCAGATGTAAAGGTGCCACTCACCATTGGTAATGTTGAAGTTAGTAGGGTAGAGGAATTTAAACTACTTGGTATACACCTTAACAGTAAATTGAATTGGAAAGATAACACCACAAAGGGTGTAAAGAAGGCACGGCAAATACTGTATTTTTTAAGATCATTGAGAACTTTTACTGATAGCGTGCCTATTTTAGTCAATTTTTACAGGTGTGTAATTGAAAGCATTCTAGCGTACGGAATTATAATATGGTATAGCGGAACAGCTGGGGAGGAAAGGAAGAAATTAGCAAACGTTGTAAAAACTGCAAGCAGGATTATCGGGCAGGATCTACCCAAGCTGGATGATGTTTTTAAGGACAGGATGGAGAAAAGAATTGTCAACACCATGAAAGACTCTTTCCATCCTGCATCTTCTCTTTTTACTTTTTTACCAAGCAACAGTAGACTTTTAACTTTTAAAGGCAGTAAACGCTTTTTAAACAGTTATTATCCAAGTGCAGTGACGCATTTTAATTTGATTTCAAAACTAAATTCTTAATTTATTTATTTATTGTATTATTTTATTATTTTACTATGTATATTGCTCCAATGGAAAATGATTTCCGATTTTTATAATTGGCTAAATAAACTCTTATCTTATCTTATCTTATCTTATGTAATATTGCATCAAAATGAGGAAACTCCAATTTTAGGCACTGCCTCCATGGTGACAAGTAGAGGAACCCCATGTCACTTACCTTCTCAAAGTTATTGACAAGAAGCATAGGACTAAAGCACAGCTTTAATTTGAAAACTTGTCTTATTGGTTAACTTTTTTGGAAATGTTATAGATTTTTGTTAGAATAAAAATGTTCACATATCGACAAGGTGTGAACTTCCATTGGCTATGAAGACCTTTGCTAATACCATTTTCTGAATATCAGTAATACATTAATTTTATTATTTCAAAATTGATGGTCATTATGCTTTTAAGTACTTTGCATTAAAATTGAAGAAAATTCTGTTGTGGGTACTGCCTTCATGATGACCATTAAAGGAAAACCATGTCACTTTCTCTTCTCACTCTTACAGGAAAGAAACAATTTAAAGGACTGCAATACAGCTTCAGTTGGAAAATCTGTCTCATTAGTTAATTTTCTGGAAGTGATACATTTTTTTTTTATGAAATTTCAATTTTTCACTTAAATTTTGATGTTGATTGTGCAGTTAAGCATAATGTATCATTGGAACAGAATTGAAAGTCTCTTATTCTATGCATTATTATTTTCTGCTTTTTAAGGTGTAACTTAGAAATTTTATGGGTCTGAAGATGCTAGTCACATTTGAATGGTCAGTCTGTAATTTTCCTTTGGGTAATCAATAGCTAAGTTCAGAGTTATAAGGTCACTTGCCTAATTAAGTTTCAAGTGACCATTAAATGAGATATAAAACACGTGTTGTGATTTCCCTGTAAACTCCCATAGTTTAAGCTCACTGCCAGGTAACAGTGCCCATAATCTTATTGCAGGGGTGACTTGAGACCATCATCTGGGTCTTGACAAAATGACATGTTTTCTGCATTTTTATTTTCTGTTTTTGTCTGTTCATTTGACAGCTTTGCTGCCTTGTTTGTATTATATGATTACTAACCGAGATAAACGTAAAAGACCTACTTGCCCATTGTTAAGGCGTTGCTGTGACACCTGATATTATTTTGTGAACGCTCCATACAGGTTTTAAGTAAATACAGCTGGGGCGCTTGTTTTGTTCACCATTGTCAATACAGCCCTGAACGTAATAAGTCTACAGGTGGTAGGTTAGCTTTTGGTACACAAATACAAAGAAGATTCCAGTCCCATAGATTCCGTTTATCATTCGCCAAGTAGTCAACGACACATCGTCTCTGTCCCTATTTATTCATGTATCCTCGCATATGATAATGAAAATACCAAATGTACTGTAATGTACATTATTTTAACTAGTCTCCCTTAATATTTGTGCAAGGATAAGGGGGTAAGGGGACACAGTGGCCCAGCAGGCGCACAACGTTGGTTCAATGTTGGAACTTTGTTAGAATTATGTTTAGACGTTGATAAACGTTGAGTCAACTTGATTCAACGACAATGTTGATTGAGTTTATAAACCAACATTATTTCAACGTTCATTCAACTTGCAATTTTCAAAGTTGATGTTTTAGTAAAATTTCCACCCTGATTCAACATTGATTCAATGTTTCATCGCAACATTGATTTTCTGTTCAGGCTTAAACACTGATTCAACTTTGGGAATTAAACTTTACATTTTGATTTACCAAGAGCTTACTGTAAAACGTTAATACTTGATTCAATATAGATTTATTTGCTGCATTTTAAGTTGCTGCAGTGTTGATATGAAATTTTCTACTGTAGTTTTGTTTGTTTATTTATCTTTTTGCTACCGAGGAATAGTTTTTGAACTATATATATTTGGAAATTTGTTTTGCTCTAGATGTACCGTATACTGTTGGCCTTCAATAATTATAGGTTCTCGCCACTGTTTTTAATGCATCTTCCCAGTAGCTGAACAAGAGCTTCTGTATTATAGAGGCAAATTTCCCTTAACTTCTGGCTAAAGGAAAACCAAAACAAACACTTTGTTTGCACAATCAATAGATATTGTATCATTTTTATCAATTCTACACTAGTTTAATTTGGAAAATTGTTTACCTGAAGCCAAGTGCTTATTAGACTTTCTTATGTTGTACACTATGCACCGTCCTAGTATTAAGAATGTGTATATTTACTCCTGGTACCATTTGAAGATTACACTGCGATTAATGTGGTGGAAAATACAATAGACGGAGTGTATATAATGATAGGGTCGCTAAACAATTGTGGACGACATATACACACACTGGACAAAAGAAGTGTCACCCCCTAACTCAGAGTAATGAAAGTAGGCAGATCTTGGGTACTTATAATGCCTGGTTTACTTATAATGTGACTAATGAGTATAAAACCGCTATACCATGGAATTGAATTGTTGGTCTTGTACATGTACAGCAAATGTTATTCCTGTCTTCCTCCAGTATGGCAAGATACAGGTAATTATCTAACGGTTATAGGTGCAAGTTATTAACCTGACGAGGCGGAATATAAGCAATGTCAGAATATCGATACAATTGAATTGTTCAGTCAGAACCGTGCAGAGGGTCTGGTCTCGGTATAGAAACACTGGATCAAGAGACAAATTGCCCCTGATGGGTCGTCAAAGAAAAAATACTGGCCGTGAAGACCGACGACTGATTTTGATGTCCAGGTTGTCAAAGTTCGACACTGCTTGTCAGTTGACAACACAGTGGAACAATTTCACACATAAGAATGTGTCTGTGAAAATTGCTAGGCGTCGGTTACATGCTCAGAGCGTGTACAGCAGGGTAGCAAGAGTGAAACCTCTTGTATCGTTACAAAACAGGCAACGTAGAGTAAACTAGGGTCAACAGGATCTGGAACTGGACAGTTCATGACAATTGGTCCTATGTATTTTTTCTGATGAGTGTCGCTTTGGTCTGACCTCTGATGACAGACGGGTACTATGCTGGCAAACTGCTGGTAAAGCATTTGAACCACATGCACTGAATTTTCGAACCCGGAGCAGCATATTCATCATGGTGTGGGGCTGCATCAGCATCCATGGCTTGGGCGAATTGATAGTGGTTAATGGAAACATGAATCACTAGAAATATTTCGATGTTTTGGAGTCAGGCTTGCTACCATCTATTACTAACATGTTTGGCGAAAGGAATTATCCATCTGTTCACCAGGATGACAATGCTCCTTGTCACAGGCCCAGAGCAGTTGATGATTGGTTTGACCAACA